>CM021108.1:93873508-93894530 GCA_007115665.2 Sequoiadendron giganteum
GACAACCAACTTGAATAACCATGTCTGATAGCTCCCCCCTACGAAGAGTCCAGAAGGGGCGGGTACCACAAATTTTTGAGCTGAACCGCATAACCTGGTCTGCGAGATGTTCATCGGGGAGGTCCTTGAATCTTTGGCGTAAGTCAAATATTGTTGTTGGCAGTCTACTTTCAAAGTGTTTTTGAACAAATACGGATGCTGTGGCCTGGCTACGGTGACACATAAGAATATTAAGTATGAAGTATCTAAATCGTGGGTGTTGGCCGAATCTATTATCATGGTATCAAAGAAGATGGAGAGCATATTCATGTAGCTTGACCTCTTTCATACTTTGTTGATTGAATGCAGCTCTACCTTTTGGAAACAATGTTGGGAATGCCATAACAAAAAAGCCTTCGGTGGTGTATTCATTGAGAGGTGTAAGAGAAATTGGTGGCCAATCAATAGTAGGATTTGGTCGTCCCTCGCCTAACTGTAACAGAGCTCGCAATTCTTGCACTTTAGTACGTGCAGGGGGTAGGTTTGCAACAAATGAAGTTGTTGCTTCTGCATTCTCTTGCAAGTGTTCTTCGGTTATATTATCTGTCTCCATGAAGCTAAAATCAGGGGGGTTTGAAGTTGAGATTGTTGCATTTAGAAGCTCAGAGATGTCAGTGGAGGGAATAGGCAAGGATAAGAGAGAGGTTTCATCTAATTGAACATCTTTGTAGTAGGGGTCATAACGGATTTTATATTGCAAAGCCTCATGAACATGTGCTCTCGAAACATAGAAATTGTAATGTTGGGAGTCAATGTTCTTTTTATTGACTATGAGTATATCCAAGTCATGTATATGGCGTGGCAAGTAATTGGCAATTACTGTAATATCCTGAGGAAAACAAATAGTGTGGCCACTGTATTTTAGTTGTCCCCCTCTTGCATAAGTAACTTGGATAATAGGGCTAACTCTTGATATAAGCATTTCTTCAATTTGAGATAGGCGTTGTAAACAAGTAGGTTGCTCTCCAGGGTCCATGTTGTTCCACTATGAGAAGCGATTGCCATTTTTTTCAGAAATGCATCGTGAACAAGCATTACTACCATTTAATGGCCTAATCCTTATTCCTGGATATCGTTCCATGCATACTTGGCATGTTGATATGTTTGATAGGTTGTCCAACTTTGAGCGGAAAGAATTTCTAGCGATGTAATAGTTTGGAGGAAATTGTGGAGGATGGAGGTTTTGGGAGGGAGAACAAGGGTGAAATGTAGATTGAATTTGATGTGGTGGGGGTTGCACTGGGGGAGGGTAATTGGAAAGACAAGGTGGGGGTGTGGAGGAGCTTGCAATGTTACTATGATGGTTTTCTCTACGTCGTCTATTAATTGAATCTTTATTTGCTTGGTACCATAATCGTTTTAGATGGTTACGATGAGACCGTTGTGCTTGCATACTTCTAGCTTGGTTTTCCATGGTACTGGTTGCTGAGGAAGAGACCAATGCAATATATTTTGCATTAGATAATGAGAAAAGTTGAAATAACACGTTTAAGTTAAGTGAGTTAAATTAGCAAGAATACCAATGAAGTAATAAACATACTACAAATCATGTGCATTAGACAACATTGCCATATAAAAAGAGACTTTGTATTCAAATCATTTGATATTCTAGGCACACATCATTACATATGGTGGTATGGACAACAAAAAAAGTTGTACTACATAAGCAAAGACTATATAGTATTCTCCAAAAGAAGAGGTACTTGTAAACTCTAAATAGGTTTAATTGTTGTAATTACAAAGCTTTGTACTTCTTTCCCAGCAAAAGAATTAATTGTGATGGCCACTTCAAAGAGAAATTGGTGCCCAAGAACTTGATCTAGCACGTGTTTAGTTGCATCAGGTTCAGCCATAAGTAGTTGAAGATTTTCAGCAGAAACTCCAAACATGATGTTTGCGGGGCCCTCAAATGTAGTAACTTTAACAAGAGAACCCGTGCCATCGTCCAAGTCCACTTTGACCATGTAGCTAAAGTCACATCCAGGGAGATCAATAGAACACTTTGGGAAATGAAAGCTATTGGGTTTCTTTTGTACAACCTTCTTCTTACATTTCTTATTGCCTACTAGAAGAGGACAAGAGAGGTAGTAAAAGTTTTCCAAGTGGACCTTTGATATGCTTGCTTTTACAGAAACATTTTCCTTTCCAGGATAATTAGTACTATTGATCGATGCAATCTCTATTGGGTTTCCAAACTTGTTGGAAGAAAGATGATCTATTGAGAGTGAGAGGAAGGGTGTGTCACTCCCTACAGTGGCATACCAGTCACGCAATGTTGACACTTCTAATAGTTTTGGATTTATGACAATTGTAGTTGCAAATATGGTATCAAGAGCTTTTCCACGCCAAGAGGTTATACGTCCACATTTGATCAAGATAATGGGAGGGGTTGGTAGAAGAGACAAAGTAGATATTTCTTTACCTTCAAATTGACAATGATGACCCCAAAGTGTAACATCAATGCTCAAGCATGACATGTCTATGATTGTTGCAGTGCATTTTATTGTTTCAGTGCCATCTCTCTTACGGATTGTTGATGCAGGGGAGATAGACAAAAGTATGTCGAGAACATCAACAATGGAGTTAATAGGTAGTGATAGTAGGGAATCTATGCTTTTGATATGCAAGCTATGCATGGGGATTGTAGAGTCTACATGTGGAGAAGGAGTAATTGTTGATGATTTGTGTAGGAAAATTTCAAATGGGTTTGTTGAGCTACTATATTTTTTATTAGCAACTTGTATGCGAGCATTACAAATAATGTATACACAATCAGAGTGCACAACATTATAGAATTCATCAACAAGTTCATTGAAGCAGGTGACATGTATGTCAGTGCCTTCTTTGTCAATGAAGTCAAAACCAAAAACTTTTCCTTCTCGGTTAGCATTGTGAAACTCATGGATTGGACTCTTTGCTAATACTCTACCCTCAATGGACCAACGCTTATAGTATGGGGTTAAAGACTTGATGGGAAGTATCTCAAAGCTAGGTATCGTTGGTTTTTGGGTAGAAATTGCATCTTGTCGTAATTCAAACGGACCTTGGGAGCTAGTAGATGGCAAATTACTTGTTGCTTGCAGAAGAGGAGTTGGAGTGCCAACAAGTGGTGCTTTATTTGATACCATTTCAAGATTATTGATAATTATAGCCCTGCAATGTAATGATGTAAATGATTTAGGAACATGACATCAGTGAATGAAAGCAACATTAAAAAATAGAGTAACGTTAGACGTACGTGTATTTGTCGAAAACTTTGGATGTATATTCTGTAAGGTGGATAATAGACCCAATGACCATCGCTTTTTTGACAACAAGATTGTTGAACTAGGTAGGAAGCAAAGTAGGATGGGTATGGACACCATCAGAGAGTTCAACCCGATACTTAACATCTGTTGAATGAGCATGTTGTATTGTGTTTATGGACGTGACTTGTAATGAAGGGTTGAGATCAAACATGCCTACAAGAATATCTTCAACGACATGTGGAGTCAAAGTTGCCATCGAGAAGGTGAAAGGTATTTGAAGCTTTGTGCTTGCAATGTAGTTGTGAGTGTTAGAATTGGGTGTAACGACACGTCAAATAAAGGTGCTGCTTAATTGTATGAGTGATGTTACAAGGTGTAGCCTAAGTTACCAGGTTCTTCAGAGAATTAAAGCTACACTGCAAACACTATCATAGCTCTATCCTATTGGGATTCAATTAGCTTGACTATCGTTTCCACTTTTCACATTTTCCCTACAAGAGATGGGTATTCACATTTTCTACCTTCCTCTAGAGTTCAAGAGTTTTATTAAATTCGAAAGTTGCCTTGTGCTGGAATAGAGATCCGTCTTGCAAAAGAGGAGATCATATAATTTTTTATTTTGATATTTATGGGGGTTCTGTAGGGACCCCATCCCAGAAAGACTAAAAAGGAAGAGATACAACAAGAAATCAAAGAGGCCATAGCCTCAAACAAAATTCTGACCAAAACACTACAGCCAAAAGTTCTACAAAGGAGGATTACTCCTCAAGCCAATAACCAGCTAAACCGTACTGTCCACCCTTCACTAAAGAGCAATAAACCAAAATGACAAAAAGCTGCTAATGAAGAAGAACCAGAGCTGACATCTAGTGCCATAAATGCCTAGGGAGGGACAAAAACAAACAAGCACTGCTCTCATATGAAATTCTATGGCTTCACTACATCCCAAGAGCCAACGACACTTCCTACATCATCTTTGTACCAAACCTAATGATCAAGGACACACCAAAATACTATAGTGTTGAGATCCCTTTTGTGCCAACAAGGATTGCTCCATATAGAGATTTTGAAATCACAAAGGTTACAAAGCAGCATTTAGTAGACTCTTCCTTGATGCTGATTTGCAAGAAGTAGTCACAACTAAGTTCATTAGTTTACACACTCCAATGGTCAAAGTTTTCAAGCTCTTCGTGACAAGTCCAAGAAAGATGCTCACTATTGCCATTGCCAACGATTCTATCACCTACAACCTCTTGCAATCAAAGTTTTATCACATGTAAATTTTTTAAACTTTTACTTAGATTCTAAAATAAAATTTTAAAAAGAAGCATTTTCAAGTTTAAAGTTTTATTTTTTATTTTAGATTTTCTAACTCTCTATCATTGTCTCAATATTTAATGGGTTGCAAGTTCATCTATATCTAAGCGGAATTGGAGCACATACTCCTCCATCCACTCAATAAAGCATAACCAATTGCACTCAACAAAAGCAAAGAACTTAGTTTATATGCATTTCAACTTATGCCTCATTTCACACAAACAACATGGCTACAAGGAAGGGGACACAAGGTTGTGGGATATAACACCAAAGCATAATGACTTGGATGCTTCCACTTCCCAACATGCTACATTGGAGGAGCTAGATAGCAATCACACTTTTAGTGCACATGTCAATGGTACAATTTGTGGTTCTTCAAATCTTCCTACATCTAATGTCAATGATGATGATGTTTTTGAAGGCATATATGACACCTAAAACCTGATTGTTGAACTTGACATTATTATTTTAATATTGAAGTTTGAAGAATGAATATTTTATAATATTTATATTTATCATGACTTTCAAGTTTATGGTAGTTTTGTTTATTAAATAATAAATATTATATGATGCTATGTGATATTCTTAACTTAATTCCAACTTTTAGACTACAAATTATATTTATCATGACATTTGAGTTTATGGCGGTTTCATTTATTAAATATTACCTATATGATGCTAAGTTGTATTCTGAATTTAATTCCTATTTGTAGACTGAAAATACATACATATATTATTATTATTTTATGTACAGGAAAAACCCGAACCCAAAAAAATTGTCAGATTTAAAAGCCAAACCCCCAAATCTAAACCAAGATCAAAACCAGAACAAGTAATTTAGTTTTAAAGTAATCAGATCATTCATGACACTCCTACACTTCACACCTTTAAATGAAAATGTTAAGGGAAAAATTTACTTTTGAGCATTCGGAATTTTCGACTATCAAAGTATAATTTTATTTCATTCATCGTGTTTTAAATTAATGTACAAACCTGAAGTTGTATCTGGTCTCCTTGGTTCTCTTTAGATCATCACACAATTTCTCTCATCAACTCACATAAATCAAAGTCCTTTCCTTCCTTAACCAACTGGTATGTGGTATAAAGTACTAGTTGTGGAGCCTTCTTTGTTTATGAAGTACACTTTATAGGCTATTCACATGGATGGATACTTAACACCTAGATCATTGATATCACTTATTCTTAGAGTTCTTTTGTCAAAAAGTTCTCTAGTTAACTCTATAGCCTTCTCATTCTTCACAGTTTTCATTACCAGAATAGGTATGGTTGCACATAACCCTATTACATCCCTAACTACATCTTTGGTAATCCTATAGGGTTTGTCCAAGTATATTAACTGATCATGAATTTTGCTCAAAATGATCCTTACCCATTCAATATTGTCACAAAAATTGGGAAAATCCTTCCACACATCCAACCTTTAGCTGACACATTTTGCATACTCTGGGTTATACTCAACATAGTCATCATCTAGCAAGGTGTTCCTTAATTCTTCAAAATTCATGTGGTCAATTAGTGAGAGTTTGTGGTCTTTTCTTTGCAAATCATATCATCATTTTGTTTAGAATCTGGACGAAAAGTATTGATTTGAGATGTCATGTGGAGAGTGATTTGGGAACATTTCGTAATTTGTGCTTGCTGTGTGAATTTGTAGGAACAAAACTTATATAAAGTAACCTGAAAGATTCTTCTGTTGCAGTGTGAAAGTGGAATATCTTTTATTCATATTTGCCCATTACAAGCACTATACCAGCTGAATATTAGAAAGTTTTGATAGAAAAAAGTTATAATCTATACAAGGAACTACATGTACACTGGATTGCTGATAAAATTAAAGATATTTTTAATTTGCATGTTCCAACTGCATGAGAAAGGAATCCCGCCACTGCAGCTTCCAAAAATTAACCCAAATGTCTAGCAGTGCAGCAACACAGATTATCTTGTCTTCAGGAAATGATGCTAAATCTAAGAAACATTCCCTCACATAAAAAAGAACCATGAGTCTTAATATGAAAAAATGATGCTTACTATTTGGGGAGTCTTAATATCAATCAGGCTAAGTTTACAAAAGATTGACATAAAAAGAATGTGACAGTTCATAAATTGCACTACATGCACATTCGTTGTCAATTGTGTTAGTTCGCTGTCAAATTGTTTCTTATAAATTTGCAGTCCATTCTCTACATTGCATACTTTGTTCTCCACGTTTCATTATTTGCTAAAGTTTATTACTTTATTCTCCACTTGTTCTCCACATCTCAAACTGTTTAGATGTAGTTTCCTATTTTGTTTGTATGTCTTTAAATATCAGGATAATCGTATGTGTAAAATCCTCTATAAATAGAGGCAATGTAAACTATTTATATATGATCAATAAAAATTTGTTTCTGTATGCTGTAGCATTCGTATTACCTTCTCCTGCTGCTTACACAAACCAGGAATTCATCTTGGGTGGACAATGCTCTAGTTGTAATTGATGAGAGTTTACCACTTAATTTCACATCAAAGTTTTATCACATGTAAATTTTTTGAACTTTTACTTAGATTCTAAAATAAAATTTTAAAAAGAAACATTTTCAAGTTTAAAGTTTTATTTTTTATTTTAGATTTTCTAACTCTCTAGCATTGTCTCAATATTTAATGGGTTGCAAGTTCATCTATATCTAAGCGGTTCCATTTATTAAATATTATCTATATGATGCTAAGTTGTATTCTGAATTTAATTCCTATTTGTAGACTGAAAATACATACATACATACATATATTATTATTATTTTATGTACAGGAAAAACCCGAACCGAAAAAAATTGTTAGATTTAAAAGGCAAACCCCCAAATCTAAACCAAGATCAAAACCAGAACAAGTAATTTAGTTTTAAAGTAATCAGATCATTCATGACACTCCTACACTTCACACCTTTAAATGAAAATGTTAAGGGAAAAATTTACTTTTGAGCATTCGGAATTTTAGACTATCAAAGTATAATTTTATTTCATTCATCGTGTTTTAAATTAATGTACAATATTTCATTATAATTTAATATAGAGAAGCACTTATTCATTAAAAAAATAGAAATTTTACTCTGAGTTTTACAATAGTTATAGTAACAATCCGACTCATAACATGTATCATGTTATCCAATATCTTTCTAGAGCAGAACTATTCCATACTAAATAGCATTAAAAACTTGAGCTCTGAAATGAACTAAGCAAGCCTCTGTTTTTCTGCCACAGGAGGACTTTTTTCACTTTACATTACATCTGCTATTTCATATTTCTGCCTAGGGTTACAACTTCGTAACAAAGTTTGGGAAAAAACCAGTCCTAAAAAAAATGGCTGCTTACATAAGCCATGAGTTAATTTATATATATTCTCATTCAAAAAAAAATCCTGGTTTCTTCAGTGAATTCTTTCGGATAATTTGGTTGTTGTCCATCAATTTGTGCGTCAAAATAATTTGAATTGAGTATCAAGGATCGGATTATCTCTTAGATTTCACTCACAATACATTATATAGAGACTAGGATGGTGTCGTGTCTATACATACTACACAATCAACTTATCATCCACAATGCACAAAATTCTTCACCAGTTTGGGAGGGATAAAGTTGCTAACAACCTCCAAAACCCCATGGCATTCGGTTACTTGAACAGATCGTATAAAATATTGATGAATATCAGAGAAAGAACTATTAAGCAAGGTCGGCTGTTGAAGGTTCTAACTCAAATTCATATACTATGTTCAGATGAAGGGACCCGGGACATTTAAGACACGGCCACAGAGTTATTTAGAGAAAAACAACTCTCAAAAAAAGGAGAAAGAAAAATAAATATAGATTTCCTTAAAAACCCTACATCAGGATGAGAGAGATTCAAAGTTAAAATTCTCTTCGCAATACCTGTAAATGCCAGGATTGATACGAATGAAGATAAGGCCTTTGTTATCAACAGGGACAGCATTGATTGCAGCTTGCACCTTTGTAATTAGGTCCGTTGAGGGGAATGTTGGGTGCTAACGACTTTTTTAACTTCCAAGCAGCTTTAATCGTGTAAAGCAGTAAAAGGTTAAGCTATTTTAATGGAAGTTTTGAGGTAGACTGTGCAAAGCGCAGGGGGGTTGCAGGCGCTTCCTCATATCAACGGTTGACTATTTGTTAGCCTTATTTTTTAAGCTATTGTGAAATGTAATGAAACCATCAGCAAGCAAACCATCTAATGATGGATCCATATTCTGAGCACTCTTCAGAGAAGAGCTATCATCCAATCCTGATGCGGGGAGCATTTGCAGCTGTAACAGTCAGTTTTCCCAAAAGCCACAAGTATACTATGACTTCTGGCCACATAAAGGCGTCGGCGGAAAGGTGAGGAGATATGCCTTCATGAATTTTAATTTGAAAGTCTTCTTTTTAACAATTTATCATATAAACCCTAAACCAGTAATTAACAAGAGCAGACATAGAATTTGGAAGAGGGAAAGCGAGGTACCTGAACTTTCTGCACAAATGATGTCAAACAATGAACGATGCTGATCAGCAAACCCTAGTATCAGAAACACACCTCAAACGTAGATTTTTCTTCAAAGCTAAGCAAATATAAGTGTTGTCAAGGAAGCTGATAGTTGTCTTCAAATAGAAATTGGGATAAAATGTTGTCATGCTGTCAAGCCTGCCGATATTTTCTGCAATAACTGCTCGTTGTCTTCAAATAGAAATTGGGAAAAAATGTTGTCGTGCTGTCAAGCCTGCCAATATTTTCTGCAATAACTGTTCGTTGGATATTTTTCTATTCTACCAGTTCTATTCTACCAGCTACTACAATAACTGCTCTGTTCCATTTGGGAAAAATGATAAGCGGTTGGGATGGATGTCATAGCAGGAGATTGGCTGTCCAGCAATCTACACCATCGAAAGTAATAATGCATCGCAAATACTATGCTAGGGACTCCTTCGGCGTAATTATTTGTTTAATTGTTTAGTGTTTAAAAATGAAATTGGACAAATTAATTGCAAGTTGAAAAACACTCTTTGTTGTGAATTTTTGCATTATGTTGTTCAAAGTTAAAGGGTGCAATCCGTGGAGAGGAGTTGCAAGTGGGGGATACAACAAACAAACGATATTCAGGGGACAGATGAGTAACAATTAAAATTAGTTATATGTGATAAGTAGAATCCTGATAGCAATATCATAATTAGTTATATGTATTTATGGTATTGGGTTGTTACTTGTATAGGGTTTTAAAACACTATGGGGGTTGCAGGTTGCAAAAGACTAATATGGAAATTTTTAAATAGTAAGAATGTAATGAAATATTGTTATTTTAACTACAAACAAAGAAATATAGAGTAATAAATATCTTAACACAAATAGAAGGTTTGAAAAGATGGTTTCCTTTTTAACTTGTAGTTTATAGCATAAGGTAACGTGTACACACTCCATATTGCACACACTACCTAATATAAAAATGACAAGATACAAAACATACTGCAACTTTTAACTTGTGATTCTCAATGATCCCAACTCCTATGGTTTTGATGTGTATGTCGAGGTCTGTAATTTGAGTAGAAATGACACTATTAATGCTGGTATTGGGAAAATACAAACCACTTCTATTTGACCAAGGATTCAACACACATAGTCTTTTTGATACTCTATCAAATGCAAGTTACAAAGCATGTCATGTTTTAAAGGTTGAAATTTCTCATACTAAACAAACAATTGTTAAATAGTGTTATTTTAAATGTAGATAGACATGCACGTATAGTTATGGATGCTTTATAACAAATAGGAGATTTAGAAACACATTTTCATTAGGAAAACACAAAACACTTCTCCTTGGTTAAGGATTCAAAGCATAGAGTGTTTTCGATACACTATCAAAATAAGGTTACAAAATACTCCATGTTTTGAAAGTTGCAATTTCTCATACTAAACACACACTTGTTAAATGGTGTTGTTGTTTCAAATGTATACATACATGTGTATAGTTATGGATGTATTATAACAAATAAGAGCTTTAGAAACATGTCTTTTTGTACTTGCACTTTATATTATAGGACAATCTCAAGAAATCACATTGTGGAAAACACATTGCATGTGTTTACTTGATGCCTCCAACCCCCATATTTTTGATCTATTTACATCAAGGTTTGTATTTCGAGTAGTAGCATGACCATTATTGTTGGAATTGAGAAAATATAATACACTTTTCCTTGATAGGGGATAAAAAATGAGGTGTCTTTTGGATACCTTGACAAATGTATGTTACTAAACACATCATATTTTGAAACCTACAATTTCTCATACCCAACACGAAGTTGTCAAATGTTGCTATTTCAAATGTAAACAAACATGCATATAATTATGGATGTCTTATAAGAAATATGTGACCTCTAAAAACATGTTGTCTTTATTAACTTGCACTTTAAATATAATAGGGGAACCTTTAAAGTACACACTATGCAAAATATAGTGCATCTTTTAAGCTAAAGTTCACAATGTCCCCAACCCCTACGGTTATGGTCTATGTATATTTAGGTATACAATTCAAATAGAAACAACATAATTATTTCTATTACTAGGAAAATAGAATACATTTCTCACTGGTTCACGATTCAAACCATGATATGTTTTAGAAATCTTGTCAAATGTAGGTTAGAAAACACACCATGTTTGAAACCTACAATTTTCCATACCCAACACATAATTATCAAATGTTGTTATTTTGTATGTAGATAGGCATACATAATTATGGATGTATTATAGAAAATGAGCTTTCCAAACATGGCACTATCTTTGTTAAATTACACTTTATACATGTAGGAGTTTATGGTGAACTCCTCAAACACCCCTGGATCACTTGTGAGACAAAATAACTTCCATAAGAGAGAAATGGTAGAAATATCAAGCTATGATTAATATGGAATAATCCCAAACTAAATATGGAAAAGATCATATGATGCGTTGTTGATATAGGCAAGGAGTGACATAGGATTAGACAAGATCATGACAAGTGTCTTAATCCTATCACATGAGACAACTAAGTTATAACAATCTCAATGCAAATATTAAATGCATGAGAGAATTATTAAATGCCTAGATAACTAAAAGAAAATAATGAGACATGGCCACATTATAACTAACTTCTAGAAATGACAACTAGGAAATTTAACTCCTAAGTAAACTTATAATAATGTGAATAGGTCCTCACTAATAACTAGTTAGGAAATAACCCCATTCACACCAACACCCCCCATAAGTACAAATTAAGGAGTGTAGATTATTACACAAAGATGCAAGGATGGGTCCCAACTACTAGGCCATGTTAGGTACCCATACACAAATGCAAATGAAATCTCCCAAAAATGGAGAACATGAGAAAACCCAGTGGGACAAAACTCCTCCCCAAAATAGAGATGAAATACAATAATGATATCCATCACAAATCCAATCAATCTCTATCCACACAAAGGATGAAAAGAGATATCATACAACCCCCCATAATGAGATAACCTACTGCACAGAGAAGCACTAGAAGTACATTATGAAGTAACACTGGAATCCGTAATTCGATAAGCAAGAAAAAATAATTATGTTTGCTAGAAACCACATTAGAGTCACTCAAACCACATTAGATTCACTCAAATAATCAAGTTTGGAATCATGATAAAGCAAAAAAAATCAATGAAAAGGAACACTTAAAAACTCACAAACTAGCACAGCTCTGGAATCTATGAAGCAATAATTGATTGACAAATGATATGGAATTGAAATGAAGTGCAGAGAAAATGAAAACCTAATGCATGTAAAAAAGTAAATAGTGCATACACTAATGAATGTTCACATCTACATCCATGATGAAAAATAACCCCATATTTGTGTAGAGGACGAAATCAAATTTTTGACGATATAAAGTTTTTGAAAAATAGATGTCGTATGCTCAAGTTATGAATTTTTGAAAAAAGAGGTAAATTGTGCCAACCAACAATGCATACAAGACCCTTTTGATTTTATTTTTGGAGAATTTACTTGTTGCATGCAAAAACTAATTGATACCCACATAGTATTTTGATACAAAGAACAAAACCCATAAATATTTTTCGATCGAACAAGCAGAAGATGAAAAAATAAATTTCTTTTGACCTTAAACCTCTAGAAAAATGACAGTCAACACTTTTTGGTTAGTAGTTTTCTTCAAATATGCTTACTATCTTCAAAATCTAGAAGATACTTAGATGAAATTTTGACCTCTGCTATAAAACCTAGAAATCATTTTTCCTACAAATGAGTGGAAGCTAGATTTTTGAACCAAAAATGAAAACAACTCCAATAAAAATGACTGAAGCTAGATTTGACAAAATATGTCAAATTTTGATGAAATGAAAGCCAGTCTTGACTCTCTCTAATGCCTTGGATTCAATGGTGAGGATCTCAAGACCTCAAATACCATCCAACAAAACTTTCATACCAAGATTGGTCAATCAGATCTAGGAAGAAGTCTACAACACTCAAACTCTGATACCATGTACGAGTTTAGGGTGAACTCCTCAAACACCCTTGGATCACTTGCAAGACAAAATAACTTCCAAACAAGAGAAATGGAAGAAATATCATGTTATCATTAAGATGCTAGAATGCCAAAATATATATGGCAAAGTACATATGATGGCTTGTTTATATAGGAAATGAGTGAGATAGGATTAGATAAGATCATGACAAGTTTCTTAATCCTATCGAACATGAGACACAACCTCAATGCAAATATTAAATGCATAAGAGAATTATTAAACGTCGAGATAACTAAAAGTATATAATGAGACATGGCCCCATTATAACTAACTTCTAGAAATGACAAATAGGAAACTTAACTCCTAAGTAAACTTATAATAATGTGAATAGGTCCTCACTAATAACTAGTTAGGAAATAACCCCGTTCACACCAACAATATAATGGGGAAACATTCAGAGTACACATTATGGAAAACACATTATGTTTCAAGGTATAGTTCACAAACATGCCAATCCTTGTGGTTATGATCTATGTATATCCAGGTCTGCAATTTAAATAGAAACAACACCATTATTTTTAGTATTTGGAGAATACAATAAACTTCTCCTTGGTCAAGGATTTAAAACATGGTGTGTTTTGGAAACCCTATCAAAAGTAGGTTAGAAATCATGTCATGTTTTGAAACATACAAATTTTCATAACCCAAACATAGTTACTAAATTGTGTTGTTATTTCAAATGTAGATAGGAATATGTATAATTATGGATGTATTATAACAAAAATGAACTTTCCAAACATGTTGTCTTTTTGACCTACACTTTATATAATTAGGCAACCTTCAAAGTACACAATATGCAAAACACATTGTGTTTTAAGCTACATTTCATAATGATTCCAACCCATGTGGTTATGATCTATGTATATTTAGGTTTGTAATTCAAATCACAACACCTCTTAATAGTAGCATACGTTAACCTTTAGAGTACACACTTCATACTGCACATGTTGCTTGCTATAAAAAATTGCTGATAATTAAATATGATTTGTACGACAAATTACATGTCAAAATACTCAATATGGTTTTCAAGTAACATATGTTTCTAAGTTTATTATTGTAATGTATTTGAAATTTAACTATCTTTGTTGATCCATAATTTGTAAGAAATGTGTAAAGAAAATGCTATTGAATTAATATTTCTGGCATTGGTGAAAAACTGGTTTCCATTCAATGTTTTATAAAATTTATCGTTGGATTTCATATGCATTTTCTTGGTATAATGGAGCTATGAGTACCTATGACTAATCCCTAGTCTAAGAATGTTTCAATCTATCCAAGGAAAGTAAAATTTCCAAATCTTTGTACTAGTGAAAGGGTCTAGATACAAGAAAAACATGACTTTGAATTTTAATATTTTGATTTTTTTAATGAGTTATCTTCACAGTCCTAAATTACAAAAGTTGGTTCATGTTATTTTCTTCTCTTATCATTATTTTAAAATTTTCATTTAATGTAATTAGGTCTGGTACATTTGATTAGCCATCATATATGGTTAAATTATTTTTCTTACAGTCACGGTATGACTCTAAATATATTTTTAATTTTTTTAATTACAATAGACAGGTGAGGGCTCTCACCCATAAGTTAATTATATAGGAAAAAATGGAAGTGTAAGTAAATATGTTTACATGGAATGAGGTAGAAAGAATCAAGATAGCCCACATTTTCATTGAAACTTCCCTTGACGTGATGATTTAATTTTATTATAAAGAATTTTCATTTATAGCTACTGTAAACACCAAATCTACAAATGCTTCAAACAATGACCACCATTAATACTGTTAGTCAATTTGAAACAAGCAAACCCAACATTCCTCTGAAATATTCAAACATGCTACCTATGCCAACAAGATAAATAGAACAAAAACAACTAAATAAAAGCATAAGCAAGCAAGATCAAACTTTATCCCATAGTGGGAGTTGTGCTCCCTTGATGTGGAAAGGATGCCCTTTCCCACCCCCTTTTGATAAGCTTCAAATGTGATGGAGATGCAAGAGCCTATAGTGCAAAATGCATGAGATTGTAGATGGATTTGGAGTAGAAGTGCCTTGGATTTATAGGTTGAAGGTTTGAAAGATGGACAGATTTGAGGAATGTGGGACTAAAGATGAGCCAATGGAAAAGTGCCACTTGTCAACATGCTAGTGGAGGAGGAATGAGCACATTTTGGAGAATGTGCAAGTAAATGCAATTAGGTGGATTTGAAATTTGAAAGATGGCTTTAAATGCATATGGTTGAGACATTTTGGGGGGGAATTTGTTTGGGCAAGAAAATCAAACAAATGGAGTTAATGAGGGAATATTCCTTGGGAATATGCCTTGTGAGGGAAAATAGGGGTAATTAGATAATTAATTAAATGAGATATCATGTGCAAGTGGTTGGGTTAGTCAAGGGTTTAGGTTTGACCCACTTTGAGTCAAAACCTAGAGGATGGGTAATTAGGATTATGGGTTAATTAATTCAAATTAATTAACTTGAAGGGTTTTAGGGGTTTGAGATTTGATTTAAATCATTTTGATTTATTAAATCAGATGAGAGGACCTTTAGGACTTAATTAAATAATTTGATTTATTGAATCAAGTATGATACACCTTAGTGAATTAATTAAATAAATTGCTTTATTTGATTAATAGAGGAATTTGATGTTAATTAGAGCAGGATTAGATGCATTATGTTGATTAAGATTATTTTCATGTCTACATTTTTCCCCTCTTTGAAGCAATGTACTTACTGCATTGGTTCAAAGAATGATGTCGCTAAGATCAAAATTCATTTTTTTTTTCGGATGCCCCAATAGAAAGAAGTACGTTGGCACATTGCCCCCTCGAGAGATTGAGAAAAAAGTTCAATTTGAGGGTCGATCTCATGACAAAGAGGTTCAAGATGGATGTATGGATGGTTAGACTAACAAATCTATATGATAATGATGATGCAAATGAGATGTTTTTAAGATGCTTAGAATAACAAATCTATATTAACTTAAAAAACTTAAATGATGATTCAATGCATGTGAGATGGATGATGTTTCCTATTATGATGATATGACATGATTATGCAGGATGAGAGTATGGATGTTTTATGAATGCGGGATGGATGCATTAATGAAATGATACTATGTTAGTATGAAAGAGGATAGAAGAATGAGAGGGATCAACCCTTGAATCCAAGAAGATGCAGAAGTCCAACAAGTCTATGAGTCATCGAGAATTTATTAGATATGAATGATGATGATGATGATGATGATGCATTGCTTATCCATAGATTGAGGATGTAAAAATCATAACTTTCCTTGTGTTTGATAACACACATAGATATGATGCATCAAGGTATAGATGAACATAATGGCATTGTATCTAGTGAGATGGACTTTGACTCAATAATTAGATAGGAGTATTCTTGTTCACATTTGACATACAAAAACCTTACTCAGATGTACTTCAAAATCTTCAAACATCTTCGACCAAAGCAAAGAAAGGTGTAACCTATCAATGCAATAGTCAACAAGCTATCCAAAACACCTTCCATCCATGCCCAATAAAGCAAGTATTCGCCAAGGTTATATTACAATAATATCCAACAAGCACAACAGACAGAAGATAAAGATCAATGCCCCATTCCTTTCTCTCTAAATCATTTGGATAGACATCATCGAGAGGTTATTAGAATGGGTGTAATAAGATAAATCAAGAGAAAAGATCAAGTAAACAAACAAGCTAATGTTCTTCATACCTCTAGCCAAGACTAAACTATGGTGATGCCTGATGTTGATGTCCATTGTAGGAAGGATGCATCCTAGGAGATGATGTTATCAGATGATGGTGAGATTGACTGGATGATATGCTATTGATATTTAGAGTTGACCAACTTGTTTACCTACTAACCTAGACTTAATACTTCGACATTTGAGAACACACTTTCGACTACTAAGCTTCCTTACGATTGTTTTCCAAAGGGTGAAGTTGACGATCGATTTATTATGAGTGGATGTTTATTGCAAGTGAATGTTGAAATGGGATGAATGCGCCTTTTTGAGTTTTTTGAATGTTTTTGGTATTTTGCAATGGTTTGAGAATATTTTAGGGATTTTGAAATTTTTTAAGAAATTTTTCAATTTTTTTGAGTTTTCTAAGTTTTTGACCAAGAACCTAACCTAAAGACCTATCCTAGGGGTCTCAAGAGCTAATCAATAGATTAGCCTTGCCTACATTATACATACATAGACCATGTAGTTCGACTGACACATAATTGATTATTGTTGAAATATGATCAAGGGACAGGTGCATGAAGATGGGTAGCCAATTTGTGGCCAATTTACTTTTTCATCTTGAAATAGAGAAAACACGAGCATACTATAGTAAAATGCGCTCACGTTATGGCTTGGTAATGACTGAGGGATAGGTGCATGATGATGGGTAGCCAATTTATGGCCAATTTAATTTTTCATTCTAAAATAGTGAAAACGCAAGCATGTTATAGTAAAACATGCTCATGTTATGGCTTGGTAATGATCGAGCCAAGGATCGGTCATTACCAAGCCATAACATGAGCGCATTATGGTTTAAATTTAAAAAAATGCACACATTTTGAGTTCAAAAAATGTGCATTTTTTTAAATAAAAAAAACATTTTCAAAATGCGAGGGTGTTATAATGCGCTTGCATTTTGGTCTACATTGAATTTTTTTTCTTCTCTTTTTCTTGTCTCTTTCTTCTTGTTATCTTTTAGGGAAACTATATACATGAAATAAACATTTAAGTATAAGTTGAAATTTACATATAGATGTTTACTTTCTTATACTTTAAGTTTTATATATATATTTGATGAATAGGTAGCTATCTATATTAAATTAAAGATAAGAATACATATTCACAAAAAAAGGGTGAGTGGTTTAAAGGCACACCCCGAATGTCACATGGGTAGTGCCTCGAAAACACAAAAAAATAACAAGTCACATGGGCCCAGCCTAGAAGTCCAAGAGCATAAAACATAAAAAATTGTAAATAGGCCATTATGCGGCCAAAGCAGTGCCAGCAGAGCCGGGAGGGTCTCTATCATCCATATTCTTCCCCCATACATCAGCAAGGTCTAGAGTGACATCAGGAGGAGCACCCCAGCCATCATCATCATCTTTCTTATATTTATCTTCTTCCTCGTGTCAGGGCGAGATTGCAAATGCCAGCCGTGGAAAGCTCTTATCACTATCTGGCTATCTAGAACCAAAGGCAGGCAGAGTATTAGAGGGCCACCCAAAACCACCACTGCCGCTCCTTGAAGTACTAATGGAAGGCCATCCCTAACTAGCCCACGATGGAGGAGAGAGAGCACGTTGAGGAGGGAAAGAGTCCCACCGAGCAGGAGGCTGAGAGTGGGGATGCGCGAAGCCACTTCGCTGCTAGCCCTAAGAGGGCGACCAACTATGGGAAGAGGAGGGCGAGTCGGGGACCCGCACCGTAGTGCATGGGGCATTGCTCTAGTGGTCCAAAAGGACTTGAATGTGAGCCACCTCCAGTGCAACCTTGTTTGCTTGCACCTGTATCTGTAATAGCACATTAGAATAAATAACTACTTTATCTTAGATTGAAACATTAATATCCATTTGAGAATGAGAAAATGTGTAGGAATTTCTATCTTTCTAGATGTTGAAGAGGATTTTCACCCTGAAATTGTGCCAAAGCTGGGTGAACTTAGCAAGGATCCAAGGCGGATCTCCCAGCAGAACCATATGCCAAGAAAAAGGTTCCAACCGAAAGGGCCAAAAGAATTCATGAATCCAAATCCAAAGTTGCCGAGCTCTGGAAAAAAACTAGAAAAGATGCTTAAAGCTTTCAAGTTGCCCACAAAAAGGGCAACGAGGGTCTTGGACCCCCAAGGTTATAAGCCGAGAACCCACAGGCAAGCCTTGGAAAATAATACACCAAGCAAAGTGGGCCAGCTTCAAATTAACACTTGCAGACCAAGTGGCAACAAATCTTTTTCACCAAACATGAGCAGAGAAGTGAAGAAGCCACCTTTAGTTCAAACTATTGATCATAGGAAAATGGGGTGAAAGCCACCTATAACCAAGCTATGACTTGTAGCTCCTGAGAGGAGTATCTAGAAACCACTTCCAATCTTTCAACCAAGGTTTGTTCCCACAAATGCCACCAATTTTAAAAAGAATTTTTTCTTCAATGGCACTCACTAGACCATCAAAATTAGCACAACCCTAGTTTTGAAGTTTGCATTGGGCTTTAAAAGTATCCCACTACATAATGCGCATAGTGGGTTAGTGAAAGACCTGTTGCAGGGTCTGAATGCCCTTTTTGTGAAATATGAGCACTTTAAGCCAAGGATACTTAGCTAAAGGCTGACCATTATGCTCAAGAAGAGGATACCACCAAATATTCTATTGATTGAAAGAAATTTCATCATGAAATCTAGCATCGACCCATCGGATCCAAGGCTTAACAGCCTCCCAGGCACGCCAAATGCTTTTGGCGACAAAAGTTCCAACAATTTGAACAAGCTCCTTCATAACTAGGATGGTTTGGAAGCTTATTTTAAGTTATATTTAATGTATATAGGCAGGATGTTTGAGAGTGGTTTCAGATCTCTAAGAGTTATAATGCAAATTCTAGTTTTTGGAAGATCTCAAAAAATTTAGACTTAGTCAAATTTCAGTAATCAGCATGTCAAATTTCAATAATCAAGAGGTCAAATTTTAGTAATCAGCATGTTGTATCATCTTTCTCTCTCTATCTCACTCATTTTCTATCCCTTATGCTCTAGACCTCTCTCTCACACTCTCTCCTTCCCTCTATACTTCTATCTATCTAGCCTCTCTCTCCCCCTGCATCCTTTCCTCCTTTCCTCCTTCCCTCTCTAATTTTCTCTATCTCCCCCTCTCTCTCTTCCTTCCTCCCACCCACCTTCCCTCTCTACTTCACTCTATCTAACCTATCCCTCTCTACCTCTCTCTCTCCCTCCCTCCTCTCTCTCTCTTCCTTCATCCCAACCACCTTCCCTCTCTACTTCTCTCTTTCTAAACTATCCCTCTCTACCTATCTCTCCCCCTCCCTCCTCTCTCTCTCAATCTATCACCTTCCTCCTTCCCTCCTCTCTCTCTCATTCTATTTATCACACTTCTCTCTCCCTCTATCCCTACATCCTCCCCTCTCTACTTCTCTCTCTCCCTCCCTCCTCCCCCCTATCTATCTCTCCTTCCCTATATAATTCTCTCTATCTCTCTCCATCTCTACCTCTCCCTCCCTCATTCCCTCTCCCTCTCCCTCCCTCTCTCTTAATATCCCAACCTTCCTCCTTCCCTTTGTGTTTCTCTTTCTCACACACTCTCTCCCTCCCCCATCTCTCTCTTTGGTTTAGGCTTTATGGTTTATGGTTTATGTTTTAGTATTTAGGTTTTAGGCTTTATGGTTTATGGCTTAGGCTTTAGGTCCAACCCCCTCTCTCTCTCTTAGGTATCTCCCTCCTAGGTCCCATCTCCCTCTCTCATGTCTCTCCCTCCCACCCTAACAAGATAACACACACACACACTCTCTCTCTCTCTTAGGTCTCTCCCTCCCACCCCCTTCCCCTAATCTCAAGTACCTCCCTCCCACCCTAAATAAAGAACACATACACTCTCTTTGTCTCTCTCTAAGGTCTCTCCCTCACCCCCCCCTCTCTCTCTCTCTATCTCTCTCCCTCTCCCACTCCCTCTCTCCCAATTCTCTCCCTCCCACCCCCTCTCACTCTCTCAAGTCTCTCCCGCCCACCCTAACTAGAGAATCTTTCTCTCTTCCTCTCAGCCCCTATATCTCAAGTCTCTCTCAGCCACCCCCTCTCCCTCTCTT
>CM021108.1:93905308-93915824 GCA_007115665.2 Sequoiadendron giganteum
GATTTCAATTTGGGTCTAAAATTGAACAAGGCAAATTCTCACACTTCAAATTTGGTGCTTAAAATGAACTCATCATTGCTTTGAGGTTTAAAATGAACATGTGTGTTTTCGATGTTTTTTAATCCTTTTCACAAAGTAATATCATTTAAAAGGCGTATGCGCTTCTCTCGAGCCTCATGGCGATCTTGAGAATCAAAAGCCTTTTTGTGATATTAAGTTGTCAAAAGTATTACCTCCACACTTCATTTTGGGTTTAAAATTGAACAAAACATTGTGCGAGTGTGAGTAGGCTTATTGTGTGTGTTCTCCCTTTGTTTCTCAAAAAAAGGTTGATCGAACTATAAATATGTTTACTCACTTTTGTTTATCTTAGCGAGACTGCCTTGTGTGAAAAAGTACTCACCCAAGGGAATGACCCAACCGGTAACACACTGAAGCCAAGTGTATTTCTAGCCAGGATATAAAAGTGGGTACTTGAACAAAAGCCAATATCATGCGGTTGGCTTAGACGAGAAGGGCATAAATGGTCTCTCGCCGCATGGGTCAACCTCCATGAATAGAAAGTCTAAATTAAAACCCTTGTTTAGAAGGCCAAATCCTTATCTATTTTGTTGGTGCAAAAGGTCATGTCCTTTGAAGCCACCTCACGTTATACATGTGGTTTTGTTGTAGAGATGAAAAGTATGCCATGGGAGATTCATGGGTACTGATGCTTGGCTGACCCGAGAAGTGTGTGCACTGTAAGGGGGAGCCTATGTGGTCAAGCATCTATTCATCCACACAAAATATGCGTAGCTGGATTCATCCAAGTGGGAACCCAACAAAATATTGTCTCTTCATCCTAGGGTTGTACATGTGCTTGGATGTGGAAAATACTTTGCTTGGTTCTCAAAACATTTGAAAAAAAAACATTCACAAGGAACTCAAAATTTCAAACCCCTTGGAGGGAACAAATATCCTTGACAAATTTAAGTACTCTTACTTTCCCTAAGGATCATATCCTTAGAGGTTTCTAAGTGCTTGAATTTTATCATAATTTGTTTTCACTAAGGTTAAACCTAGGAGACGTTTGCCCTAATTTCCTTGATTTCCACATAATGGACCTTATGGGATGAAAAGAAAGTGGGACATTAGACATGCAGTTTGAAACATAATCAAGAATGTGCTTTTGGTAAAAAAATAAATTCACTAAGGAAAGATAAAAGTCAAATTGGACCTCACATGTGTTGGCTCAAATGATTTCCCGAAAAGTCAAAATTCAAAAACCAAGGTTCAAAAGAATTAATCTAAAAAATCGAGAACAATGTCTTGAAATGCTCCTTGAAGTCAAAGAAAGACTAGTGTACAAATTCTATAAGAAGGCTTCAAGAAACAACCCAACTTTGTATGCATTCTACTATCAACAAAATCTAGAGCTTTTTGAAAGGTTTTCTTTCCTCACATAGGAAGTATAGCATGTTCTTCAATACCGAGGTTTTGTAAAGAAGAGTCGTGTCTAAGTCAAAGTCTAGGATCAAAATCTTCACTCTCATCCATCTCTCCATCAATCAAATTTTATCCCACCAAGAAAATTTTTGAGAAACTTTGTAAACATTCATGCTAAACTTAAAGACTAAATCAGCATCACTCTATTTCAGCTTAACACACCTAGCCAAATAGCCTCATCCCTTGAACAAATTTACCTTTAGGATAACACAACTTCCTAAGGTCTATCAGTTCATGATCACCTTGGTTGGCTTAACACACCTAGCCAATCCATCCTCTTGTGTGCAAGTTTTTCCTTGGATAACACAACTTCCTAGGGTTTACAAATTCACCACAATCTTGTTTGACATAAGACACCTAGTCAAACCATCACAATCAATCCAAGCCCTATAGCTCAGCATAAAACCCTAAAAGGTTCTTCAAAAGTTTCACTTCATCCATTTATCTCATCATCACTACCCCCCTTTTTGGATCCTGTGCTTTTCCTAGTTTTTCTCTTTTTGGCCTAAAGATTAAGATCACACAATCCCTATTTTTATGGTTCAAAGAAGATCACAACACAAGAAGAACATGGAAAACATGAACGAGATATCAACTTCCAGTGATTTGGATCAAGTAACCATTGAAGTAAACCTTGCGGGATCAAGCAATCCCCCAAACAACTCTTCTCTACCATCACAAAATCCTCAAGAGGAAAGCTATGAAGAGGACATCACAAACGAGGATTTGGGGATGACACAATAAAAGATGCTAGAAATGGTTCAAAATCTAGAGAATCATAAAATTGTCAATTCCATGTTTAAATACTTATGCACGTTAAAGGAAGGAGGGATCTAGATTCTTTCTGACCTTGACATGGGCACTAGCGTGGACTAGCCTCTTACAAGAACATCCCCAATGTCAACTCTGGGTATCACTCAAGAAATGCCTCAAACCATATCGACAATCACACCAGCCTCACCAATTGTGAACAAGGGAAGTGCAATGTTTCATGAGTTACAACAGCATCACCTTATAAGCAACAAGGAGGTAAGTGTAAGCACCACACCGGAAAACACCGTTCTGATGAATCCATCACACCCATACATCACACTCACCTTCCATAATGATGTAGAATCATCCTCATTTCATGCAACACTGACCTATCCATTAGACATACAAACTTCTCTACCGCAAGGAGAAGGTGGTTTGTTTGGAGCAGTAGGAGTCATTGACCCATTCTCCTTCCAGGGGAGCATATCATCACTCCCCCC
Source organism: Sequoiadendron giganteum (assembly GCA_007115665.2). NCBI lineage: Eukaryota > Viridiplantae > Streptophyta > Pinopsida > Cupressales > Cupressaceae > Sequoiadendron > Sequoiadendron giganteum. The sequence continues at coordinate 93,908,047 of CM021108.1, forward strand.
ATTGCCATTCGCATCCATATCACCTCTAGGGTTGGTTCTTCCCCCCTACCCCTCACCAGTTTCTCAAATCAGAGAAATCTAAGCATCACATCGAATTCTCTCCTTTTGATGGCAACATCACAACAACAATGGCAGCCACTCAAGCCACCACAGTCAACACACCAATCGGTCCTCAAATCTCTCAAAGAATACCTTCTCAAGGATCGATCATCTCAACCACACCACCAACAACCCAAATCCTGACCACCAACACTACCAACCCGCCCGTCACAATGGTTGGAATCATTCCCAATCCACCACCAATCCCACCAACAGCTAATAGGGTGAATTCATTCATCACCATGATCCAAGCCATCCAAAAAGCCAATCATCAAAGAGTACTGAAACACAACCAACAAGAGGCACAACAAGTTGCTCAACAAGCACAAGCACAACTAGCTGCCCAACAAGCTGCAAAGTGGCTCAAGCAGCCCAGCAAGCACAAGCTCAAGCCTAGGCCCAACACCAGGCTCAACAAGTGCAAGCACAATACCAAGCACAACTGCAAGAAATCCATCGACAAGAATACCAGCAAGCCTTGCAAGACTTTCAGGCACAACAACAAGCTAAACAACAAGCTTTGTTGGTGCAATAACAACTCGACCAACAACAAGCTTTATTGGTGCAACAACAACTTGACCAACATCAAGCTTTGTTGGCACAACAATAGCTAGACCAACAACATGCTTTATGGGAACAACAATAGATGGACCAACAACAAGCTTTGTTGGAACAATACTAGTAGGATCAGCAACAAGCATTGTTGACACAAATGCAGGCATATCAACAGGCCTTGAATGCACAACAGAGCTTGCAGCAAACTCCCACCAGTACTCTGCCGACCAATCAAACACCCCAAACACCTCAAAATACATTCATCTCGCCTCCCAATCCGCATGATGATGTCGCAACACAAATCAAATAACTCTCACAATAAGTGTTGGACCTCCAATTAGGGAAAACAACCAGAGCATTGAGCAACTTGTGTCCCTATCCGTTTGATAGAGATCTCACCATGGTACCGTTCCCAAAGGGATTTGAAATGCCCAAATTTGACAAGTATAATGGAATGGGAAACCCTAAAAAATCACATCAGGGAATTTCAGGTGCATTGCATGGAGGTTGCATACGATGACACATATACAATGCGACTTTTCCTTCGAAGTCTGACTGGTCCTTCCATTGAATGGTTTTCTCGCCTACCCATACGCATCAAAAAATTCCAAGAAATTTTGGAAGCATTCCTTAAAAATTATGCCTTCAACATGGCTACAGATGTTAGTTTTGAAGAACTATCAATGCTCAAACAAAGAAAAGGAGAGTTGTTTGCATCCTTCTTGAAAAGATGGCGATCCAAGGCCAATCAGAGCAAGTGAACCATGCTAAAAGAACAACAAGTTTGTGCAATCATATCCAATATAGATGAAAACTTGGCATTCTACTTAAAAATGCAGTGCATCACATCATACGATCAATTAATCCTAAAGGCGCTCAACATCGAAAGAGCCCTTACTGCACAAGGAGGCATATCAACATTCACTCCACCATAGGATAACCGCCCGTCCAACAATTATAACGATAAACCCGAACATGGTCGAGGAACAAAAATATCACAAACGATGGCGTGGTTGATGCTAAAGTGGTCATCAGTGCCCCTAAGTAGAACATCCAAACCCATCATCAACCGCAAAATCATAATCGTAATAATGTGCAAACTAATACAGTAGTAGCACAAGAACAATCACTTCCTAGCAATCAAATCAACAATCTAAGAAATTAGGGAGGACCACCTCCCCGAGGCAAATACCCTCCCAAGCAGAAGTTCACGGCTCTTGGAGAATCAATTGAATCCATAATGAAGAAATTGGTCAAGGAAACCCTAAACAAAGTCTCTAACTCTGAGCAATATGCAGAACCCATGACCAAACCACCATGGTACAATGAAAACCTGCTTTGTGATTTTCACAAGGTTAAGGGACATACCACCACAAATTGCATGAGGCTTAAAAACATCATCCAAGACCTCATCGAGGATAAGATCATCAATGTTGAGCAGTCAGCCGGTAACCAAGACCTGAAAATATACACAAATCTGATGTCGAATCACAATCAAGGAAATGGTCAGGGAAACAACAAAGGCAAGAAAAAATATGCTAGTGCTAACCTAGTATATGAAGAGATAGTCAGATGCATCGATGAATTGGTCACGGTCATTAATGTCAAAGGAGCCAACACTGACTGTGGTGTCACCACACATGGCGGAAAGGTCACCATTGCAGGGGCACCATATAAGACCCCCACTTCAAATACAAAGGCCATCCCCTATGACTATAATGTCATCGAACAGCTGAAAATAACTCCCGCATAGATCTCCATCATGGAACTTTTGAGATTCTCCACTACGCATAGGAAAATTCTTGATGAAGCGTTAGCAGCATCCACCGTCTCCGCCACCCTTGACACAGAGTAGTTTCAGGCTATAGTTGGTAATATCATCACCCCGAATCTCCTTACATTCTCTAACCAAGAATTCCCTCTGTAGCCATCTCATAACAACGCACTTCACCTTCAAGTGCTAGTCCACAAAAACAAAGTTAAAAGGGTCCTTGTGGATGGAGGTGCAGGCCTTAATATTTTCTCTCTCAAACTTATAAATAACTTGGGATTCACCGAGGATTCCATTAACAAGAATAAGAGAATATGATGATCAAGAAAGAGTGTCTCAAGGCACTATTAGAATTCCAATCCAATTGGGACTAGCAACCATGGAGACCACTTATCAGGTCCTCGATCTCGACTTACCATATAATGTCCTTCTTGGTCATCCATGGATCCACAGAATGAAAGCAGTGGCCTCAACATATCATCAATGCATAAAATTCTTGTACCAGAATGAGGAGGTCACTATACATAGGGATCTTGAACCATTCGCCTACTGGAAAAACTTGGAAGCCAAGTTTTATAAAATCCCCTAAGTACTGAAAAATGATGAAGGCCCATCCACTTCATACATCGACCCCTCCACCCTAGCCTCCACCTCTGCAACAAAGACACCCGCCATCCCTGATATATCTAAAATAAAATCATGATCCAGGACAATGGATGCAGAGACTACAAAATGAAGAAGAATGCATTTGTTGTAGGAGAGTTACCACAATCTCCCAGGTTGCATGGGCAACCTCCGTCAACTGAAACACCTGTCCACACTGTTAGGGTAGACCCTTCTGGATTCCACCATTGGGGGGATCTCAGTTAGGAAAATGTGGATGAGGAAGATATTTCAAGCACAATATACCATGATGAATGACCCACATCCACATTATCCATGGATGAAACCAACAGAGGATTACAAATGATGTATGGTGTGGATTATAATAGGAACCAAAGCCTTGGGAAGAACAAAGATGGATGGCTAGAACCCATCATTGTAGAAAGAAGAATGAAAAACCTTGGCCTTGGATGTACTCCCCCGAGTATAACCTTACGTGGCAGAGGTACCCCTAGTAGAGCAGTCAAGACCTCCCCTCAGTTGTCGGCAACCGCCCTTCAATTACCCATATCCACAGGTCATCCCTTAGATAATTTTACCTTTGACATAACTAATGTCTGCACTAGTAGTGATGATGAGGATGACACAATAGAACTTCCCAGGCTTTTTGAAAAAAAATTATTTACTCATGATTAGTGCCTCACCCACTGAGTCAAACCAGCGAGCCCACCAAATCACCTTAGTATATCCTCAACTCATTGATTATGACCAATGAGGACCAACAATTCTAGACTCATTCAAAAATGATGAGGCTCTCTCGAAATTCATGGGACTAAGGGATACAGTTCTGTGTGGAGATCACAAAGCAGGATTTGACATCACTTTAGACACCCAAGCATATTACGAGGAGACGATTAAGTCCTTCAGTTGCAAAAGAAAAATATCGAGAATAAGCTCAGAGTTATTGAGTGAAAACCACACTGTGGCACTCTCTAACCACATAATAGTAAAAATAAAGGATGCATCCAATGGTGAAGACCTCTCAGAGGCACCAAAGGATGAAGGATTCAATCTCCCCCCTACTGCACTACATCAAGAAAAATTAGCAGACCTAGCAGAATAGTGTAATCCTATTAACTTGGGAACGGAGGTGGTACCACAAATCACCTTTTATGTCGAATCATTGCTAACAGAAGAACAAGAACTATTGATGGCATTTATAAAGGAAAGGAAAGCAAATTTTGCATGGACCTATGTTGACATGCCAGGTCTGGATCCAGAAGTGGTGGTTCATCATTTGGCTGTTAACCCTAGAGCAAAGCCAGTTAGACAAAAGTTAAGAAAAATGCATCCCCAGATAGCCTTGCTAGTCAAGGTAGAGTTAAAAAAGCTCCTGGATGTTGGTTTCATACGCCCGATCAACTATCTAGAATGGGTATCTAATCTTGTACCAGTCTCAAAACCAAATGGGGGCATCCGCATTTGCACTGACTTTAGAGACCCTAACAAAGCATGTCCCAAGGATGATTTTCCACTGCCTAACATCGATATGATAGTGGACATGATAGCTAGACATGAGATGCTATCACTGATGGATGGTTTCTTGGGGTATAACCAGATAATGATTGCAAAAGAAGACCAACATAAGATGACATTCACATGTCCGTGGGGCACCTACTACTGGAATATGATGCCATTTGGGCTAAAGAATGCAGGGGCAACATACCAAAGAGCAATGAGATGATCCATAAAATAGTTGAAGATTATGTGGATGACATACTAGAAAAATCAAAGAAGAGACAAAACCACATAACAGCCCTACGTGACATATTTGATAGACTTGAAGAGTATAAGGTCAGGCTCAACCCAAGGAAATGTGTCTTTGGGGTACAATTTGGAAAAATTTTGGGCTACATAGTATCAATGAGGGGGATAGAGGTGGATCCCACAAAGGTTAAGGAAATCCTTGATATGGCAGCACCAAGAACACTGAAACAACTCAGAGGATTACAAGGCAGACTCCAGTCCATCCAAAGATTCATAGCATAATTGACGAACAAACGAATTGCCTATTCACATCTACTCCACAAGGGAGTAGCATACAAGTGGGATGAAAAATGTGATCAAGCATTTAGAAAAATTAAAGAATATCTACTCACACCACCTGTATTGATGCCACCCATTGCAAGAAAACCATTGATCTTATACATCTCAACAACAACAGTAGCCCTAGGTGCTCTTCTGGCTCAGCACGATGAGAATGGAACCGAAAGGGCTATCTATTGCATCAGCAGAACAATGGTTGGCCATGAGTTAAATTACATGTTCATTGAGAAAGCTTGCCTGGCAGTAGTATTTGCTTCACAGAAATTCTGACACTACATGCTGGCACATAAAATCAAGCTCATCACCAAGATAGATCCCTTAAAATATCTACTGTCAAAAGCTATGCTCACGGGAAGGATGGCTAAATGGGTCATGATACTATCAGAGTATGAAATTGAGTATATGGAATGAAAGGCAATCAAGGGACAAGTCATTGTGGACCAGCTAGCAGAAGCTCCAATATATTCAGAGAACCCACTCATATAAGAATTTCCAAATGAGTCTATCTTCAATCTCAACATAGCTAATCACTGGAAACTATACTTCAATGGTTCCCACACACAACATGGATTGGGAGTGGGTGTGTTCTTCATCACCCCATAGGGGGATTGCATACCAGGATCTTACAAATTGGCAGTCCCCTATACCAACAACATTGCAGAGTACAAGGCTTTAACCATAGGTCTCAAAATTGTGGCACAGTGGCGAATCATGGCATTGAAGGTCTATGGGGATTCATAGCTTATCATCAACCAAGTCAATAGTGAATGCCAAACTAAGGATAACAAGCTCACACCATACAAGAAACTAGTGGAAAGCCTCAAAGAATCATTTATTGACATCACCTTTGAGAAAATACCGAGGTCAAACAAGAGAGCAGCTGATGCCATGGCAACGATTGGATCCTTGCTAGATATACCTCACAATGTCTCAAAACATGAATTCTTGATAGAGCAACTTCTCATACCCACATTTGAGGTACTAGAGTCAGAATATGTGTGTGAACTCATTGGTCCTGACGATCTTTGGTATCATGACATTTACACCTACTTGAGATTAGGAATCCTCCCAACCAACATTACCTCGAACCTCAAGTGAACCTTTGTCAAAAGATCCTTACGTTTTGTCATCCTAGGGGAAACCCTCTTCCGCAGAAACATTGATGGAACCCTATTACATTGCTTAAAACCTGAGGAAGCCCTAACTACTTTGACTGAGGTACATAACAGCACGTGTAGTTCACATTCGAGTGGTATGACCTTGGCCAAGAAGCTGCTAAGGATTGGGTACTACTGGCCGACAATGGAAAGAGAGGCACACGACTTTGTCAGAAGGTGTCTACAGTGTCAACAACATGGAGACCTCATTCATGCACTAGCTCAAGAAGTAAATCCCATTGTTACACCTTGGCCCTTTTCCCAATGGGGGCTTGATCTCCTAGGTAAAATCTCACCCACCTCATCTAATGCCCATAAGTTCATTATCACTACCACAAAGTATTTCACAAAGTGGGTCGAAGCAATTCCCATGACCTACATCATCGGAAAGCAGATATCCAAGTTCATCCTGAATTACCTCATTTGTCGATATGGCGTCCCTCAATCCATTATCTCTAATAATGAGACACCTTTCAAAAACTAGGATGTCCGTGACTTGTGCAAAAAAATCAAAATCCAACATCGCTTTTCCACTCCATACTATCCACAAGGAAATGGCCAAGCAGAAGCCACTAATAAGACTATTCTAAAAATCCTTAAGAAAATAGTCAATGAATTTGGTCGTGACTGGCATCTGCAATTAAATCTCACCTTATGGGCCTACTGCACCAACATCCACACACCAATAGGCACCACCTCATTCTCCCTGGTCTACGGATTAGAAGCCATCCTCTGAATCAAGATCAAGCTCCCGTCACTGAGGGTATCATTGCAAGACCTCATCACAGATGAGGAATATAGGGTTACAAGACTAAATGAGCTGGAGTTACTAGATGAATGGTGCATGGATGCCCTCAATCATCTATAGGTCTATCAGAATCACCTGAAACACAACTACAACAAGAAGATTAGGCAACACACCTTTCAAGTCGGTGACCTTGTGCTAAAAAAGAATCAAAAGAATGTACCAAACCTGAATAGCAAAGGCAAATTTGAGCCCAACTGGTTGAGACCTTTCATCATCACCGCAAGTTATAAATTAGGAGCATATCAAATAGCAAAACCAAAAGGCGAGCCTCTGTAGGAGCCTCTGAACAACTCTCATCTCAAAAAGTTTTATGCCTAAATCTTGTGAGGTATAAAACCAAAAAATACAAAAAAAATCATAAAACGTCCTGAAAAAATGGTTACCTTGATGAAAACTTGGAAAATAGGCATCTTGGTGACAACAAAAAAATAAAAAAAATCCAAAAAAAATAGAAATAGGATTGAAAAAAGAAAATAATTTTTTTTTTCCTTTAGTGAAAACCACTTCGGTGGTGCTTTGGACAAGTACCTTGGTTGAAACCTAGCAAACAGGTGTCAAGTGTAAATAAAACACTCCCCATCCACCAGGATCTGTGTGTACTCACTCATCCATTCCATCACATTTCATTAATCCTCCATCCACCCATCCGCTCACATCCATACCATAGCCTGAGTTGGTG
>CM021108.1:93917573-93947256 GCA_007115665.2 Sequoiadendron giganteum
CCATCCATCTTATTCTTCTTATTCCTCTATCTTTACTAACATTTCTATCTAAAAATCGGTGTGTTGTATCAAGATATACATGAGACTACCCATAGTCGATGATTGTCTATACATCACCAGTTTGTCTACATCAAAAAAATATATATTATCTTTCATCCTTTGATCAATAGAACCACTCCTCTCGCATTTTATCGCGATATCGATCAGAAAATTTACATTTCCACTCTATCTCTCGAGGGGCAATATACTAGCAATATCCTTCCACTGGGGCAACAGTGGGGCATCTGAAAAGTCAAGAAATTTTTGACTTTGATTGCAACAGTTTGTTCTTTGAATCAATGCAACAAGTACATTTCTTCAAAGAGGGGCAAAATTTTGATATGGAAAATGTGCAAATTTGGTTCGACACACTTGATCTTGATTATTAACAACATTTCTTCTTGAATCATACTCTCAACTTTTCATCATATTCTATCTCTTAATTTAATAAATCATTGTTTATTTGATTAAGTCTTTCTCCTTCTTTGATTAAATTAATCAATTTAATTTAATTAATCTTATGTATCTGTTTAATTAAATAAATCATTTTATTTGATTAAAGCATCTAAATTCCTCTTATTAAATTAAATAAATTAAACCTTATTTGATTTAATCTAACATTTTCCCACTTAGTTAAATAAATCAAAACCATTTATTTAATTAAATCAATTCCTCTCAATTCTGATTTAAATAAATTTATCTATTTAAGTCTAAATTTTTACATCATCTAATCTCATTAAATTAATCAAATCCTGATTAATGCTTATCTCCAACACTAAAATCCTCTAGATTTTGCAACTTGCACAATAAATCAATTACTTTGATTTATTAATTCATCTATTTCCCTCACATGGCATCAAAAGGGAATATTCCTTAATTTGAATTCAAAAAGTCCAAGTGGATTTGTACATCCAACAAGGCATTCATTCCTCTTACATGTCCTTGTGCATTGAGCCAAGTGGCATTTATTCCATTCCTTTTTCCCTCTCACATGTCATTTCTCAAATTTGAAATTCCACCTAATTGCATTTATTAGCACTTTGGCCAAAATGTGTAGAACCTTCAGCCATTCACATCTTGACAAGTGGCACTTGGCCATTGGATGTTGAATGATCCCACATTGCTCTATTTCATTCTCTTTTCCAGTTTAGAAATCTATAAATTGGAGACTTCTCTCATTCAATAACACACAATCTTGAGTAAAGTTACTATACTTAAATTCTTCTTCACTTCACATTTTTTCCACGCAAGGTTATTCTCTTTATTTGAGAATTAATCTTGCCCATAGCATCATTCAACTTGTTCAAGGATTGGGAAAGGGCGACATCCTACATGACAGAGTGGCACCAATCCACTATGAGATAATGGATTAACCATGTTTGCATATGCTTTGTTTAGCTTGCATTATTTTCATCAGTTGCATTGTTTAACATGGTTAAATATTTCATAGGGATTTCTAAGTTTGTTGATTTAAACTAAATTTTGTGCTAACAACATGAAACTATTTGAGTCGAAATACCTTGCAGATTTCAGCATCCACAGACTTTAGTAAGAGAAAATTGTGATGTAAATCCAAATACTTAGAAGCCTCTAAGGATGGAAACCTTAGGGAAAGCAAGAGAACTTGGATTCATCAAAGGTATTTTCTCGCCCTGAAGGGTTTGAAATTTTGAGAGTTATGTGAATATTTGTTTTCAAGTGTCTTGATTGCATAGTGATGCATAATCCTAGGATAAATGAGGCAATATTTGTTGAGTTCCCACTTGGATAAATCTAGCTACACTTACTCTTAGTGGATGATTAGATGCTTGACCACACAAGCTCCCCCTTATAGTGCACTCGCTTCATAGGTCAGCCAAGAATCAGTACCCATGAAACTCCCATGGCATACTTCTCATCTCTACTAAGAGCCGCAAGAATGTGGGACGGCTTCAAAATGATTGTTCTTGAATCAACAAATAGATAAGGATTTTCGCCTTTCTAAACAAGGGGGTTTAATGCGAGCATTTTTTTCATGGGGGACCATCCATGCAACAAGAGACCATTGTTTCCCTTCTTGTTAGAATGATCCTCGTGATACTCGAACTTTCCTCAAGTAACCGCACTTATATACCAGTTGGAAGTCACTTGGCTTTAGCGTGTTACCGGTTGGGTTGTTCCCTAGGGTGATTAATTTTTTCCACTAGGCAGGCCCTCTATGGATAAACAAAAGTGAGCAAGTACATCCATAGTTTGATAGATCTTTGTTGAGAAATAAAGAGAGAACACTTGTGATGTAATCCACTCACACTCACAAGATTTGTTCAATTTTAACAAGCCCAAATTGAAATGTGTAGGTAACCTTTTAGACAATCAATGTAACTAAAATTATTTTAATTCCCAAGATTGTCATGAAGTGCAAGAGAAGTGCATATGCATTCGAATGACATGAATTGAAAAAAAACCAATTACAAAACAATGAAAGCACAAGTTCATTTTAAGACTCAAAGCAATGATGAGTTCGTTTTAAGCACTAAAATCCAAGTGTGAAGTTGCTTGTCCAATTCTAGTCTAGAAATCAAAATCTAGTGGGTTTCTAAGATTCAATTTTAACCAATTTAAAAATATCAAAGCAATGGTTAATTTTAAACCCAAAACTGAAGTGAGTTGTCCCAAAATAGAAAACAAAAGCAGAAAATGGATACTTCAAGTTATTACAACAAGCATTTAAAAATGATTTTTCAAGTCTCAATTCCAATCTCCACTTTCTAGCTCAAAACTACTTGCTTTTGCTTAATTCTAGTGCCATTGATTCTTTATGCAAACCTGTAATGCAAAAAAAATAAAAAATAGTTATAGCACTAAAAAATCATGTATTTTAAGAAAGTAGTATGATCTCAAACATCAGTCTATCACAAAAGAAACTTTGCAACAACAACCAAAATACTATCCATTTATACCAACTTTTCCAATCGAATATTCTATGATTCTTTGGCTCTACTTTCCAATAAAAAAACAAATGTTTAGTAACAACCTCTACTTGATTTTTTTTATCAACTTTCTAATATAATGGATATTGGTGGATGCATCAACTACTTTAAAGGAATTAAATCCACCAATTTATTAGCAACAAAAAATGATATACTAAAATTGAATGAGCATCATAATAAACCAATTTATTGCTAGCACAAGATTTGCATTTATTAGCACAATCGCTCAGTTTGATTTACTTAATAAATGACCTTGAGTGTAACCCAAATCTATATTTGATATGGAATTTGGAAAATCATTAGATTTTTGACAACGTCATGCCCTATATATAAAGATCTTAAAAAATGTGAAAGCAATGAAAATAACTCATATATTGACTATATACTGAGTATGAGTTTACTTTTAAATGCAAATTCAACAATTTGAAATCACGCCACTGGGAGAAATGACGCCTTCAGACTTTAATGTCTTAAAAAAAAAAAACTTTATATTCCTTATTAGGCACAAACATATTTTCTAGATGGCACACATTCTAAACAAGTAGGTTGCACACAATAAATCTGTTGGAATTAAATGCAAGATCTTGGTGGTGTGTCTATAGGACAACGAAATAAGAAATCAGATATATGATTTGCTCCCCTTTTTTCATATCTAACATGATAGAAAGATTTTGAGACTGGCTAATTCCTACAAAGCTTTAATCAAATCAAATCAAGAAGGATATCTAATTCAAATCACACACATTGAATGCATTAACTTTGTATTCATGTTGCTATCCAACACATTAACATTTGTGTTTCACCTTTACATATTTATTCAAGAATTAACCATGCTTGCAGGGGATGGTGTAAATTTGGATTGTTGAGGAAGAAGGAGGTCATGGGTTTGAGAGTTGAAAATTTGATAGAATTCTTCAGATGGATGCTCTCTCATGGATTGCAATATTTGTAGGATATGCAAAAAATAGATTTAAATGCATTCTTCACATGTATTGCAATCACAATTTTCTCTCTTAGTCAAAGTACACTCCTTGGCTAGGTCATGGTAATTGTCTGGCTTGTCTATCTTTTGTGGCTCTAGGTATTGTTTATAGATCCAACATGTGAGGATGAATCTCATGTTGATGAGGCTAGCAACAAAGGAACCAGGTAGACTACCAAATATTTAATCAATGGCGATTATGGGTGGAGGTGGAGATGACTTGATAAAGTGGGAAAAACAAGGAGGAACAGTCATGCAGAAAACAACCACAAATGGTTGAATAAGGCGAACATATAGGAATCAAACTCAAGTGTTGTGATTAGTGTGTGATGCACTGCTGAAACTATTGCTAGTTGAAAAATATTATATCCATCCTGACTAGGAACTTGTAGCCCGAAAACCTACATAGTTTAATTTACTTGTGTAGAGCTACATATCCTATTTTTCATTAGACAATTTTGAAATAGCTTGGTCCCTATCAATTAGAGTTTAATCCAAATAGGTAGCTTTTGAGATGATATAAAACCAAGCTAAAGGAAGAGAAAAGAAAAGGTGTTTTAGTTGATACTTATATGCAACACTTATAGCCTTTAGGAATAAGTTAAAGGAGACTTATTCGTTGTGCAAGAAGATGGCATAGAATAATACATTGCAAATGAATAGTAAATTCAGTACATAAAAGTCTTTTAGAGACCAAGTCAATGCATGACATAAAGAACGTATATGATATTGTTAAGTAGATCCACGTTTTACAGTGCTCCTTGGCATGAACAAGCATTTTTTTTCATTGGCTTCCTTCTTCAAATAAAATAGCATCTTCAATATTCTACTTATGGAATCACAACTTAGAAAAAATAAAATTTCTGCAAAAAAAGAAAACCAAAACATTCTACTATTTTTATGGAATCTTGTGTTAGAACAAAGTGAAACACAAGCAACCCTCCTTCTAGCGCCAGATGTAAACACAAAATCTGGAAATTCTTCAAACAATGACCACTATTAATACTATTAGTCAATTTAAAACAAGCAAACCCAACATTCCTATGAAATATTCAACCATGCTACCTATGCAAACAAGATAAATAGAACAAAAACAACTAAATAAAATAATAAGAAAGAAAGATCAAACTCTATCCCATAATGGGAGTGGTGCTCCCTTGATGTGTAAAGGATGCCCTTTCCCACCCCCTTTTGATAAGCTTAAGATGTGATGGAGATGCAAGTGCCTATAATGCAAAATGCATGAGATTGTAGATGGCTTTGGAGTAGAAGTGCCCTGGATTTATAGGTTGAAGGTTTGAAAGATGGAGAGATGGGAGCAATGTGGGACTAAACATGAGCCAATGGAAAGGTGTCACTTGTTAACATGATAATGTATGAGGAATGGGCACGTTTTAGAGAATGTGCAAGTAAATGAAATTAGGTGGATTTGAAATTTGAAAGATGGCTTTAAATGCATATGGTTGAGACATTTTGGGGGGAAATATTTTTGGGCAAGAAAGTCAGCCAAATGAAGTTAATGAGGGAATATTCCTTGGGAATATTCCTTGTGAGGGAAAATAGGGGTAATTAGATGATTAATTAAAATGGATTTAATGTGCAAGTGGGTGGGTTAGTCAAGGGTTAAGGTTTGACCTAGGTTGAGTCAAAACCTAGAGGATGGGTAAATAGGATTATGGGTTAAATAATTCAGATTAATTAACTTGAAGGGATTTAGGGGTTTGATATTTGATTTATTAAATCAAATGAGAGGACCTTTAGGATTTAATTAAATAATTTGATTTATTTAATCAAGTATGATGCACCTTAGTGAATTAATCAAATAAATTACTTTATTTGATTAATAGAGGAATTTGATGTTAATTAGAGCGATATTAGATACGTTATGTTGATTAAGATTATTTTCATGTCTACAACTACAAAGGAAAAGGTTTAACCATAGATTCCATGAGTTTGTTTTAGGATTCATCATTATGAGGTAGAAAATTAAAGGGAAATCGTAGGCTAATGTAGTTCTATAGGATTCAATTTGATTCCAAACATAAATTTAGATGTAAGTGTAAGAATAAAGTTACAAAAATTTATAAGAAAATAGAACATTGTGTAAAACAAGAAGCTGGAGATATACACATGTACCACAACCAATGTGTCTTGCAATATTTTTTATTGTGTCATACATCTGTATAGGTAAATTTATTTAATTTTACATTTTACAATTTTAGGCCACACACAAAGTTGCAGGTTGAACTAGCTGCACAACTTTAGTTCATGCTTTGTAATGTCTTCTTTTTGTTGGAGAATGCCAAGATCAAAGAATGCATGAAACAACTTCCACAAGAGAATAAAATATGTGCAATAATATGTCTATCAAATATGAAATGAAGAATGTATTTAATACAATGATCAACTCTTGCATATATAAGCAAGGATGAAGAGGTGAGAAGGTAGGAGCGATAATCTAACTACCCCTCTATGGGTGGGAAATTTGTGAGCTCACTTGAAAAGTGGGTAAGCAAGTGTCAATAGGTGTCTCAAGTCATTAGGATACATTTCTTAATGCTATGAAGTGAGACAAAAATCAAAAGAAGCCTAAGTAAACTTAAGCGAGGTGTGAATAGATCAATCCTAGATATGTGAGTATCTAACTAGGTAAATAAAGACACTATTTACACTAACACCCACCCTTAAGTGCAACTTAGGAATTAATTTATGCACAAATGATGAGTCTCAACTACTAGGCCATGTTAGGTCCTCATGTACAAATATCTGATAAAATGGACTAAAGGAGAAAAAACTTGTGGGAAATAAAAACCCCTCTCCAAAAGAGAAATGATGCAATGAAATTGAATTTACAAGTGAATAATATAAGTAATATATGGAGGACTCATGATGACCCTCCAAGGACCACTTCTAGCACAAAGTATAATGGATGTTCCCTCGATATGAAATAAAATATAAAATGTTTATCTGATCCCCTCGAAAAATTGATAGTAGAGAAATCATGCAACCTCCCCTCAAAATTATGCATATAATACTAGTAGATGCTTTAAAATGGATGTTGAATATGATCCATGAATGTTGAACAACATTTCTCCCTTTGGGAATAAACACCACCACAAATATGTGCACTATGAACTCCCATTCAGAATAGGAATATAGGAAGTAAGGTGAATGTCTTTGAATTATGCACATGATCCAAAGAATAAAATTATGCCAAGGATTCCTTTCAATTATGCTCAAAGATTTTTGGGCCAAATATGATGAGGGTGATCCCACAATACTAGTTTACAATTTTTGGGAGATCTTGATTTTTGTTGAAATCGCATATTTTTAAGAAATATAATGATGTAAGCCTTGAAAATTTCCATTTAAAGGATTCCAATTGAAGAGGGTTTGATCAAACCATCTTAGATCAAACCCCCTTATATATAACCCCACTAGTTTTAAACCATACCTATAATGGAGTCTCCTTTACACCTATCAAAATGCTAATAAAAAACCACTTTTGATTTACCTTTTGGGAGATCAAATGGATTAATTTAAATTTAATTTTTTTGAGTATGTAGTCCTTATTATAAGCTTCCAAATAATTATAATTTTACATAAATTTAATTTTATTAATATTATATGTATTTTTTATTTCTTGTGAATGTAGGTTTTTCTACGAAAATCAAGCTTCTAGTTCTTCACATGTGGAAAAATAGTAGATTATAAAAAAAAATTGAAAAATATCAGTGCACTAGATATTGAAATCCTTGATCCAACAAAAAAAAATTGAATTTCAATACATACAAATTTTTTTATGTTGTATACAGTTCATCTATGTTTGAATTGTAATTGGTTTGACTTTGAAGCTTAATTAAGGAAAAATATTCAATAAAACACTATGAAACCAAATGAAAGTGCTATATATCGTAGTTACAAATCTAAATTCAAAAAAAAAAAAATTTATCCTTCATGGAAAAAAGTTATGTTGTATACAATGATTATCATTCCTTAAAAATGATGTTTACTGAAAAAAACTAGTTTTCAAAGGAGATGGAAAAATAAGTACAATCTAATTTCAAAAATTTTGAAAAAAATATATTTATAATCTATAGACAAAATTTCACAAATCACTAGTTTGAATTATTTTCAAATTCTTCACGGTTTAGCCACTATAGGTGCCTGAAAGTGAAGATTTACTTAGAAAAAATTAGTTCAGTGTCCAGTTTGGCCAAAAATTGTAAACAAGTATTGTGGGATCACCCATGAGTGAAAAATGCTGATAAGATGGATTAGGTACCATAGAATATTTTAGAGCAAGGACCATGGATGTATGCTTATGTCTAGACAAATGTGAATCTAAAATTATTGCAGATAATGATAACTCATGAATATTTGCACAATCTTTCAGGGTAGAAGCTGATGTAGGTGAGGTAAGAGCAATATCCAAATGTGGCAATGATGATGCAAATTCATCAAATAGAAGATGATTGTCCTCAATAGTTTCATCCAAATTTATAATGTGGGATTCTACGAAAAAAATTGCTATGTATGATAGATATGTATCCCAATGTGGTGGATCTAGAATGGTAGAAGAAAAGTCCTAATTCAAAGAATCACTAGAACTCGTGAATGAGTCAACACCTAATTCAAATGTAGAAGCAAATGATATGGTAGATGAGATATCAATACAAGTTATTAGACTACATTCTTTGTCTCCAAATTATGATGTCTCACAAGATGATGTTTTTGCATGTGTTGTAACTAGAGGATCATGTAAGGCAATACCATGATTAAGAATAATTTGTTCAAGAACCTGCCCTTGATGAAACTAATATTCTTCTATTGTATGCCTTTCTTTCCAGTATCCACATTTATTTTTCCATTTATTAGGAGGATTATGAAGAATACTCAAATAGAATGGATTTAGTGTGAGAGACATGATCACATAAACCAACAAACTAAAAAAAAGAAACACCTAGATTTCCTCCCCCCTTGATTGAGAGAGTCCCCCCTCCCCACAAAAAAATATTAGTGCTAATTATATCCCACTAGAACAAGGTGCAAGAAAATTTTACAAGTTATGAAGATTAGATGCCCAAATCCTCTATTTATAAATCAATATATTTTTATAATTTTATGAAAAAAATAGAAACCCAAATCTTAATTTTATAACAAAACTCAAATTCCTTGTGAAATTTTGATAGAAATAAAAAAAAAGTTTGCAAAATTTTGTGTAGTGTAGTAAAATGCATACCTTTACATTTTCACACTTGTTTGGGAACCACCTTGCTTTATTTATCCCTCTATCAATGACATCTTTTTATGGATAATCCCAACATTATCTAATACATAAATGATATCCTAATGATTCTGATAAGTGTGTCCCTGATTTCTAGTCAAGACTAAAACACCATTTAGGGGTCTTTGTCCCTTGAGGTCTAAGGAACCTAATTTTCAAACATCTTAATTGGGCCCCTTTTTAGTGTTTGTGCCCTAAGTTTCATCACTTGGGACTAATACACCACCTAGGGCATCTTAGTCTTCCTTGAGTCATTTTTGAGATTTAAATTCAAATTTTGGCGAGATTAAGCATCCTTAATTTAATGAATTCACATGTCGGCTTGGTGTGATATAATTTTTGAATATTAAGCATATATAAGTATAAATACAAGGTTAATTCATTCATTTTCATCCTAGCAACTTAAGTATTCATTCCTAAGGAAAATTTATGAGATCAAGAGCATTCAAGAGCAAATCATTAAGAATTTGAAGCCATCATCAAGATTCAAACATCATATCAAAGGCTATTCTTGCATCATGTGTTTTTTTGTGCTAGCATTTGTGATGTAGGGTTTTGATTCAAGCAAGCAAGCATTTCAAGATCTATATCCATTGTAGCCATTTCACACAAGTTTGTAGACTTTACAAGGGGTTGGTGATTTGTAGCATTGCATGTTGTTCATTCACCATTTCCCTTCATTAATTTATTTCATTTCAATGTTTAATTAACAACAAGGGGTTTGACCAAGACAACCCCCCATACACAAAAAAATCAACAAGTTTTTCCCATCTTGCATATTTGTGCTTGTGGATCTAGGTTGAAGTCTTGAAGATCACTTGGAGTGCAAAGTTGTAAAAGTTGAAAAGTTGCATTGCAAAGTTGTCATCTTCATGGAAACTCACCTACAGGCTAGATCTAGAAGATTCAGAACCTGAGATCCAACAAGAAGCGAGCACAAATCTTGGAGCTCAGGATCACATTCAGACTTTTCAAAAATATAGAACGGGACTAATATGCCACCTTGGGCATCTTAGTCCTCCCAAGCATATCTTTCAGAGATTCTTTCAAATTTGGTTTTGATATCCAAAGATTGTGTATTTGCCTCAAAAAATAATAGTAGTACAAATACACCATCTTGGGTGTCTTAGTCCTCCAAGGCATATTTTGGAAGCTTCTTTACATTTCTAGAATTCTCACATCTTCAGACTTCCCAAGTATGCATACCCTAACTTGGTGTTGCTTATTTTCATTATTTACATCTGATATAGCGTATTTTAGGTCATTTTGCATATCACATTATCTTTTGGACAACATTTCTCTTTTCCAAGCATTTGTTTGGTGGTGAACCCCTTAAAGTTTAAAAGAAACCCCTTCCTAGGTCCTCCTAATTGTGAATTGACTCACCTTGTGAGGTTTATATTCAATCCAATTAGGGTTTTTAGGACATAATTGAATGACCTAGATAAGATAGGATGTAATCACCCCTCCCCATTTTATCTATGATTAAATTTGGTGAACCCAACTTCTTTGAACATTATTCTTTTTCTGATTTGGAGTCCTTTAAAATTCCTAGATCTAGATTACATTCATTGCATTTTGCATTAGTGAAAGTGCATCTAGGATTTCTTGCCTCTTGCATTAGTGAAATTACATTTAGGGTTTCCTATTTTTACATTAGTGAAAGTGCATATAGGTTGCATTTTTACTTTCTTGCATCATTTCATTTCATTGAAAATATGAAAATTCCATTGTTCATTCTCCTAATTGCATTTAGAAACATTGTTATTGCATTAAAAATTGAAAAATTGCATTAAAATATTGCATTCAATTGTTTGTTAGTCATTTCTTTTGTTTGCATCCATTTGCATAGTTTCATATTTCCAAAGATCAGGTCCCTAGGTAGGCAACCTGAGAAAGTTGTTATCAAACCAAAATGTATTCTTAGGACTAAAACGCCCTTCCTGGCATCTTAGTCCCTCTCAAGTTTTTTTGCTCAAAATCCTTTCTCTATTGTTTGTTTTTTATTTCACTCCCTGAAACTTCAGAGTCTCACTAGAAGGACCAAAACACCCTTACTGGCATCTTAGTCCCTATTGACTTTGACTCTCTAGCTTTTAGGGTTTGCAATTTCTTTTCTATGTTTCTGTGGGTTGTTTTTTAGTTTTTTGTTTTAGTTTCTAGAATTGTTTTTATTCCAATTTCTTTTCATTTCAAGTGTAATTGTAAGCATATGATATTGTGTTCATTTTTCTTTCTATGGTTTATTCCTTATATGAGTTGTAGTACTTGGTGTCCTACTACTAATACTATGGTTAGACAAAGAGCAAGACTCATGGCATCCCGTGATAAGACGCTCCTTGTGGATCTTGGGTTATCAAGCCCTCTTACTTCTGGTGTTGGCACTAGTTCATTAGGTATGGATCATACCTTTGACACCTCTTTTTCTATGCCTAAATTACCTACAAGTTTTATGCCAAGTGTTCAAACAATGGTTGATCATATTCCTCAAGAAAACATAATGAAAATGCATGAAGATCTAGCCCATTTACAAGATAGTGTGAAAAATGAAAACATTTCCAAAACTGTTATACATTCCATAGATAGTATTCACCACATGATGGAAAGTGATGAAGGACTAAAAGTTTTACTTAACATAGCTCAAATCTTTGGAAAAAATTGTCCTTCCACCACTAATGGCGCTCAAACTTCAAACAATGTGCAAGGAGGAAATAAAACTCCTCCCTCTTCAATCATAGCATCCATTCCCACCTATACAACTCCTCAAGTGACAACAACGATGCAACCAACTAGTAATATCCTTCCTACCTCACACATTTCCACTAGTTCTCCTTATACCTATGTGGCATCTAATCTCATATCTCCTCCCACAAGCAACCCATTCATTTGTCCTTCCAACACATACACACCACCACCATATTGACCTCCATCCCAAACCACAAGCAATGATCCTATCATTAAGCACCTTTTATAAAGCTTTTCATCCCTTCAATGTCAAGTTTCTACCATAAATCAAAATCAAAATGGTCCACCTTCATACTATGTCAAGAGTAACCAATTATCCTTGGAGATATTGAGAAATATGATGCCACAAGGTATAGAGATCCCTAGATTTGAGAAATATGGAGGAAAGGGAGATCCTAATAATCATGTTAATGCCTTCACTACTTTGTGTAGTGACTTTATCCTTGAGGACAAACTTTTGGCTAAACTTTTTCCCCGATCCTTGAAAGACATTTCCTTGGATTGGTTTGTTGCATTACCGAACAACTTAGTTTGTTCATTCAATGAACTTTTTGAGGCATTTATTAACCATTTCCAAGTGCACATGGTTCCTAAAATGACATTGGCTGATTTGATGAGATGCAAGCAAAATGAGGGTCAAAGTCTCACTGACTTTATTTCACACTACGAATCACTTTGTTCCCAAATTAGTGTGAAGATTCCTAATTCCCACCTTCAAAATATGTTTATAGAAAACTTTCAAAACAAGATAAGGGATAAGCTCACCATGATGAAATTTCCTTCCTTTATGCACTTATGCACTCCCCTTCAAGATTATCAAGATTCTATAAGTGCTAGTAAACCAAAAGCTACCCCTATCCATCTTGAAACCAAAACACTTATCAACCTTTCAAAACACAAAATAAAATTTTCCTTCAACTAAATTTCACATCTCAACCTACCCAACTTTTCGATACCCAAGTAGCTACTATAAAGGAGACTAATCCTTATATATTTGGGGATCCACAAAATCAATTTACTCCCTTACCCAACACACTCCACAATATCATTACCCAAATCTTAAAAAAAAAACATGCTTACCTTACCTCTCGTTTGACCCCTTGACCCTAGAAAATCATTACCTCTAAGATTTAGACACAATGCCTATTGTAATTATCACCAAAAAAAAGGACATGATATGGAACATTGCAAGCATCTTAAACATCTTGTGCAAGACCCCATTGATTCCAATCATATCCTAATTGGAGGTGTGAATGACAAAGGTAATAAGGCTATAGCTCCTCCAAACCAAAGCTTGTAAATATTTACCAATCCCATGCCCAACCATAATATTTCATTTGTTAAGGCTAGCGAAACTAAGCCCAATGTGATGAATGTTGACACAAATGATGAAAATATGAGCTTTCATGAAAAAAATCCTATGGATGATGATGAACAGAGTCCTATGGATACTAATGAACAAATTTCTATTGATACAATGATAGGATTGATTGACAGCAAGCCTCGTAAATAGAAAACCATTGACATTACTTTCTCTTCAAAAGAAATAATTAAACATGCACTTGATGGTCCTCTTTACATAGCCGACAGAATCAATAATAAGCCCACTTTTGGGATTTTAATTGATCCCATCTGTGGAGAGAATGTGATCACAAAATAACTCTTATACATGCATGAACTCACTCAAGATCGATATGATAAACCGAAAGCATGGATTAAAATGCATGATGGTTTTGCTCATGCTAAAATGGGCTCAATCACACTCCTTTTACAATTAGGACCAAAGAAATCAAATGTATCATTCTATATTGTATCTAATTCGGACCAATTTCATGTGAAGTTACTCTAAAAATGGCTCTGATCCATGAATATGGTCCCATTTGTTGTTCATAAGTGCTTAAAGTTTCGAGTCGGCAATGAAATATTAACTATAAACCATAGTGGCTTTAGACCCCCATCATCTCATGGGAATTTCTCCTTAGATTATTTTTGGCTTGAGCCCATGGAACCTATAAGGCAGCGTGAGGACTTTATTTTCCTATCCTACCAAAATTTCAAAGAAAAATGCATAACCAAGCTATCCCTTGAAAACTTTCCTCCACCCATGCTTCAACCTCCACCACCTAAACAAGAAAATGTTGAGCCTAAAACCTTTCCAACAAACTAAGACCCATCCATGAATAAACTCTTACCTATTTCCTACAATCAACCTAGAGAAAACCAAACAAGTCCTAATCTACTGCCTAAGAAAATTTATAAAGCCAAAGAGAAAGTGGTTGAACAACCTTCCTTGATATCTTCTATTCTTCCCTCAAAAGAATAAAAGGAGCCTATTGTTGATCAATCCGATCCTACACAAACACAATTTGAAAATTGAAACAAAAGGAACTACAATGCTAGAGAGCATAGGCATAGGCATCATTCTCTTGCTCAAAAGATGAATGATGAGAACAATATTAAAAATAAAAATCCAAACTTGACAGAAGCAATAAACAATGAGCCTCCTCTCTTACCAGAGACTGCAAATTGAACACAAAATGGATCAAAGCCTTCTATGGATATTATTATTCATCCTCCTATTGTGGTTAACTTTGATGATGATGACGAAACAACTAAAATCAAAGAGGAAGTGCATAATGAGCTGAATTTATTATTCCCCTCATCCATGAGCTTAAATGATAATAACCATGATGATCCTCCTAAACCAAGCGATTCACAATGTGTTGAAGTTGGTGATTCTCCTAGTACAACACTTGATATGATCCCTCTCGCTAGTGATTTTCATTTCACCTATACTGAACAAGACTGGGATGCAAATGACTTTCTAGATGGTTGATCTTCATGTGCCTTCCTATTATTTTTCTTTTTCTTTTTTCTTTTGCTTACATGTGCATATTGTGATCCCCCATGATGTTTTGTTTGATGTTTCTCTCTCTTTGTACATTCCTCTATTTATACCTCCATTATTCTCTATGTCATAAGCTCTTTGTGTTTTCTTTTTGGGGATGATGCAAGGCATCGAGACACCCTATGTCTCTTCCATGTTGACCCAAAAGCTTTTTCTTTTCCTTTTTCTTTTCCTTTTTCTTTTGTCTTGTTTTTTCATTTTGGGGATGATGTAAGGTGTTGAGACACCCTATGTCTCTTCCATGTTGACCCAAAACGATTTTCTTTGTTTTACCTCTCTTTGTGTCATTCTTCTAGTTCTATGTGTATTTGGGGAATGATGACGGTTCTAAGCTCTTTAATATTACTGCAGCAAAGACAAATACTGACCTAGAATCCGTAGATCCCTTATGTGTTTCTAGGGGAAACCCTCTTTTCCTTTTCATCTTTTAGATACTTTAAAGTAATTTCTCACAACATGGTGTTAGAAATTTCTTTAAAGTGGGGGCATACGTTGGCATTATTTTGGCATGATTTCAACATGATTTCATTTGGATTTTTCCATGTTCCTTGATATGATTTTATTACTTCATACGATGTGTTTTCCTCTTTGTGGTGACATTGGGAGTAATTTCCTCGAAGAGTGTGATCCATCTTAGAATATTAAATTTCTCTTAGTGGAGATGTGACACACTGCATTCCCTAAGTTGTGAATCTTTTATCCTTTGATTGGTCCTCTCTTACAGACATTAAGAACAATGGTCCTTAAGAGTAAGACCTCGCATGAACTAAGAAAAATCTCTTCGAACATCTCTCTTTTTTGTTGTGTTGTATTTTATTTTTCATTCCTTATTAAAGTCATGGAGGTATGGCTTTGGTATGGTTTCTTGGGGCTCACCTAGTGAACAACTAGCTTCACTAGCCCATGTGAGTGTGCATTTTTCTTTGTCTTCATTAAATTCATGGAGGTATGGCTTTGATATGGACATTCTGGGGCTCACCTAGTGAACAACTAGCTTCACTAGCCCATGTGAGCATGCATCTTTGTACCTTATTAAAGTCATGAAGGTATGGATTTAATATGGCTCCCCTTGGGGCTCAGCTAGTAGACAACTAACTCCCACTAGCCCTTGTG
The DNA here is from genome assembly GCA_007115665.2 of Sequoiadendron giganteum. NCBI lineage: Eukaryota > Viridiplantae > Streptophyta > Pinopsida > Cupressales > Cupressaceae > Sequoiadendron > Sequoiadendron giganteum. Next base: position 93,933,617 of record CM021108.1, read on the forward strand.
AGCATACATTTTGTTTACATAGTGGACAACGTATTCCACTTGCAAACCCTCTTCAATCCTTAACCCATTCCACCGCATTGGACGACCACTCGAAGCTTGATCCATTGCAATTATTTTCCTTTTTCCTTTTCTATTTCTTTGATGGTGTAGGTTTGCGATCTGATTTTTGCTTCATATATCATCCACAAGTGTGTTCCTTTGTGCCTATGTTGGCATGCAATGGGATCTTGATCATCCCTCTTTATTGTTGTCATCCTATCTTTCTAAAATTTGTACATTTGAACCACTCTTAATTGTGTGGTTGGCTACTTCAGTGTGAGTTTGAAGCAAGTTCATCCTCTCACTAAAGTGGGGGATAAATGTAGTGTAGTAAAATGCATACCCTTACATTTTCACACTTTTTTGGGCCCACCTTGCTTTATTTATCCTTATTTATGGCTTAATTGGTATTATTTTGTCTCCACAAGTCCTATGAATGGCATCTTTCTCTGGATAATCCTGACATTATCCAATGCATAAATGATATCTTAATGATTCTAATATGTGTGTCCCTGATTTCTAGTCAAGACTAAAATGCCACCTAGGGCATCTTTGTCCCTTTGAGGTCTCGAGACATTGATTTTGGGGCATCTTAATTGGGCCTCTTTTTGGTGTTTATGCCCCAAGTTTCATCACTTGGGACAAAGACGCCACCTAGGGTGTCTTAGTCCTCCTTGCATCATTTTCAGGATTTAAGGTCAAATTCTAGTGGGATTTAGTCTCCTTCATTTAATGAATTCATATGTTGGCTTGGTATGATATAATTTTGGGATATTAAGCATAGGTAAGTATAAATACAAGGTTCATTCATTCATTTCCATCTTAGCAACTTGACTATTCATTCCTAAAGAAAATTTATGAGATCAAGAGCATTCAAGAGGAAATCATCAAGCATTTGGAGCGATTATCAAGATTCAAGCGTCATATCAAAGGCTATTATTGCATCATGTGTGTTGTTGTGCTAGCATTTCTTATGTAGGGTTTTGATTCAAGCAAGAAAGAAATTCAAGATCTATCAAGCATTTCAAGATCCATATCCATTGCAACCATTTCACACAAGTTTGTAGACTTTACAAGGGGTTGGTGAGTTGTATCATTGCATGATTCTCATTCACCATTTACCTTCATTACTTTATTTCATTTCAAGGTTTAATTACCAACAAGGGGTTTGACCAAGGCAAACCCCCATTCACTAACAATCAACAAGTTTTTCCCATCTTGCATATTTGTGTTTGCAGATCTAGGTTGAAGTCTTGAAGATCACTTGGAGTGAAAAGTTGTAAAAGTTGTAAAGCTGCATTGTAGAGTTTTCATCTTCATGGAAACTCACCTACAAGCTAGATCTAGAAGTTTCAGAACTTGAGATCTAAAAAGAAGTAAGTGCAGAACTTGGAGCTCAAGACCACATTTAGATGTTTTAGAAATCCAGAATAGGACTAATATGTTACCTTGGGAATCATGGTCCTCTAAAGCATATCTTTCAGATTTGGTTCCAACATTCAAATATTTTGTATTTTCCCCAAAAAATAGTAGTGAGACTAATACGCCATCTTGGGCATCTTAGTCCTCTTAGGGATATTTTGGTAGCTTCTTTACATTTATAGAATCCTCAAAACATCTCTAGACTTCCCAAGTACACATACCCTAACTTGGTGTTGCTTATTTTCATTATTTACATCTCTCATTTAGCCTATTTTAGGTCATTTTACATATCAGATTGTGTTTTCAAACATTTGTCCTTTCCAAGAATTTGCTTGGTGGTAAAAACCTTAAAGTATAAAAGAACCCCCTTCCTAGGTCCTCTTGATTATGAATTGATTCAACTTGTGAGGTTGATCTTCAATCCAATTAGGTTTCTTAGGACATAATTGAATGAACTAGATAAGATAGGAGGTAATCACCCCTCCCCATTTTATCTATTGTTCATTTTGATAAGTAGGGTGAAGGTTATGCCCCTTCAAAAATTTCTTACAAAGTTGATTTCGAGGTTGAAAATCATCGATTAAAAAATACTAAATTCAAAACATATTGACACCAAAACATTGGTGTCAAAACTAAATTTTTGATGACTATTCACACTTGAAAATATGAGCTAGTGGTTAGATTGATAGTTACACGAATTTTAGAATTTTTCTAGATTATAACAACGAAAATTAAATGTTAGCTACCAGATTAGTGAACTAATAGTATTAACTAGTTAACAAAGTGTCATATTTAACTAGTTAATAACCATTGAAAAAGTCTAACTACTAAAAATAAGGTGTAATGGATCTTGCCAAATTGTTGCATGGGGAGATATTAGTGCCACAAAATCTTAAGAAATCTAACCAAGTTAGAGGTCATGGGAGTAATGGAATGATAAAATAGGAGCAAGTGGCATGGATATGAATAGGTCAATGAAAGTCATTGAGATAACTACCCAAGAAAAGTGCCATTGGAAGGATGACTTGGTAGTTGACATGTGGCATCCATTTTGATTGTTGTATATACAAGAAACCTCGAGTCAAAATACTCAGCTCAAGAATAAGATGCTATGTGTGCAAATGTGGTGAAGATAAGATATGGCATGGCTAAGAAACCCTAAAATTTTACAACCAAAAGAACATTGGTGAAAAGAAGACCTACACAAAATTTATAAAGAGCCCAATGGGAGATCAAGGTGTGAGGTCAGTGAATCAAATCCATTTGCTACATCAATATCCTAAAGCCATTTGTATCTAAAATTTAATGTTTCAAAGCATAATCAAATGTTTAATGTTTTTGGCATGCCTTCAATTACAATCCAAACATTAAAATAGTTATGAAGTCCATGTGGGCCCATGGAGATATGGTCAATGCAAGAAAAGTGTGCCAAGATCCATGCTAAGGACCTTCCATATGACAATGCAATGCTTAGATAGGGAAGAACAAATAATGTGAGAAATTAGAGATCACATGGGAATCCAAAATTGCTATGTCTCTAACTAGAATGATAGCAACAACACCCAAAAACTTACACAATAAAACATAAAAATTAGAGTCTAAAAACTCCACCAAATTTCCAACTATCAGGTGTGATCAAATGGGAAGAATACTTGACTTGGTGATGCCTCAAATATAAATAGTAGCCACATATTTTTTGTGTAGTATGGAGAAAGCCACTGTAGCTACATTTTTTGAAGCATTAATGACCTAAAATTGTACCAATGCATGGGCCTCAAAACAAATTGAGCCTCGAATGTGGAGTTTGTACAAGTATGAGAAGTGTAAAATACTGAATGAAGACCATATTGTGGTAGGTTGTATACAAGAAGGATGCACTATAATGAGTCACTAATGGAGAAAATATCTAGGATAAGAGGTGTCATGTGCCAATTCAAATCCAGTGAGTGGTAGATTCATGGATTTTCCCTTGTAAGTGAAAAATAATCACAAACAATCACCAACAAAGGTTGATATCCTCAAAAGATGGCATAAAGAATATATTCACACAAAAACCTGTAATTAAAATAAAGAAAATACTCCAATTTTGACCTAAAAATAGGTTGAATATTTACCCTAACAATAGATTGGAAGAGGTTAGATTGGCCCTCTACTAATTTTTATTATTATTTTTAACTTTTCAAAAATAGGTAGAAAGGCAAAAAAAAAAGAGCAAAATATGAATATTATTGAAATTGATGAAACAAAAGGTATTTTTTTGTTTCCCAAGCCTTTTGAATGTAATGGTAGTGTCTATTTGGCTCTATTAAACTCCATTGATAGTACTATATGCAAGAGTCACCTCGATGCAAGAAAGAACATTCTCTCATAGCTCTAATACCATGTCGAAGAATGTCAAGATCAAAGAGCAAATGAAACAACTTGAACAAGTGAATAAAATATGCACGATAGTACGCCTATCAAATATGAAATAAAGAGTGCATAATATAATAATCAAGCCTTACATATATAGGAAAGGATAAAAAGGTGAGAAGGTAGGAGTAAAACTTTGACTACATCTCTATAGGTGGCACACTTGTGAGCTCACTTGACAAGTGGGTGAGAAAGTGTGAATAGGTGTCTCAAGTCACGAGGACACATGTCTCAATGCTATGAAATAGGAAAAGAAAATAAATAATCCTAAGTTAAATTAAGCTAGATTTGAATAGGTCAATCCTAGATAGGTGAGTAGCTAACTAGGTAGATAAAAACACTATTTACACTAGCATTTTTCTTTCACATTTAAAGTTACCTCAAAGGAATTGTTGGATTTCACAACCTTCATCCATAGGTAAAATAGGTTTGTGAACTTGAAATAAATTTAAATTTTCACTTTATGTTGATGTAGGGCTGCAATTTTTCTTTCATTGTGTATGCCCAATTGCAAGTTGAACTAAATAGTGTGTTTTTCAATGTTTATTGGCTTACATCATGGTTCCTAGAATTTGTTTCAAATTTATGCCTATCCCATTTCACACAATTACCAATTTATTATTTTATCAATAGATGTAAATAACATGTTTTTCCTTTGAGATTGGTGGTACCAATGCAAGCTAGCTAAGTAGGTAGATAAAAGCACTATTTACACTAGCATTTTTCTTGCTCATTTAAAGTTATCTCAAAGGAATGGTTGGATTTCACAACCTTCCTCCATAGGTAAAATAGGTTTGTGAACTTGAAATAAATTGAAATTTTCATTTTATGTTGATGTAGGGCTACGATTTTTCTTTCATTATGTATACCCAATTGCAAGTTGAACTAAATAGTGTTTTTTTCAATGTTTATTGGCTTACATCATGGTTCCTAGAATTTGTTTCAAATTTATGCCTATCCCATTTCACACAATTACCAATTTATTATTTTATCAATAGATGCAAATAACATGTTTTCCTTTGAGATTTGTGGTACCAATGCAAGCATATTTTTTGTCATTTGAGGTTATCACCAAAGTTTTGGTTAACTTATTAACCTTTATTCTCATATAACACATACACATATGTACTGAAACCAATGTTTTTTGTAAGTATTTGTATTTTTTTCATGCATCCATTCAAGTAATTACATATCAATATGCATGTTACAATTTTAGACTATATACAAAATTTTAGGTTGAACTACACATTGTGTTGTTCAACCTACACAACTTCAATTCATGCTTTGTAAGATGTGATTTTCCTACTCATTGCAAGTTACCTCAAAGGAATAATTATATTTTAAAACCTTCCTCCTTAGGTAGAAGAGTTATTTGCACCTCAAATAAATTGAATTTATTTTATGTTGATGTAGGGCTGCAAGTTTTCTTTCATTATGTATGTATTGGTAAGAGAAATGGAGGTAGTACAATCCAGAAGGATTTGAACCCTATTATTCCTTAAGTAGTTAGTTTATCCCCTAAAGGATAATGTAAGAGAAAAAAAAATGTGATAGGATTCTATAAGGTGTTCATAGAAAAAATATCAGTCTTAACAAAAGAAATTATTCAAACATCTATAACACATTGATTTCCCTTATAACTCCTTTTGGTATATATATTATATTAATATAGGTACAAAATGAGTAGGTATAGTCTCTACTCCAATAATATTGCTATATTAGGTTACATACATCTTCAACCATATATCTTCTCCCTTATCTCCTATCCATTACATATATCATATATACATTCATTCCCTTGAAGGGATGTGTCTCCTTCGTGGATGTTGTCCTTTACTGGTACTATGGTATTCTGCTAGTATGCTCTATTGTGCCTTTAACTTTCTAACATAACCCCTCATTGATAAGTAGGAGGTATTTTTCCACAACACACGTCAAATACCTCCTACTTATCAATTGATGAGCTAAAGGGGCTCTATAATGAATGGGTCATAAGGCACAACACTTGCTGAAGGTTTTGCAAATGGGGTTGCAAGCTAAGTGGGCTTATCCTTGGAGAAAACTCCTTGGTTAAGTGCACTTGAGCTGGAGCAATACTGGGATGGGTGACCTCTCGGGATGACCCAGTGCTTCACCTCTGTGAGCATCACCTAGATGCAATGAGTGTTAAGTGGACCATTCATTATCATGAGAGATGGGTTCTTGTGAACCACTACTCATGAAACATGGGTCAATGAGTTTGACTCAAAAACTACATGATTGAATCTTGATAGCAATATCATAATAATCCCCCATTTTTAAAATGATATCTTTTCCTCAAGACATGGGAAGGATTTTTTGGTATTCCACTTGGAGTTGGGCCAACGTAGCTATCCACTATGTCTGTGCTTGAAGTAAGGTTCTAATTTTTGCTTGGATTTGGGCTAGAGTCTGTTTGGATTTTGGAAGAGTGGTGGGAAGTGTAATACCATTGTCTATTCATTTTTCTTCATTCAAAATCAACTAAAGGAGCTTCAACTCATTATTAATTATCTCTCTCAACTGTTGTAGTTGTTCCTTGAGAAATTCTTTATGTATGGACCTATTAGAGTTGGATGTGAAAATGCTTTATGTTGTCCCTTCTTGTGTTGGTGGGATCTTGCAAGTGGTCATAACTTACCTTTTCTATTTTCTCTTCTTCTTGTATGATTTTATCTTGGACGTTGTCATTGTGTTCAACCATTGTAACCAAAAGTGGTAAACAACCTAGGTAGCCTTAATGCTTTTATTTGTTTGTTGGAGTTGGATTTCTAGCTAAGTTTGTGCAGAAGTGCACCTCTTAATAAATTTTTGGGTGTTTTGTAGGATGAGATCATCCTAAGGTTATTTTCTTATGATATATTTCTATGTTGTCAACTTAGTTTGTACTCAAGTGACCAATTGTTATAGCTATTGTGGTAAAGGGAGAGACTAGTCCTTGGAAACAAGTGGGATAGGCTTTTGCAATGTATCTATGGAATCCCAAAGTTGTTTGAATTGTTGGACATGTTAATGTAGGAGCTCCTCTCTTTTTTTGGCATGAAAAATATCTCCTAGTTGTTTTTTCTAGATAGGTAACATCCCAAAGAGATTCATCGATGATATGACCAGTGGAACTTGTAGTAATTTGGGAGAATGTGTTGGTTGATTTTTTTTTTGTTTAGCTAAGAAGTTCTTAATGGTAGAGATGGTATTTGAAGGGTTGGATGCCTCTTTGGAATCAACCTTATCCTTCTTTGATTCTTCCCTAGCCTTGTCTTCATTGCTTTCTGGAATTTTTGTCTTTTCCGCTTCTCTAGTACTGGCTTCTTGAACAACCTCTTCTTCTTGTGTCAACTCTTATCACTAGTATAATTTGGACAATAAATGACTACGTTACTAGAAATTTTAGTCATGACAATTAAAAATGACTAAATTCTACTATTTTTTTGTAAAACAACTATAAATGACTAAATAAATGACTAATTTGGTCAAGGGTAAAAAACACAAGTAAATAATTAGTCACACAAATATTTTTTTATCATTCAAATCATTCCTTGCCTAGCACCTAAAAATAAATTTTGACTTCATATTTAATATTTTCATTTAAAGGCTTTCAAAATTCCTACAATTGACTCCTACCTAATGCCTTGTATTGAATTCAAGAATATAAGTAACCGCTAAAACCCCTAAATTTTTCAGTTTTCATTTATTGTGAATAAATTGAAGCAACAGTTGTTGGAAGATTGATTTTGGTTCACGTCATTTATATAAATTTCTATTGTGGTAGGGTTTCGTACTTTTATTGCATGTTTTATATCATTGGCATATTCAAAAAAATGAAATAATTTGTGCAGAAGTTTGAGGTGTGTCGCATGGTTTCAATGAATTTTATTTTTTGGAATCTATATGTTGTTGGATCATTTTTTTTATGTTTTGTTTCAACACAATTATGTTTCTATCTGTTAAATAAAGGGATTGTTGGATTACAAGACCATTAAGATGGGGGTGAATCAGTGGTCTAATAAAAATCAATCTCATAAACTAAAATCTCTTGATAAACCAAAGATACTATATTTCATGAAAGACACTAAGATGTGCAATTTAAAATATCACATAATAATCTAAAGCACTAAAACAATACAAAACAACACTTCATCAAGATAAAAGAGACACCAAAAGATTTATTAGGCCTCACTAGCAAAAACTTTGTTGAATACAAATTGTGTCTCACTAACAACACAACAATCCTCACTAGCTATTTCATAATATGTATTACTAAAACCTACCTCATGGCAAAATAAAGATGATAGCAGCACCCATTCCTCATCATTCCATCTCCAAGGTCTCACTAACCAATCTCTAATCCTAATTACATTTAGTGAGCACCAACCCACCGAGAGCACCAATTCTCCTTTGAAGCACCAACTCTCGTGGTTGAAGCACCAACTCTAGACTATGAATACAAGAAAAAGTAAGTTATTGAGGGTTTCTTTGTTTCACTTCAAACCACTGCTCAAGAAAAAATTTCATCAAAGTTTTACTTCACTTATCTCATCCTTTTAACACAAATCTAATTAAGAACAAAACTCTGCAATCTCACATACTATCTTCATGCACTGATAAATTCAATACCTTGTTCCACTGTAAAAGAAAGACAAACCTTTTGCACCTGCTCTTCCATTATCTTCTCAAACAAAAATTTACCTTGTCTCAATATACCAATAATTTGCAAACTCACTTCTATCACACTTATTAGTACCAATAGAACACTTCATGAATATTGAAGGCATCATATACACTTCTTATAATCTGTTACTTAAAAAAATTTATCACTATGCACAATCTTCATAAAACTACATTATTATATCTCATATAGAGCTCTTACTCAATCATATTCAGAATATTTCACATACTTTACTTCATATGTATTCCATCTTCAAATATCAAAACCCTCATTGTTTATATTCAAACAAAACTTCTATTATTTTCACCCATTCTCTTCTCATTTCCTCAGCTCAAAACATTCGTATAATCTTCATAAAAAAAATCTATCATTCATTCTTTATGAAAGGTTGCAATCATATTTATTCAATTCTCAAACTCTGTATCAAATTCATTGAATCCCAAAAAGAAACCTTTCTAAAACCAAAAAATATCCTTACCTTCAAAACCATGCACTCACCATTATTTTTCCATGCAAAAGGAAAAAAGGATTTCTTATGAATTCTTGCCAACAAGTAACTCTTCACATTCAAAAATAGAAAGAAAATGTAAACACATCCAAAAATTTTTGTCTCCAGCCAAAGCGACTACCTGTCAAATTAAAAATTTGGGAAATAGTTGTTGAGAACATTTAAAACCTAACCTTAGATTTCGTAATCCCACTTTTAAAATATTTAAATTATAGCCCTTGATTTTAATACAAATGAAGGAATTTGAAATTTTTACTTGACGAGCATACCAAGATTCAGAACATGATTAGCTATCATTCAAAACCTCTCATAGAACTCTAAAAAATCTATCTTTTTCACATCCCAGACTATATCTCAATGTTATCAAAGCACTTCATTTTTTATGCAAAACAGGGGTGGATTAAGCTTTAGGAGACCCAACTCAACACAAACCAATCACTAACTTACCCTCAAGACTCCTACAGATGTGATTTTCAATAACTAGCCTTCCCTTTCAACTAGGTCTCCAAATTGATGTAATTAGGCATATCTTTTCAAGAAGGTCATCTCACATTTAATTCTAGGCTTTTTCAAATACCCATTAGGGCATATACCAACATATCTTCTCAAACAGAGTTTTTTTTGGACCACAACCCCTAAATCAAGTCTGCTACACCTGACCCTAGGTCAATTAGGCCAATTTTTCAAAGGAAGTACTAAGAATAATTCTTCCAAACTCATAAAATATTCATAAACACCTTATACCAATCACATAGGGTCACTTTGATGTGGTTTTATCAAGAAAACACCATTCCTATCTGCTATTCCACTAGCTCTCTTCTCTACCTAGCCTAACACATGAAGATGTTAGGCTAAGGCTTTGAAAAAAAAACCATGAAACTCCATCCCCTACTCCCTAAACCTAAAAAAAATTAAACAACATCTAAACCCACCATTCCACCAATTCTAACTATTCTACAATAGTGGAATGGCTTAGAATTCACATTTTTGCTCACAAACCCTTGGAAAAGAGGGTTTCCAAGCGATACGAAGAAAAAGAATTCAATCTAAATTATCACCTGATGAAATGACACCACATAGAGCTCAAAATAATTCTAATACTTTGTAGAAATCTTTCACATATATTTTAACTCATGACAGTACTTTACGGCCGTACAGAGCTTGAAAACACATAAAATTGCACTAAAAAATAGAAAATAGAGATTCTCCTTCACTTTTTGTCTTTTCCAAAGTTACATCCATCATGCCTCGAGGTCTGAGAGGCTCAAAAACTTAACATGCATATCCTAAACAATAGTTACAATCCAATAAATCATAAGTGAGCGCTCATCCACCAAAAACATGCAAAAGTGACAAGTTGCAAAAGCAACTTTTGTAACTTTCACCAACTTCTTGAACTATGCCTAAAAATTGACCCTATGTGATACTAATATGCCAAATAGGTCTTATTTCATCCTTATTACAATGATTTATGATCAAACACTCAAATCTATCTTAAACACCTAGCATGCATTCCTAAGGCTAATATGCCCATGGTGCCATGCACCATATAACCAGGGTAAAAAGATTTCATTCTCCTAGAGAAATGAGCTCATGAACAGAGACTCCACACTTCTTAACCTCCTCCTATAACATCCAAGTAGAATCCTCATTTGGTAATCCATCCCACTTAACTAAATATTCTTTGTATATGTTGTTCCTAGTCCTCTTGGCCTCTCTTGTATCCAATATGGCTTCAAGCTTCATTGGCTGGTTGGAAGGTAGGTCTTTAACCCACTCATCATCTTCAACTCCATTAGCATCTACTTCTTCACCCGCAATCATAGTATTCTTAAAAGGATAAAGATCAAAAATATTGAAAATAGGTGAGATAGCCACTCTAGGAGGGAGTTCTATCTCATAAGCATTTTGTCCATACTTATGGACCACCCTACAAGGTCCAATATTTTTCATCATTATTTTGGTGTATTTACCCTTAGGTAACCTCTCTTGCCTTAGATTTACAAGCACCAATTCCCCTACTTTAAACTAAACATCCTTTCTCAATTTTGCCTTCTCTTTATACTTTTCCACTCTTTTTCAAACTTTCCTTGACCTTCTCATGTATTTCCTTCATAGCCACAACAAACTCTTCTCCATCTAACTCATGTTCTCCATTCCTTTTAGATGTTTCAACTCACATACACCTCTTGGGCTCATGCCATATACAATTTCAAAAGGACTTATCCCCGTGCTTCGATTGATTGAGTCATTATAAGCATACTCTACCTGTGAAGTATGAGATCCCATGACTGATTATGTTCTTTTGTGAGGCACCTCAACAAGTTTCCTAGTGACCTATTGACTACTTCAGTCTTCCCATCCATTTGTGGATGATAGGCAAAGCTGAAAGTCAATTTTGTGCCCAATTGTCTCCACAAGGTCCTCCAAAAATGACCTATAAACTTAGCATCTCTATCATACACAATGGTTAGAGGTAGTTCATGAATCCTTACAATATATTTGAATAAAAAAATAGCTATATGAGATGCATCATTTGTGCTCCTACAAGAAATGAAGTAAGCCATCTTGCTAAACCTATAAACAACATCATAAATACTACCATACCCTCTATGTGTCTTAGGCAAACCCAAGACAAATTCCATGCTGATTGACTCCCATGGTCAATTAGGAATTGGAAGAGGCTAGTAAATACCTACATTAGAGCTTGTTCCTTTGGCTCTTCGACACACCACAAAAATCTCCACAAACCTTTTTACACCCATATGCATTCTTGGCTAATGATAGAACCTTTTCACCTACTCCAAGGTCTTGTCATATCCAAAATGTCCACTCAAACTACCACTATGCTTTTCACTGATCATATTTTCCCTCATAGAGCATTTAGGCACACAACTGATCACCCTTGAACAATAAACCATCTTGCAATAAAAAATTAGAATGTTCACTATGGAAAACACCTTGTGACTGATTACAAACAGCAAAAGCATCTTTCAAGTCATCATCATCTTGATACATACCTTTGAATTCATCCACTCCTATACTTTGTAGTTGAATCTCTTGAACCAACATTGCTTTCCTACTTAGAGCATCAAAAACCTTGTTTTCTTGTCCTTTCTTATGCTTTATTGTAAATGTATATGCCTGCAAATACTCCATCCACTTCATGTGCTTGTGACTCAACTTTTCTTGACTATTCAAAAAACTTAAAGCATGATTGTCTATAAATATTATGAATTCCTTTGGTAAGAGGTAATGCCACAATTTCTTGAGTGATTGTACCATTGCATATAGTTCAAGGTCATATGAGGAGTATTTTCTTTTGGCCTCATTGAGTTTCTCACTGAAAAATGCCACTGGTCTCCCTTCTTGACTCAAAACTACACCTATGGCATACCCGCTTGCATCACATTCAATTGTAAACAACTTGTTAAAATCAGGGAGTGTAAGATTAGGTTTTTGATCCACTCTAGTATTCAAGTATTCAAAGATTTTATCTACCTCACCATTCCATTGAAACTTATTCTTCTTTTCACCCTTGATAGTATCAATGATTGGTGCACAAATATTACTAAAGTTCCTAATGAACTTTCTATAGAACTAGCTAAGCAATGAAAGCTCCTTACCTCTGTTGCTGTTTTAGGAGTTGACCAACCAAGTATGGCTTCAAATTTTGTGGGATCCATCTTCAAGGCTCCTTCTTCAATCACAAATCCAAGGTAAACAAGTTCCTTCTTCATAAACTCACACTTCTTGAGATTGATCATTAGCTTCTCCTCATTTGACTTCCTCAACACCATATACAATTGATGCAAGTGCTCCTCTTTTTTTCTACTATATACAAGGATTTCATCTAAGTATACCACCACAAATTTTCCTATGAAGTACTTGAGGACTTCGTTCATTAGTCTCGTGAATTTACTTGGGGAATTTGATAACCCAAATGGCATCACTAGCCATTCATACAAACCCTCATTAGTCTTGAAAGTGGTCTTCCACTCATGTCCTTCCCTTATTCAGATCTAATGGTACTCAATTTTTAAATAAAATTTTGAAAAGTAACAAGCTCCTAATAAACTATCCATTAAGTCTTCCATCTAGGGTATAGGAAACCTATATTTGATAGTGATCTTATTTATTGCACTTGAGTCAGTACAAAGTCTCCAATCTCCATCCTTTTTAGGTGCCAAAATAGTAGGCACAAAACAAGGGCTCAAGCTCTCCCTTATTAGACCCTTATCCAATATATCTTGAATTTGATTTTTGATCTCCTCATTCTGTGTAGGGGTCATCTTATATGTTGCCTTTTTTGGCATACTTGCACTCGGTATAAGATCAATGTGATGGAGTTCACATCTCTAATAGGTGGCAAAGAATTTGGTAGTTCCTTCACCACTATGTCTTCATACTTATCCAATAGTACTTCAACCTCCTTTGGTACCTCATTTCCATCTGTTGTTGATGCATCTGATATAATCTTACAAAAAATGGCATATCCCATGTCTTGCTCCTCTAGATCCTTCAAAAACTCATTTTCCTTAACCACTAGTACACTTGGTCCTTCATGGACTATAT
>CM021108.1:93947356-94202256 GCA_007115665.2 Sequoiadendron giganteum
GCCTTTCCTTCTGAAGTAATTTCTCTTTCAACTCTTTCACCTCTTTGGCCATTGGATTTCATTTTGGGGGCATTTTTCCTATGCTTACCTACACTCACTTCCCACTTCAAATCAGAACCTCAAGCTTTGATACCACCTGATGTAGAACAGGGGTGGATTAAGCTTTAGGAGACCCAACTTAACACAAACCAATCACTAACTTACTATCAAGGCTCCTACAAATGTGATTTTCAATAACTAGCCTCCCCTTTCAACTAAGTCTCCAAATTGATGTAATTAGGCATATCTTTTAGAGAAGGTCATCTCACATTTAATTTTAGGCCTTTTCAAGTACCCATTAGGACATATACCAAAATATCTTCTCAAAGACATAGGTTTTTTTGGACCACAACACCTAAATCAGGTCTGCTACACTTGAACCTAGGCTAATTAAGCCACTTTTTCAAAGGAAGTACTAAGAATACTTCTTTTAAACTCCTAAAATTTGCATCAAAACCTTATACCAGTCACATAGGGTCACTTTGACCTAGTTTTAGCAAGAAAACACCATTCCTATTTGTTGTCCCACTAGTTATCTTCTCTACCTAGCCTAACACATGAAGATGTCAGGCTAGGGATTTGACACAAACACCATGAAACTCCGTTCCCTAATCCTTAAAGCTTAAAAAAAATGAAAAAAAAACCTAAACCCCCCATTCCATCGATTCTAAATATTCTACAATGGTGGAATGGCTTAGAATTCACTTTTTTGCTCACAAACCCTTGGAAAGGAGGGTTTCCAAGTGATAGGAAGAAAAAGACTTCAATCTAACTTATCACTTGTTGAAATGACACCACACAAAGTTCAAAAGAATTCTAATACTTTTTAGAAAGTTTTCACATAGATTTTAACTCATGACAGTACGGTATGGTCGTACAAAGCTTCAAAACATAGAAAATTGCACTAAAAATCAAAAAACATAGCTTCTCCTTGACTTTTTGTCTTTTCCAAAGTTACATCCATCATGCCTCAAGTTCTGAGAGCCTCAAAAACTTAAAATTAAAGATCCTAAACAAAAGTTACAATCCAAGAAATCATAAGTGAGCATTCATCCACCAAAAACATGCAAAACTGTTAAGTTGCAAAAGCAACTTTCACCAACTTCTTGAAATATGCGTAAGAATTGACCCTATGTGATACGAATATGAAAAATACATATTATTTCAACCTTATTAAAATGATTTATGATCAAACACTCAAAACTATCTTAAACACCTAACATCCATTCCTAAGGCTAATATGCCCATGGTGCCTTGCACCAATTTTCAAAATAGACCTTCGATCTTCTAAGGATAGTTATCCAAAGTAAATTTTACCATTAATATTCCCATCAAATAATGATCATTGGAAAGAACTATTACCATGTTTGAATGATGAATTTTGATCTCTTCTTGTCACCAACATAGACTTCCAAGGATATTCACTGATCTTTCTTTAGATGAAAAAATAAAGTATAATAACCTGCCTGACTAGTTAAGGCTAAGAGAAGAGGCCAATAAACCAATATGTTTAAACCCTTACAAAATTTATTTAAGTAACCCTTGACTGATTATTACAAGTCAACAAAATAATATAACATTAAAGTGAATTTTTATTGATAACCTTCATAAACCCTAGGTCTAGAATATAGCATAGTCTTAGGGTTTTGATAATGTAAGAACTCTAGGTTATAAAGTATAAATATTTCAAAAAACCCTAAAATGAGATTATACTGTAGTCCTCTATAAGCCTCTGGATTAGATGAAAAAAAATCCAACCTTAACTTGTGATATGATGAAGCTCTATCAACTCATCATTTCATATACTTCTGAATGAACAATAATCTACACTATAATGAAGCAACATTTTGACATGAAGCAACTCATTTCATTTTGAAACCTTTTCAACACTACCTTTGAATCCCTTGCATGAAACAAGAATGCCTTCGCTTTTGCATCAACAACATGAAAGCATGAACATAGAATGAACAAACATTCTTTAGAAGTATCAAGCAATGCACCTTTGTTATCTCATGTAGCTATCTTTGGCATCTACATGAACTACATCAAACCTTTGTCATGTCTCCATGACTTTTGACATAAGTGACAAATAATGCCAATTCCAATTAATAGGGATTTGTTCTACTAAAATTTGTCTCATCCTAGGGGAAACAACTTTCACGCATTTGAAACATTCCTCACCCCATTCTTGAAAACAAACTTTAACTCACAACCAATATTTTTGTCTAAAAGCCTAGATTTTTTTGTCTTGAACTCAAGAATCAAATAGCGCTAAAACCATAATATTTTAAGATTCTTGATTAAGTGTGTATACAAAAATTGGGTGCATCATGTACTCTCCCCTACTTTTTAGGTTTTCATTTTGTTAGGGTTTAAAATTTTATGGTTTGAAATTCTATGATTTGATTTATTCTTAGTATGAGGTTATGCCCTTCAGAATAAATGATGGACTTGATTTTCTTGCAATGACCACATTTCAATTACCCATAGAGCTCACACCTTCCCTGAATCCTATTACATACAATCCGACTAGGGTTCAAAATTGTTATTTAGAAAATCATACCCCTCAGTGTTGTCCCACTTAATTTGGAAAATAATGTTGGAGAGGCCCTTTTGTTTGGGATCCAAATTTCCCTTTCCCTGTAATGCATAAGTTTGTAAACCAGTGATAAAAAGATGATTTGTAAATTTATAATATTTTGAATATTTGTTGATTTTGTGTCATCTTTTGGTCATGTAATATAAATCAACCCATATCTTTGCCTATCAATTGAATCATTATTGTAGAAAAATATTTTTTATGCTTGCATTTAGAATCAAGGAGGTCCCAATGATGTTCTAGTCCAGGGGATACAATCTTCCAAAGCTTCTTAAAATATTAATGTGTGATTGCTAATGGTAAAGGATTATTTCAAAGTTCACATATCTCATCTTTCTATGAAGTTAGATTTTTTGTGTTTCACTCACTTCAGATGTTCACAAAATTTGGTTATGTTGGTTATCTTTATTGACATTTCAAAACTAGCTCTAGCCATTTTGTTGATTTTATCAAAGATTTTTATAGTACATAATAAGGATATCAAAAAAATTTATACTACATAATAAGAATATCAAAAAAAATCATACTACATAAGAAG
The DNA here is from genome assembly GCA_007115665.2 of Sequoiadendron giganteum. NCBI lineage: Eukaryota > Viridiplantae > Streptophyta > Pinopsida > Cupressales > Cupressaceae > Sequoiadendron > Sequoiadendron giganteum. Next base: position 93,950,533 of record CM021108.1, read on the forward strand.
GATATAAGAAGTTTTTATACTACATAATAAGGACTCGCAACAAATCTAAGTATCTAATTTACTGGAAAAGTATAGTCAACATTAGAGCTAGTCTAGAGATGGAACATAGAAATACAATAAAATTTGTAGATTATTCAATCTTGAGAGTTTACAATAAGATATGTAAACTAACACACCTGCCCCAACAATGCGAGCACAAAATTTCAAACCCCTCATTAAACTCAAGTCATGTGAGACAATAACTAAATGTAACATTTCAATAGTATGTAAATTAGGTGGTGTTCTTGTAGTGTATCAAATTATGTAATCATGAGTTGGTATTTTTGTGTAGTTTCATGTTAATCTTCATTGACTCATATTATGTATGTTCAAATCTATGGATGATTTGTGCTTGGGAGTAGGAATCATATCATTCACTATGTGCTCATTTATTTACCACTACCCTTTACAGTAAATTCAATTTCAAGTTTTTTGTTTTTAGTATTTTTCCCCTCCATTGTGAGATTTATAATTTCTACTTTCTAGTTTGAATTATTATTAATCACATAGAGACACATATTTGCAAAATAATTCTAATTAAAGTGTCAATTAATGGTTTCTGACAATAAATGGAAAATTATTGCTTGCCACAATTGTATTCAGATATATATGTGAAGCATAAAATAATTTCCTACATAGAAAACAAAAATTAGGTCATTTTTCAAGACACATTCAAAACTAAACTCTCAGCAATATTGTGATGTGAAAACATAGTTACCTTGTCAAGAACTCAAAACAATATAAATTCGTTAATGCCAAATATTTGTCTATATTGGTTAGATATTTTATTCTCCCATATTGCACTAGTTCTCTTCATTTAGAAATTACCCTTCAAAAACACCCATAAGTAATAATAGGGATTTATTTTTGCAATTATCATGAAGAAAAATGGCCTAGATATTCATCTAATTGTTTGCATTGTATGTTATGATCTTTTCAAGTGTCTATGTATATTGCTGAGATAGCTCCTAATCATTTGCATGGAGATCTTGGCACAATCAACATGGTAAGATCCTTGCCTATTATCAATATTTGTTGATTAGTCAACCTTTCTACTATCCTTAATGGTAACATATGGTAACTTATTTTCATTTGCAAAGTTAGAGTTGTAACAAATTAAAAGACTACTTGTGAAACAACTTTGCATAACAATTGGTATATTTGTGGTATATCTATTGGAATTGTGTATTTCCTGTAGGCATCTTGCAATTGTGGGTATATTAGTGGCAACTATATGAAAGATAGGAGAAGGAATAATTGATATTGTTTTGTTAAATTTGCATGGAAAATTTCTAAAGAACGCTCATATTCCCAATACTCTGTGTCTATGTAGGTGCAGTTCCCTGTAGTTTATTGGTTCTTGGGATTTTTTAATTCTAGAAGCTCCAAGATGGCTAGTAAGATTTAATGAAATTAGATTCTATTTTAATGTGGTTTTGAGTTTTAATTATTAAGATATTGACATATTTCATCGTTGCTAATACTTTTCTTGGTTAATATACGTTTATGGGATACCAGCTAAGATTGGTAAAGATTTAGACTTTGAAGCTTCCTTACAAACACTTCATGGGTTTGCATCTAATGTTTCCCTTGAGGCAAGTGAAATTAGGGTAATGGGTATGTGCAGGATCATCATGGAAAAAATAGGCCCTTAAGTGACAATAAAATTCAGAAAAATTAGAGTTAGGCAACTTGACGTAAAAATTTGAATAAGATATCTATATTATTTTAAAAATATGTAACAATAAAATTTGTAGCAAATTGAATTTAGTTTTTAAACTACTAGATTTATTTAGAAAAAAAATCTATTTGGTGAAAATTTAAAATTTCAATGTGGTAGTACTTAAATTTCAGGGAAAAAATAAGAAGTAGGTGTTTATTTGACCACCCTAACCACAATAAAATGATAATATTTTAGATATGAGTAAAGGACTCATGTCCCAATGTGATGCATACTTTTTTGTAATTTTTGTCCAAGTAAATAATTAATTATGAATTTTTTATTACAACTTTTAAAAAAATATAAAAACGCATACGTCTAACCACCTTAACTTGGTCAAAACTTCATGAAATTATTATTATTATTTTTTAATCCTATAGTATGTGAAGCATAAAATGTGATGCATGTTTCGTATTCAAACAATGTGATACCATTTGAAAGCTATAGATTTTTTTCAATCAGCCTATCAATTAGGACTTTACTCATAATTCAAATAGAAAATGAATAATAATAATTTATTAAATTCAAAATAAAGCATAATTAATATTGGTGGAAAGTTGAGAATCTCCTTTAAAAACCCTTTTATTTCATCAATTTTGGGTAAAAAAAGTTGTCAACCACATGGGCCATCATATCACTTACATATCACCACTTTTTGGCCCATCATGATCTTGCACATAACCTAATTATTTCACCCAAAATTTGATATTCCATTTATTTCCTTTATGCCATGTCCTTAAAAACTAAACAAAAATATTCTTACTATTATTTTTGGATTTGCACTTCGTGGTCCAAGTAGAAAGAAACATCTTGTACCATTTTTCCTTTACTAGACCATCTTTTTAAATAACTTCTTATTCTTTAATCCCCTGAAGAAATTTATTCATTTTCCTGAGCAAAAACTTCAATTGGGAATCGAAAATTGTTGTCATGAAGGATCCTTTGCTACAATTAATGGGTAACTTTACTATGCTTTAGAGTGCAATGGAGCTAAAAAAGCAAGAACCAAATGTCAAATTCCCTTAGTTATGCCAGAGAAGATATGCATTCCCTCTTACTGTAAGTATTCTTATGTTCCAATTTGAATGCAAGAAACTACAATGTAACCTTTATTTTTTAAGTATTCATCCCATTCTAAGTGCCATCCCTAGTTCTTAATAGTAAAATTTTACAATAATCAAAATGCTAGGAGGGCCACGGCCCATTATGTGACATCCTACCCAATTACAACATTTTTTATCATGTCTCTTGGGCCTTTTCTTTTGAAATCTATTGGAATTTACCATTCAAGATTATCCAATTTGATTGGTGCTTGGATTTTTTATTCTTTTTAATGCAAGATGATAACCTAAATTGGGTTCCTAGCTATATTGGTGAGTGAGGATCTTGCTAAGATGGATTAGTTTGGGATTTTAAACTTGTTTTAATTGTGCTTAGGTGATCTTATATATAGGCTATATACATATTTTCTTTTGGTAAATTTCTTTGGATAATGCAAGACTCGTTGATTTGGATGCAATATTTTGCTCAATTTTAGTGTTTAACTATCCTCCCAAGTGATTTGGCGACAACATTATCACCTCACATCATCATGTGATATACGTTGTATCCACAGATTTCCATTTTGATTCAAAATAGGTCTTCATTGTGTCAATTTTCAACTTCTATCCTTTACTTAAGCATGGGGTACCAGTGTACAAGTCTACATAGGCAACACTTATGTACATGTTTTTATGTTCAACCACATTTTGAGGATGGGGATGGGAGGATAGTAGGGGACATCTTTCTTGACCACATTACAAATGGTATCCTTTGTCCCCTTAGCTATATTATTATCTTTAGCCTTCAAGATGCCATTTTTCATGATATTGAACATCTTTGTTTCTTGTCATAGTGTAAAGAGATCTCTTTATTTCTCTTTATCCTTCTTACCACCCTACAACTAAACCTCAAAATGTGTTATTCAATGACTACAAACTTAGTAATGCCTTCTCATAGCTCTATCCTATTTTATTTCACAAATACTAACATTTCTATGTCAATGCACATTCAATGAAAAACCTTATAGACATTCAGACTTCAAGGTTTAGGAAGATTTCACTCTCATTTCTATGCTTCCTTTATTCATGGTTGTACTTGTATAGTCTTTCCATATTATATTCTTTTCTTTGTTTTAATTTTCCACCTTTTGTGCATACAAACCATTAACTGTCATTAAAACTTACCTTCCTTGAAATGTTGTCCTTTAGTCTAATTTATTCCATCATGCACAAGTTGAAAACATTTTCCACCAAAAATTGGCACAACAACCTATTAAACTACTACACTAGGACTCTCATCCTCAAATATAGACTTAAATCTATTCATAACCCAAATGACGATATAGCTTAAAAGTGTCTTTGCAAGCATAAACACATACATATGTCACTGCCTCATTTTTATTTTACACAGTGGCAAGTTCATGTGACATACACTACCACCAAAAGGACACAAAGGATAACAACATTTCCAGCTTAAGTACTCTGTAAAAGCATGCGAAAAAATCCATCAAACCCTCTTGAAACTATTTGACTTTCCTCCACCACAACACCACACGATTTGTTGTTGGCCTTCGTGGTGATGTGAGAAAAGCATGTTGAGGAACTCACTCTCTGAAAAACTCTTCAAGTCATGTTAGCGGTGATGTAGGAAAGCTTGAAGTTAGGATTTACCACATCATTGTCAGCATGAGTTGAAGAGTTTGTTGGAGAATAGGTGCCTTCCATGATATCACATTTCTTTGAGGCATTTTTTGAAACAGTTTCCTTGCCTTGTCTATTCTTCCACATTTTCATGTATGTCTAGCAAGGTACTCGTAACTACAACATATGACAAAAGATCCCTATTGCTATGCTTTGATGGATAAAAGATCCCTATTGTTATGCTTTGTTATGCTTTGATGGATGTAGTGCATATTATTATTATGCAATCCTATTTTTCAGATTGTTTCATTTAGCATCACCAATATTCTCCATAAGAACATTGTTCCTATTTAAAATGATGGAAATGGTTCACATCTCTCAGAACAATTTCTCTTGCAACAATCTTGGAGATGAATTTAGATGTAGTGTGAAAATCAAAAAATATTCGAAGGTTATTAACAACTCTAATAGTTGTACCAAGGGCCATGTTTAACAAACTAGATGCAGTTGCTAACTTTTCACTATCGTGGCAGATAAATGATTTTTTTTCTTCTATTCCATAGCATTAAGTAAAAGTCTCAAGTTTGGAAATACCCTGTTGCCTTCATTTTCCAAGAAAATTTCTCCAATTTTGCATAGCTCTCCCATGTTTGTGGATGCGATTTTTCTCCTACAAAAAGAAACATGTACCATTTTATGCCCTTCAATCCAACTACATGTAGGTATCTTTTTAATTCTTCTATCTTTCATCAATATCCTTACTATTTGAAACTCACCACATCTTCCCACTTCTGCACAAATGTTTTGGAGAAGAACATAAGTTACAACATTTTTAGGATGCAACTAAAAAAGTAGTGTTGCTAGAATAATTAGCCTATATTCATATATGATCCACAGGCACCAAAGGTTTAACTAGTATCTTAGTAATAATTTTTAGGGTGTCATCAATATAGCTAGCACAGGCATGAAGGTCAACCATGCACACCTAATGATCAACTATAAATGTAACACAATAAGGGTTATTGATGTGTGAAGCATGTGCAACCCTCATCCACTAAACCTGCATGACTGCATGCATCTAGAACACATGAAAATATTGCAATGTTGATGTTCCAAAGTGCTTCATTAATTCAAATATTTTTAGAGATTTCTTGCAAAATCCATTTTGTGCACATTCTGCAATCATATTATTTCATATCAAAAAAATTTGGTGGCTTTACAATGACTAATGTTCTATGCCAGTGGTTTTGTAATGTTTGAAAAAGGCTACTGTATGATGCACAGTGCAAGTGATGTGGCTTCTTTACTAATTTAGTTTCATGTCTTCCTTTGAAGCACAATTTTCTTGGTTTCATTCATTTTGGTATAAATTAACCATTGAAATATTGTAACATCAATTGAAGAAAAGAAGATTCTTTCACAGTCATGGAAAAAAGTTACTACCCATGGATAGAGATTCTTTTTAGTCACATACAGGTTTTTGGGTAACCATGTTGGAGCAAGGGTTTAATGAACTTGATCCAGTTTTGATCATTATATAATGTGGCTTGAACATGGGGTAGAGGTTTAGAAAAAATGACTCAATGACTGCAATTCATAGTGAGGATTCAGGGGAAAAAATGGTTCAATACCTCTATCAAGAAAATTCATAGTGGGGGTTTAGAAGATAGTGTTCTAATACTCTTGCAAAGTGTATACATTAAGAGAGATTAAAATGATAGAGGAGAAGGTTATATAGTGGTTTTATTTTTGCATTATTCATGGTTTCCTTGCAATGGACTAAATATTTTCAGGTGAGAAGTTTGTTTGAATGTGAATGTATTGTGTAAACCCCTATAACAGTGCTCAAGTTATGCAAATGTTCATATGAAAGGAGTTTATTATTATCAAGGGTCTATGATTATCATAAGTGTGAAGATCATTGTGTTGCATTTACTTTTACATAGAGAAGAGAATTGAATCATAAAACTACATAATGCCATTGCATTATTGTGTTCTTGGAGTGTATTTTGATTTGGATAGTGGTATATTCTAACTGAGATCATTAACACTTGAAGGTTGAGTGAATTTTTCAATATTCATGTGACAAAAGTCTTGTGATGTCTTGGATTGATTTATGATTCTTAGGATATCTATCTATGTTTAGTCCATGTTTTGATTATGGACAAATAACATAATTTCTTGTTGCATTTATCACAGAAATAAAGGACTCTTTTGATTGTAGTAGAGGATGTAGAGAGTGAAGCATTGGCTACTTTGATCTTGAACAAGCTTCATGCAGGGGTGAAGGTTGGTGGAATTTTCTATTTAAATACTGTTTACTTTTTAAGTTATTTTTTAACTTTAAATTCTAAATGCTTAGCATTTTAAAAATATGTGTCTAAATCAGGTTTGTGCTATTAAGCCCCCTGATTTTGGTGAAAATAGGAAAAGTAACTTGTAGGATCTTGATGCACTTACTGGTGGATAGGTTAGGTTTATGTTTCTATGTATCTACTCTCTTTTTTGGATTTGGAGTTTCTTTTTTGTTATGCAAGTTTGGCTTCTTCATGTGACACCTATTAAAACAAATTTGTTTCTCAATTGAGTTAGTTTGCATGTTTTTTTCCATTTTTTTTCTCTTCTTAAAGAAAAGTATTTATGCCTGGTAGTTACCTTCAGGTCATATCAAATGATCTTGATATGAAGCTTGATAAAGTATAATTTGGCATGCTTGGAACATCTAAGAAGTTAGGTAAACATAGTATTATCCTTGCATATAGGCATATAATGTTGTTGTCATCTATGGACAAGGTTTTTATTCTATTGTTACTCAATATTTTTTTGTCATTTTAACATTTTGTAGTATGATAATATTAGTTGTTATTTATTCTAGGTGACTATCTCTAAGGATGATAATATAATTCTTGATGGAGGTGGTGACAAAAAAAAAATGGAGTTGTGAGCAAGTGAGTTTTATTAGAGTGAAACGTGATAATATTTTTGCAAGACTACAATGCTTGGTGACAATAGAGCTAATATAAGATTTGTGTTGGTATGCTTGGAATGGCTGACAAAATATTTGGTCACAGATCTATACTAATATTGAAGCAAGCATATCTAATTATGATAAAGAAAAGATCCAAGAGAGGTTGGTAAAGCTATCAAGAGGAGTTTTTGTTCTCAAGGTTTAACTTCTAATCAAACTATGATTAGTTGTCTAAAGATAATTTTCAATATTTTCAAAATAGGATGATACATTGTATCGATATTTTTTGATGGTCTTTTTTATTTAATTTAGATTGGAGGAGCTAGTGAGCTTTACATTGGAGAGAAAAAAGATAGTCATTGATGCATTGAATGCCATGAAGGCAACACTAGAGAAGGGAATTTTACCAGGTAAACAAATTTGTAAATTTCATTAAAGCATTAGATATGGTAATATTTTTGTTACGAAGGTTATAGCTCTATGCTTACTAGAAAATACATTCCAAGTGGTGGTGTTTCTCTTCTCTATGCAACAAAAGAGCTTGATACAATTCCTACAACCAACTTTGACCAGAAGATTGGAGTTCAAATAATTTAGAATGCATTGAAGGTATAAATTACTAACCTAGACTTTCTTTTGTTTATTTCTAGAAATAGGCTTTATCTCAGTTTTTAATAATTCATTTTTTCTATTTTTTAAAGTCTCATGTACATATAATTGCTTCCAATGTTGGTGTTGTAGACACATAAAAATGACCTAGGCTTGCAAGCTCTATTTCTAATCCTTTTCTTCCTAGCATAATTAAGACATTTTAATTATGTCCCTAACTCACTTTCAACTATTAATTAAATTAATTCATATATGATTATTCTTCATGATTATTAAATAAATAACATTTTAATTATTTATTTAATGCGTCACTAATTGTCTAATGTCTTCCTATAATTAAATAAATTTCTTAATTTATTTAATTATTTTACCCCTTTATGTCTTCCTAATTATTAAATAAATAATTTTATTTATTTATTTAATTATGTCACTAATTAAGCCCTCTTCTTCCTAAAATTAAATAAATTCTTATTTATTTAATCCACCTTCCACTATAATTCAATAATTATATTTAAATTATCCAATTATTCATTAGCTTCTTCTCTCCTAAATTAAATAAATTCTATTTATTTAATTTGGTCCACTCTCCTAAACTTTGAATTAAATCTTTATATTTAATTTAAAAGGTTCCCTTTGTCACATTCCTCTCTATAATTAAATATTATCTTTATTATTTAATTCCCACCTAAATTAAATAACTTTTTATTATTTAATTTCTTCTAAAATCTTATTTATTTAAAATAAGTCCCAACACCTAAATTAAATAATTTTATTATTTAAATTCTCCTCTTTTATTGTGCTCATTTTAAATAAATTTATTTATTTAAAATAAGTCCCATTTAAATTCCCTTCTTTAGTAAATAATTTAATTTAAATTATTTACTATCACATGACCCCAACCTTTTTGAATTAAAATAGTTTTTAATTCGAAAAGTCAACATCCCCTCTTGAATTAAATAATTTTAAATTATTTGATTCCCCAATGACTTTGTTTTCCGTGCCCAAAATCTTTTACCACATGTATTGTCAGCCATTGATTTGATTTTCTAAAAATCAATCTTGACCCTTTATTTTGAATTTGACCTAACGTTGCCCTAACCCTAATTGTGGGTTGCTATATGGAATCTCGTCCATTGATTCTAGGGCATTTACTAACTTTCAATCTTGGCCATTCACACAAAATTGCATCTTCTATAAAAGAGCAATTTTGGTCTCATTTTGAACATCTTGCATTTTCATATTGTTTGCATCTCACATCTTATAGTCTCATCTTCTTGCATTTTAATATTTTTAGCATTGTTATTCTCATTTATCATAGCATATTTAGGTTTTCATTTGACATAACTTACATATTTTAGATGCTTACTAGTTGCAGTAGGGCATAGTACTGCATTTAGGTTATTCAAATCCTTCAATATTTGCTTAGGGCTTGTCATTTTCATTGGCTTGCTCTTCTTAAATCTGAGGGCAAACAATTTATTTCAGCAAATTAAGAGGGTGTAATGGAGGTTAGTCATGGAGGATGAAGACAATCTAATAAGATTTTTCATCTATTCCTTTGCACTCCATTACCTACTTTGGGTTTTATATTTTTGTATATTACATTGCTAAACCTAGAAATTATCCCATTGTTACAGGTGTCAAGGGTGTTGTTGTAGTGGGAAAACTACTGGAACAAGAGAGTCTTGATTATGGCTATGATGATGCTAAAGGTACATTTATAATATGAGCATATTATGTTCTTAGTACTTACCAGTATAAATTTTGATGATCTTTGAAATTGGTGATTTTTTTACTAAATTGGTAATGCTCCTTTAGTTGTTGGTTAGGTGCTTGATGATGATTGTCCCAAGGACTTCATCAAAGGTCTTACACTTTCTATTCATTCTCTCCTTCTTGTTGAAGCATTTGTTGAAGAATACAAGAAAAAAGTAATGTATAAAATCTCCAAAGCTATTTTTCAATTTCTACAAGGTTTATATTAAGCTAATAGTTCTTGTTTTGTCTTTGTTTATTCCAAGAACCGGCTTTGATTGTTGACACAATTTTTAGACGATCTTGTGAGTGAAGGAAGTCAAGATGTACATAGGACCCTTAGGCTTCATGTATGGGATGAGATATAGGACCCTTAGGCTTCATTTTTCAAGTGGTTCTTTCATGTTTTAGAGTTGTATAAGAAAAAAATAGAGGATTGTAACTCATTTTTCTCAGTCACAACACTAAGAAACACACTTTGTAACACATTTTTCAAAGCAAAGGGACATATTTAAGTCTTGTTTATGTTGTAAGAACACCTTTTCTCAATAAAATTTTAATATTTTTCCTTCTTAATAGTTGTTTAATTATGTGCAAATGAACGATTGATTATGTTTTTTTGTGTTTTCTATTTAAACCTTAAAAGCATTGTCTCATTTCCAAAACTTTTAGGCAGAAATTAGTGAGCAAAAACAATTAAATAAACTACCAATTGACTAAATATACTACTAATTGATAGAGAAGTGAATAAATATGACTAAATATAATGATTATGTAATTAATAAACAATGTATCAATATACTACTAGTTGATAGAAATTAGTGAACAAAAACAATTAAATAAACTACCAAATTGATCAAAATGGTGATTTAAATTAATGAATAAATACACTACCAGTGGATGGAAATCAATGAATAAAAATGACTAAATAAGTGACTAGTTAAGAAAAATCAATGACTAAATTAATGACTAAATATATCAGTAAATAAAAAAAGACTAAATAAGTGACTAATTTACAACAATCAATGACTAAATTAATGACTAAATATACTACCAAATCGATCAATCAAAACAACCAATAAATGACTCAAAATGGTTTAGTCATCAATTCGCTCATGTTATAAATGACTAGAAAAGAACTACTAATGGTCACGTGACCATGTTTAGTCATTTATAAGCAGTTTTTAGTAGTTTTTTAATCATATATTGTTGTTTTTTATACTAGTTTATTCCAAGTTTTTTGTTAGTGTCTCATATAATCTCTGTGTGGCTTCCTTTGTTTCCTTCTAGATAGCCTCTACATCATCCTGATCATCTTGCATTAGCTTTTCAACCCGTTCCTTTGTTTGAAACTCTTGTTCTTGTGCTCATTGTAGAGCTTATTTTTCCCATTGGTTATATTGGTGATAACTATAGATATGGTCTTCTCTTTTATTTCTTCGTATCAATCAAAGGCTTTAGCCATTTTTACCCTTATTGTTGTAATGGCATTGGGGAAGCCTTTCATAACTTCCTTGAGACTTTTATTCACGTAGTTAACATACCTTGTCAAGCTCTAGATTATTCTATCTTGGTTGGCTTCACCATATTCTTCATAAATTTTGAGGATTAGAGGTAGAATCCCATGATTGACAATAGGATTGAATGTTTCCAAGACATTTATTAGGTCTGGTGAAAGTGTTAGAGGTTGCTATTTCAGTGTCTTCTTTTTATTTGCTTCATCTTAGGGCTCTGGTTTCATTGGTGAAGTCCAAGAGGCCATCCTTGTTCATTTCTTTCTTTGCATAGGTTTCTCTACCATTTCCTCATCCTTGAAGATATATTCAACCTCTAGTTTGTCAATATCCAATTTTGGATTGGTGGATTTTTTCTTTACCCTCTTGGTTTTTTTTGGTGTCTATGATGATTGGCTTGGAGGAGGAGCTATGAGTGGTGATGTTATAGGTATTGCCAATAGTCTAAGAGGGGTGGCTTTTGACTTTGTGGTCCTTTTTCTAGAGGATTCAAATCATCCTAGAGTTGTGACAGTGGTTTTTAGTCCCTCTTATTTTTGAGCATCCTTTTTCTTCTTCTCCTCATCCTCTTGATCTTCCTCTTCCATATTCTAGTCCATTACCTCTTTATATGTCCCAAATCAGGTAGTGGTATTGTCCTTTGAGTTTCAGAGCAAGTTTTTTGCATAAGCATCAATCTCTTATGGTGTGATCTTGTACAAGAGTGTCAAAATCCATACTATGAAGGATTCAATAGATTACATGTATATGAAATCATTATCAACTAGAAATATCATTGTGTTCTCATATTTTTGGGTTGATAGATAAGTGAACCAATGTCTAAATTGAATTTTTTGTTGGAAATATTTTAAAAGTCCCTAGTAATTAGTTTGTTTGTCTTCAAATCTCACAAACTGGCAGGTGTGGTCACTAATTTGGGTTGCCATAGTGTGGTATATTTTCCATATTTTCCTTTGAACCTTAGAAATTCATTCATGAAATGAAACATTAAGCAAATTATTAGATTTTCATATAGAAAATGATACTTGGTGTCCTTAATCTTCTTTTTATTCTCAATTAGTTTCTTTTGCATGACTTCACATAAATAAAAATCTTTACCTTCGACCATCATCTGGTAGGCAGTGTGGACTAGGATGGTAATGAAAAAATCATTTTGGTTGGCATAGTACACTTTGTAAGTGATCCCCATTGCTACATATTTGATGTAGATTTTAATTGATTTCAAGCTCAAACTTTGTTCATTGAATGTGGCTACTATCGTCCTTTCCACTTCACTATTCCTGATAGCATTTTTGGTTGGGATCCCCCTGATGTTTTGTAGCCTAGTCACTAGATAGAAATCAAACTTTGTAATCTTGTAAGGTTTGTCAAGGTACATAAAATCATCATGTATCCAACTTAGGAAAACCCACACCCATTCTTCCTCCAAACAAAATTCTAAGAAATCCTTCCATACGTCCAGGTTTTTCTTTCCAATCTCCATTTATTCAGGTTTATATGTTTTTCCATCTTCCGTTAGGAATTTTTGGCAAAGCTCTTCCAGCTTGGTATGGTTGATTTCAGTAATGGGTTCATGGATGAGAATGCTTCATCTTTTTCAATGAGCCTTTATTTGAAGGGGAGTCATTTGAACACTAGTCTAGGCTTCTAAAAGATGTCAATAACTATGGGAATCCCCATTCTAAGGAGTGCCTCTAGTGAAATTTCCATTTTTTCCTCAAACCTTTCTTGGAGAATTTTCTAAATTTTCTCAATGAATTCTCTAATCTCATAGTGGTAATATGTGAACATTGGGAGGATATTTGGGGTGTTTATAATATTTTGGTTAGTGGGGTGTGAGCTATAGTGGGTGGTAGCTGATATTTTAATGCTCTTCCCATTTGTGGTTTTTGTGGTCCATTTTTTAGTTGATGTAATGGGTGCCAGTGGTATTAAGGCAAGTTAATCATGCTTGTTAGTTATGCTATAGTATAATGGATTTTGGTGAAATTAATGTGTTTTATCCTAGCAACAACTGATAATTCTTTAGGTGTGTGCCATTCATATTCCATACTATGATTGTGTCATTGAGTTGGCGAATTTTAATATCTCTAAATTCATTGATGTGATGAATGTAAAACAGGGCTAACCATCTAACCTTTAACTTTCCCTATTTCTTAAATTTTCTATTGTACTACAACACTAGATCAATGTCTTTAGGTGAAAGTTTCGATTATTCCATGACTTTTTCCTTTGAGGTTCTAAATGTTGGTTTTATATAGAAACATGTTAGTATTCATTTGTTTTTTCCAAATTTTCCACCCGCATCTTCATGGATTCATCCTCGTTGAGCTGCAAATTTTCTTTTATCACCTGTCATGTGATGTGAACATCCATTGTCAATTAACCACTCATCTTTTTCTTCAACTCAAGTAGCTAGGAAATTCTCCATGTTTGTACAACTACAAGATTCAATAGACATAAGATTATTTTCCTTGATAGAAATAAATACAAACTCATCTTCACTTACATTCCCTTTTTCAGATTCATCATCTGTCACACTTTCATCAACAAGATTGAAGAAAATTATCAAGTGCTATGCTCCTACAGCTATTCACCTATTGTAGCAATTGTTTTTGGAATATGAAATTGCAGTTCTGGTGAATTGGGTTGTTGTGTATGTTCTTGAGATGTTCAATGATGTTTCTAGATTGTGCTCTATCAGTTTGGTATGTCTGCATTGATCAGAGTGTTCGTGATTGAAGATCTTTCATTATGTGTTTAATTTTTTCATGTTCTTGGAAGACATGATGGTGGTAGCGTGTTGTGGATCCTTATGGATTAATATTTTATTGTTTAGCATGTTCAAGGATGTTGATTTAGGTCCTCACTATGATATGATGACTTAGGTTGGTGCACATTAAGATTTATTCATGTATTGAGGTTGACAAGTTGTAATTCATTTATTTATTTATTCTATGGCCGACAGAGTATTTGATGTAAATCTGTGTAACAGATATATAAGAATTATTTTTCCTTCATTTTGAAAGGTGTGGAAGTGTGTAGAGGTGGAAGAGTATGTGTATGTGCAAATAAAGATTAAATCATCTAAGTGCAAAGCAGAGTGTGAAGAACTTTGAGCGAAGTGTGAAGAAGTGTATCTATGCCTAACCGGAACTGTAATCAGGCTTATGTAGAAGCTAATTCCTCAGTTCATGTTTGTCAGATGGATTTAATTTGATTGTCTTATGTAAGGTAGTGATCCTTCCCTTTGATCAGTGAGCTCTAGGTAGTGTGCTTGAATGCAAGTGCATTTTTTATTCATTCTTCATTATACATTTAACAGGGTATAATCTTGTGAACTAACATCCATCATGGTTTTTCCCCTAACAGGGTTTCCATGTATAAAAATATTGGTGTTCATGTGTTTCTAATGTGATGTTGATTTATGCTTGCACTATTAATTATCAGATCTGAGATTAAAGGTTGATTATGTTTGATAAAGTTTAATTTCTACAACAGTTGATTCACCCCCCTTTCAGTTGTCTATCCTTGTTTTTCCAACAATTGGTATCAAAGTTGGTTCCTTTGAAGAAGTCTAATAGCTTGAGGTGATCTGAGATGGCATCATACAATAAGGATAGTCCTAGAATCGATGGTACAAACTACTCTCCATGGAAAGTCAAAATGGAGTGTCATTTGAAGTGGATTGGTGAGCCTTTCTGGAAGATAACAAATAAGGTATATACTATTCCTTAGAATGGTCCCTCCTTTGTTGATGAGATTAAGGAAGCAAAAATTAATACTAGGGATATAAAAGCGTTCCTGAGTGCTTTGGCATATTCGAAGATGACAAATGTGATAGGCTTGAAGGATGCACATGAGATCTAGAAAAAGTTGGAGACATTGTATGAAGGATATTCACTAGTAAAAGTCGCTAAGCTACAAAGTCTGAAAGAAAAATGGGAGAACATGAAGATGAGTGAAGATAAAAACATATTTTCTTCTACACAAAAGATAAATGAAATAGTTATGGACATCAGATGTTCTAGTGGAGTCTTGGAAGAAGATGAAATTATGGCTAAAATACTTAGATTTGTGCCTACTTCTTACAAAACAAAATCGCATGCTATTACAGAGCTTAGAATAGTAATAAATGTGACAAGAGACATGCTGATTGGAAAACTTGCTTCATTTGAGTTGAGTGAATTTGGTGAATCTTCACCTAAGACAAAGTTTGCATTCAAAGCTACTGTATCCAGAAAAAGCCAACAGAGATATGATCTGGGAGAGAATTCTAGGAAAACATTCAAATATGAAGAATAAATGAAATTGATTGAAGATGAAGAAAGAGAGCTAGAAGAACTGGAAGTACTGATTGTGAAAAGAGAAGCCAGAGGCCAAGGTAAGTACAAAGGAAAGTTTCCTATAAAATGTCTTTCTTGTAGTAAGATAGGTCATTTTGCATTAAGGTGTTATAAAAGGGTTTACAAGTATAAACATGACAAGACTAGATTTCAAAAGAAATGTTATTATGCTAAAGAAGGTGTTCCTGATGATGAATTTGATAAAGAAACTAGAAATGAAGATGAGTGGGTATTCATTGCTATCAAGGAATATGGTATGGTGTCCACTGAATCAGCTAGTAATCAGAATATTGAGAAATCTCTTGCAGCCAGAATTGATGAGAAAGATGAGTGGGTGATTGACAGCGAATGCTCACATCATATGACTGGTGACAAAATAAAATTTCTAAGCTTGGAAAAATATGATGGTGGTGTTGCAAGATTTGGAGATAACAATGCTGGTGTGATTTGTGGTAGAGGCACTATTTCTCTTGGTGGAAAATGTAATACTGATGATGTTTTGTATGTTGAAGGTTTGAAGCACAATTTTTTGAGTGTTGGACAAATGGTTGACAAAGGGTATAATCTTCAATTCAAAGATGGTAAATGTAGGATATTGTGAAGCTCAGGAAATGTGATTGCTTCAGGTACAAAGACAAGAGAGAATACAAGAAAATAAGCATGTACAAGTGATGGAAGGAGGACTCTAAATGAACCCCCCAAGGCTACACCCATCATAACTATATAATAGTTATCCCCCCATAGGAGAGAAAGAGTGAGACTATGGTCCCCCCTTAATGAAGTAGCTCTAATTCCAATGATGAATGCTTGAAGATGAAAGACAATCCAATTCTTGCAAACAAAATTCCTCCCCTTGGGATGACACAAGTCTATTGGTGGATGTAGAAGACACTCCATATCAAAGAAGATACATGAGGGAAGAAGTATCATGATGAGTGTCTTAGAAAACTAATAAAGTGTCTCCATGCTAGAGTATGTTAGGAAAAATGCTGTCTCAACCTTGCATTTATAATAGGTTAATATATTAAGTGTGGGGGGTTGCAAGGGAGGGGGGTACCACCCTTGTAGGTTCTAGGGGGGATGACTCCCCCTTGATGGGGGGTTCGAGGGTTGTGCACCCCAGTGTGGGTTTAGGGGTACCATCTTCGAAAGCCATATTTTATGTATATTTTATTATTATAAATCTGGACCATTCATTATTAGGTCTCAGATCCAATCATAGATATTTTTTTGGTTCATCTTTCCCTAGAAGGAATACTATTTTATGAGGGAATTGTATTATGGTTGTGTAGTGTGAATGTATTCTAAGAGTCTAATAGTTTTTGTGTTGCCTTCAGATCTTTGGTTGGTGATACTTTAGTGAGAAGCTTGCTCTCCAAGTATATTGTAATATTTATGTTTTTGAATAATATATTGGGCAGATTTTGGAGTGGGTTTTTTCTCCCAAAAGGGTTTTTCACACGTAAACCATCATGTTGTGGTATGCATGCTATTTATATTTATTTTTGTTTTAGTTTTTATAACTGTTGTAAAGATTTATAAATTTTTACATTACCCTCGTCTCAATATCACTATAGGAAGTTTTTTTGTTCCCATAAATTCCTTACAAAGTATGCCAAAAAAATAGGTGCTACCCCAATCAAACAAGATATAAAAATCAAGACTATGTGGAAACTCATGATACATAAACTCCAAAGATAATATTGATTTAACAATATTAGTGTAATAACTTTCATCAAAGAGGAGATGAATTTCCTCAAGCATGTTCTCTAAATACTCAATACAAGATTAAAAAAAATCTAAAATACTTGCCAAGTACTCATCCCGTAAAGTTGAATACAAACTTAACTATGATAATCCTTATGAATTGAAGTGAAATATAAAGAATTGTGAATGGGTGGATTCTTAATCAATGATTTTGCATAAGAAATTAATGACGTTGAAGGATCAACAACCTTATCTATAGGAGATAGATAATATGAAGAAACCTCATCATCCAAATCATTTAATGATGCACATCTCTCCAAAGAATAAAGCTCCTAAATAATTTATCATAGTCATATGGTATGTTGTCTGAATCATCAAAAGGTACAAGAGTTCATCTAAAACATGATCATCTAGGAATTCTTGTGTATCATGACTTCCATATATTTACCAAATTTAGTCCCAAAGAGCACAAGTACACTCATTGTAATAAAGAGCAGTCTAAGTGTTATCATCAACATGTGGGCCAATCACTCCTATGACATGATAATTTTTGAAATTCCAAATAAATTTATTACAAGTAATACTTGATTGAGGAACAAGACTACATAAAAGTGATAAAATATGAAACCAACAAAGATGTTTCAAGATGTTGGATCTCTCCATTGCTTATAGTTTCCCCTTTTCAAGATGATCAGGGATGGATGAAATAAAAAACCCATAATGAGCTAAGATATAACTCCAAATTACACTGACATAAACCCTCATTAGAAACTATAGTCTCCCCTATATGATCAATATTGAAAATACAACCTCAGTAAAAATATTGAACTTCTTAAGGTATCAGGATGTCAAGTTATCAATCAGAGTGTAAATATGCAATAAACTAATTAAAAAATATCTAGGGATAAATAAACAAAAAAATGACAAATATATTTAAAGAGACCATCCATACCTTTTCAAGTCCACAAGAATCAACAATAAAATAGGTGAACTTGTTAGGTAAAACACCTTATTCACACCAATAGAATCCTTCCTTCCTTCAATATTTCATGTCCTCTCTTTTGGAGAGGATTTTTTCCCATGATTTTTTCTCTTTTACTTTGATTATGACATTTTCTTTCATTTCTATGTGGGTACCTCATTTAGACTAGTTGTTAGGACCCTTTTTTAAATTTTTATGCATTCTCTATTAGAGGTTTTTTACCTTCTCTATAAGTTTCACTTAAGGGGGTGTTAGAGTAAAAGGGTAATTAACTAATTAATTATTAGGCCCCCTTTTACACTAACACACTTAAGCTTACTTAGGTCATATGCTTAGGAAACATGTTATGTGATATAATTTAATCCTCACCTAGGATTTCATCTAGGGTTTCTTTATCTTTTATCAAGGGTAAATATTTACTATCGTATAATTATTCATGTTTTTTTACATCAATAAAGCTCTTAGGCTATTACAACAAATCTATTGCTTTTTTCTCTTTTTTGATAGGTGTTTCATTGTAGGTGATTTTTGGGAGCTATAGGGTTGAAGAATCAACTTAAGTTTTTTCCCTCAATTGGTTTGTGCACTATGATTGATATGATATAATTTAAGCTTGGAAACGAAATGATGCTTGAATGGTAGAGGAAAATTATTATGTATTTTTGGCACTTGGAATGAAAATTCACTTATGGTTTGGTCTCTTTGGTGAAATTTTATGCTAACATTGATATTTCCTATATTATTGTAAACCTAAATGAATTATTTGCCTTTTCTTTTACTTGTTCTTGAAAGTGCACTAGTGTTGAAAAACACCTTGGGGACCTATTCTATGTAGAGGGAAGGGTTACAACTTGATAATTAGTTAGACCCATTTTTATTTGCAAAGATTGAGGACATACCAGGTAAATATTAATGCAAGTGCCTATGATGTTGATGTGGTAACATTAATCCTAATGCAATACTATAGATACAATTGTCTAATATGATATTTTGATAAAAAAATCAATTATGAGTGCTAGTTACCTAGGATTGTATAAAAATACAAGATCCTAGATCCTTAATTTGGGATATTTTGACACAAAAAATGATCGGTAATGATTAATTCTAAAAGGGTTAGATGAAGGAGCAAAAAAATAGGATTTTGAAAAGGGTGTACTAGAGTCCAATGTGACCTAATCTAAGGGACAAGGTCAAACTCATAATTTGGTTGGAGATACAAGAAATAATGTAAGGAGGGTAAACCTAGATAATTAATAGGAATCATTGGTTAAAACAAATAGGTCCAAGGGTAGGGTTAATGTGTGTGGTAAATAAGATAATTTGATTATTATATATGACAATACCAAAAGTAAATGTCAAATGATGTGGTATATACATTTATCCTTGATAATATATTACATTTTCTAATATAAATTTAAAGCATAAAATTATAAAAGATGTGCAAATATGTTCCTTTTAATTAATTAAAATTTTAGGAGTTGGAAAGTAAGGCTAGTGCTTTTTTTTTCAAGTTGATGAAAATCAACCTTCTTATAAACTATATATTTATCTCATCAAAAAAAATTAACATTAAACTTCTTTATTAATTTGAAGGGATTGGATGCTATTTTAATAAAAAATTTGATTTTATTTTAACTCCATTATTATTATTTTTTCCCTCTCTTGTAATTCGTACATTCATATATACATTTATTTTTTTATTTTTGGATGAAAGAAAATAGTTGTGAGTCCCCCTTTTGGGCTGAACAAAAAAAAGTGGCCAAATATCACACTTAAAATTGCCTAAGTTCAATCAAAGGTGACTTTGATCAAATTACCTTTGATCGAACCTAGTTAGTGCATGTGTGACAACTCATTGTAGTGGGGGCTCTATTCATTTTGATTCTATTTGAAGTAAAATTTGATTAAAAAAAATTAAATTACATAGAGGAGTTTCAAGTAAACAAAGACAAGCAACATTTATTTTCTACTCTCCTTGCATGTGAATCTCATGAGTAATAGGTGACCTCCTTATCTACCCAATTGCTTGTCTCTCCTTTAGTTGTGTTTTCAAGTATTCTTCTTTTCCTTTCTCATTTTTATAAAGTTTTTTATGTTTGTGTTTTATTAATATTTTATGAATTAAATTCTTTTGGTAATTAATTTTTTTCTACATTTTTGAAAAGCATATTTTAACAAAATTTAAAACTTAGCAAAATTTATATATATTTTTTTTTAATTAAATTTTAACAACAAAAAATTAATCAAATATAAAAATTTAAAATTTAGCAAAATTTAAAGTTTAGCAAAATTAATAAATTAATAAATTTACAATAGTATAAAATAAAAATTTGTAAAGTCGATAAGTAAACATTGTGGTGGTCAAGCCATAAAATTATTGTTGTGGCCACCAAGGTTCAAACCTCTACCAAGTCATTGATTTCATAAGCAATGTCCCTTTATTGGGCTAACATGCTTATAGGATGTATGCATTTGTTGGGTTGTTGTGCTCACGATCTATAGGCCTTTGTTAGGATGAACTCATGGGTTTCAACAAGGTGATAATGCCTTGGAGATTGAGGCCCCCCAGTAGGGGTCTTGAGGATAAATCCATTTGGAAGAGATCCCCTTGTTAGTGGTCTCTCTATTTTTATCGACCAAGCCAAAACTCCAAGTAACCCTCATCAATTTTCTTTTTAATAAAAATATATAAATAATAATTTTATAAAACTATAAAAGATATTAAATTTGAAAACAAGAAAACCATGAAATTAATAAACCTTATACCATATAAAGATTAAAAAAAAATCCTAGATTCTAAATCATAAACCTCTCCAACTATAAACCTAAAATCATCAACACTGCACGTTTTATAAAAATACACCCTAAACCACATAGGGAAGGTCATAGACCATAAAAAAACCTCAAATCCCAAACTCTATTTATTATATAAACTAGGTAAGCCCTAAAATATAAACCCTAAACCATGTGTTCACCAAACTCTAAATCTTAAACCATAAACCATAGGCTATATAAAATTTAGAAACCCCAAATCTTAAACTAGGTAAATTACTCTCAACTCCAAATTTTAAACCATAATTCATAAAACTCAAACATTAAAGTCCAAAGTCTTTGTAAAATATACTATACACCCTAAGTCATAAATTGTAAATTCTAAACCCCAAATCCCAATGTATATACCTCAAGAACCCTAAAAGTTGTGAATCTTAAACCCCAAACCCTATACATTTAAACCCTACACCCTAAATCATAAGCCTTAATCCCTTGATATGAAGCCTAACCACAAACCTTCAATTATAAGCCCTAAATTGTAAACTGTAAATCCTAAACACTAAATCTCAAACCCTAAAATGTATACTTCAATAACCCTAAAATTTATGAATCTACAAACACCTAAACTATATACACTAAACCATTAAACTCTAATTGTAAACCTTGAACTCTTAACTATGAACTGTAAACCCTAAATCATAAACCTTCAAATATAAATCCTAAATTTTAAATAAGGTGAACTATTTAAACCCCAAAATATAGATTCTAGGTAAGCTATATATGTGGCATATGTGTGTGATATGACCTTCAGTCCTAGAGGTTGACTTATTAGTTCTTATTAATTATTTGTAAGCCCTCATGGAAAATGACATCCCATTTTGAGTTGACACTATTTTCCATGTCATGTGTGAGAAATTTTAGGATCATCTAATTTTGTAGAATTATATAAGAGCATTTTATACTATTGTAAGATGTGTAAGAGATCTTATGACAATTCTATGACATGAAAATCATGTAAGAGGGAGGTGACATAATGAACTTGACTTGTTGTTCTTGAGTTATGATGTGTAAGAATGTCATGCCATAAAATGTTTCTGAATAGAGATCATATAGGCAAAATGGAATGCCCATGTTGTTGAGGAGGTTATGACATTTTTATTAGTATAATAGAAAATAAAAATATCTTGGAGATTCACCTTTGGAGGGGGTGGTAGGGGTATGTGCAGAATCATGATGGGCCAAAAAGTGGCGATATGTAAGCCATATGATGGTCCATGTGGCTGACGACTTTTTTTTTACCCAAAATTGATGAAATGAAAAGGGGTTTTAGAGGAGATTCTCATCTTTCCACTAATATAAATCATTCTTTACTTTGAATTTAATAAATAATTATTATTCATTTTATATTAGAATTATGAATAAAGTCCTAATTGATAGGCTGATTGAAAAACATCTATAACTTTCAAATGGTATCACAATTTTTGAATCTGAAACATATGTCACATTCTATGCTTTGCATACTATAGGATTAAAAAAAAAAAATTGAATTTAATGAATTTTTGACCAAGTTAAGGTGGTTAGACAGACGAGCTTTTATATTTTTTTTAATTTGTAATAAAAAATTCATAAATAATTATTTACTTGGAAATTTTTTTTTTTAAAAAGCATCACATCGGAACATGAGTCCTCTACTTATATCTAAAATATTATTAAAAAATATTATCATTTTATTGTGGTTAGTGTGGTCAAACAGACACCTACTTCTTATTTTTACCTTCTAATTTAAATACTACTGCATTGAAATTTCAGATTTTCACCAAATAGATTTTTTTTTTTTAAATAACGGTCTAGTAGGTTAGAAACTACATTCAATTTTCTACAGATTCTATTTTAACATTTTTTTGAAATAATATAGATAACTTATTCAAATTTTTACGTCAAGTTGTCTAACTCTGATTTTTTGTCTTTTTATTGCCACTTAAGGGCCTGTTTTTTCCATGATGATCCTGCACATACCCGTAGAATTAAAACTTTGGATTTAGGTGTCATACCTCTTGGTGGTTTTACCCATGTTTTCTCATTTACCATTTGAGGGTTTCCTATTTTTCTTTAACCATACATTGGATGCTTGGGATGAAGGATCCAAATGATGTGATTTTTGTAAGGGGTTTTGTTGCTATTTTTTTTCTAGATTTGTGCAAGTATTTCTCCTATGAAGACTTGAGCCTAATATTGTATTGTAACTACTTACTATGAATACATTGGTTGGAAATTTAGAGGCAAGGATTTTCCTAGGATTAACACTATATTATGTGGTGAATTTATATATTTATTTCCTAAACTATTTGATTATATTTTCCATGCATTTCTCTCTTCATTTATTAATGTCGGAAGAGTTTTTAATATTTTATTTTTTGCTTTCTTTTATTTGATATTAAAATTTGTCTAACACTATTTTTTAGATAATAAGACAAATATTTAAATATTTTTAAAACTAATTTTGATTTAAGTGAGAAGAAAGATTTTTATTTTAAAGAATATGAAAATCAAAATTTGAGAAAGCTAAAAATGGAGAACTTATTAGTAGACCAAGATATATGATTAGCAGCCTCCACCATCATTTAAAATGCAACCAAAAAAAAGGGGTGGAAAACACATTACAGTAGATAAGACGCGTACCCCACTACTTCCCATCACATGAATAAATGAATTCACCTCATACGGGATATTAAATCTGCATCCAAAGTTAAAACATCTCTTAAATTAAGTGACAAACTAATAAAATAAATCAAACATATTTGCAGAACTCGAGAATATATTTGAGTGTTGCCACCTCTAAGTTTGTTCTAGACTTCTCCCACAAGTTGAGTGATTTTATATTTATGTTTATATAGAAGTGATCAAGGTTCGAGTCACAACAAGTCATTTGGAGTTGGTCAAAAATGAAGGCAAAGAAGACAACAATGGTGATCTACTAATCAATAAACAAACAATTACATAAAATCCCCAAATTTCCTTAAAAAATAAGAGGTAGGACATCAATATATAGAGTTCAAAATTTACAAGTGAGTTATGGCACACAACCACAATGACCAATAACTCAACCATAATACTAAATGCAAAACAACAAAGTCAAGAAATGCAACTAAAAAGTTTAATGAGTCCAATGGGCATTACATATAAGTCAAGAAAGGTTGCTGCACATGTTGAAGATTGATAATTGTTGTCATTCTCCCCCATAATGACTATTGGGAAGAACATGGAGTAGATCTCTAAGTGTCTCGAACCTTTCACGAGCTAGAGGCTTCATGAAGATATCTGCTATCTGATCCTCTATACTATAGTACATAATCTCGACCAATCCTATTGAACCAACTGTCTGATGAAGTGATGTTGAATATCAATATGTTTGGTCCTACTATGAAACACTAGATTCTTAGTCATTTGTATAGCACTCTTGTTGTAACAATACAACAAAGTAGGTCCATTCTATATCTGGTGCAAATCCTCCAATAGTCATCTCAACCACAATGATTGGCATGCTACAAATGTTGCAGCTTTATACTTTGCCTCTATTGTAGAAAGTGATATGGTAGGTTGTTTCTTGGACTTCCAAGAGAATACTACAGAACCAAGACTAAAGGTATAACCTGAAGTAGACTTTCGATCAACTATGGAACCTGCCCAATCTGAATCTGTATAGCCAGTCAGCTTACTATCCTTTGAATGTTAAAATATAAGACCATAACTCAATGTCCCTTTGACATATCTAAGAATCCTCTTAGCTACATTCCAATGTGTTTTCTTAGGTTCAGCCATGAACCTAGATACCAAGGTCACTACATATGTGATATCTGGTCGAGTAGTAGTTAAGTAGATTAAACTACCAATCAATTATTTGTATATAGTGGGATTCACTGAATCTGACACATCCAAGTTAGACAACTTAAGTCCAACTTCTATGGGTGTTGCAACTGGTTTGTAACTAATCATCTAGAATTTTTGTAGGATATCGAAAACATTTTTTTTTGAGACATGAATATTTCATCTTTGTTTTTCCATACGTCTATACCAAGAAAATAGTGCATTTGTCTCAAATTTGTCATCTCAAATTCAACAACCATAGTTGCTCTAAACTCTACAAATAAAGTTGTATTGTTCCCAGTGTAGATAAGATCATCAACATAGAGAACTAAGATAAAAATATCCTTACATAAGATCCTAATATAGATATTTGGATCTGATTGACTTCTTAAGAAACCTTTCTATTGTAGGTATGAGTCTATCCTTGAATACCATGCTCTTGATGCTTGCTTAAGACCATACAAGCCCTTCTTTAATTTGTAAACATAATGCTCTTTAGAGGATATTTCAAAACCTCTAGGTTGAGAAACATACACTTCCTCATCACTATATCCATTCAAAAAAGCACTCTTTACATCCATTTGATAAACTATCCTACTCTGCTGAGCTGCCAAAGCTAAAACCAATCTGATATTATCCATTCGTGCTACAGGTGCGAATGTTTCAGTGTAATCAATACCTTCCTATTGAGTGTATCCTTTGGCTACCAATCTAGCCTTATGCTTATCAATGCTTCCATCAGATTTATACTTAGTTTTATACACCCATCTTGTACCTCCAATTTCCTTACCAGGAGGTAGCTGAATCAAATCCCATGTGTCATACCTTTCAATTGTTTCTATCTCATCCATGATTTGATTCATCAAAGAATAATTCACTTTTTCTTGTGATCTTGTTGTCATTTTATCAAAATTGGAATCCAACATAAGAGTTGATGGATGATTCTTTTTTGTCCTTCTTTGATATTTTTGATACTTTCTTGCTCCTATACTAGAAGATTCAGGTTCATTTTCATCTTCTTCTCCTTCTTCAACCTCATCAAAATTTATTTGTTTTCCCTTTGTTTCATTATCCTTGCTATATTTTGTTGCTTCATTGAATACCACATCTCTACTTATAACAAGCTTCTTTCCTATTGGGTCATACAATCTATATGCTTTATTTTCTTATCCATACCCAATAAAAATACATTTTAGGCCTTTATCATCTAACTTAGACCTTTTCTTATTTTGGTATGTGTGCATAAGCAACACAACCAAATACTCTCAAGTGATTAACACATGGCTTTAGCCCAGACCATGCTTGTTCAGGAGTCATTCCTTTGACTACTTTTGTAGGACTTCTATTTAGAAGATACACTATTGTGCATACTTATTCTTCCCAATAACTTTTATCTAAGTTCTTCTCTTTCATCATGCTCCTTGCCATTTCAACAATTGTCCTATTCTTCCTTTTAGCAACTCCATTTTATTTTGGAGTGTAGGAAGTAGTGAACTCTCTCTTGATTCCATGATTTTTGCAAAAATCTAGAAACTGATTTGATTTGTACTCACCTCCATTGTTTGACCTTATCACTTTGTTTTTCAACCAACCTCTTGAATTCTACAAATTTTTCAAACACTTCTGATTTTGAAACCAAATAATATACCCAAGTTTTCCTTGAGTAATCATCAATGAAGATTAGAAAATAATTTGATTTATTCAAAGAAGGTGTTTCCATAGGACCACACAAATCCATATGGATTATCTCAAGATGATGCTTAGCTCTACTAGATTTACGAATTGGAAAGCTAACTCTATTTTTTTTGCCGACAACACATTCTTCACACACTTCTTTTGTATTTTCAATGAAAGGTAGACCTTCAACCATTTTAAATCTCTTGAGTAAGATTAACCCACTAAAACTGAGATGACCATATCTTTGGTGTCAAATTTTACTTTCATTCATTTCACTAGACCTCAATGCTTGGTTTCCATAAGTGAAATGAAGAGGAAACATCCTATCACCTATCACCCTTTCTCTTGCAATAAATACATTCCTTTTTAGCTTGTCTCTTATTATGCACTCATTCTTATCAAAAGTCACTTAATAATTTTGTTCTAGCATTTTTCCAACAAATAACAAATTCTTTTTGAGGGCTGCAACTAATAGTGTTTCATTGATATGTTTAACTTCACCATATTCTATTGTAACTGCAATTGTACCTTTACCTTTGCTTCCATGAGACTGATTATCTCCTAGTACTAATGTACTTTGATGTTTTTCATCCAAATTGACAAATAAATGCCCGTTAAATTTCATATGTGAAGAACATCCAGAATCAATATACCATACATTATTTTCACTAGCATTTACATTAAAGCAAGAAATAAAGAAATTTTATTTATTTTCAACAATACTATGAGCATTTCCTTTTCCTGTTTCACCTTGTGTAATCCAACAATCTAATGCATAGTGTCCAAACTTATTGCAATGAAATCATTGGACATTCCTTTTATCATAGTCTCCCCCATTGTTTCTACCTCTTCCCCTTCCAGTACCTCTGAAGTTGCTACTTCTTCCTCTGAAACTATTACCTCTTCCTCTAAAATTGCTAGATTCACCTTTGTATTTATTTTTATTTTGATTCCTAAAAAATGTGTTTCTTTTTCCTCTTATGATTGCTTTAGATGAAAATTATTGTTCTAGACCTTCTTCATTAATTTTCATCCTTTCTTCAATAGTTAACAATATTCCACTTAGTTCATCTATGTGCATAGTTGTGAGATCTTTGGAAATCTCAATTGTAGAAACCACACCATCAAATTTAGAAATTAAGCTCCTAAAAAAAAATTCAATGACATGCTTGTCATCTACATCTTCCCCTAAAACTTTCATTTGACTCACTAGACCTTCTACCTTTGTTATAAATTCATTCACAAATTCACTAGTAGTCATCTTTACATTTTCAAAAGTTTTCCTCATTGTCTGTAATTTTGTAGTTTGTGCACCTTAATATGCATTATTTAGTATTTTCCATGCTTGATGAGAATGACTAGCACCACTTATCCTAGGAAAAATTGCTTGATTAATTGCACCTTGAACTAGAAACAAGGCTTCATTGTCCTTTACATTTGTTTTGTATTCTCTTTTTTGTTGATCATTTAATGCATTAAAACCATTTGTATCTAGTTCTACATACCCTACTTGTAAAATTTCCCACAAATCTTTGGATTTGAGTAGGGTTTGCATCCTAGTACACCAATATGTAAAGTTTTCTCCTTCAAATACAAGAATTAGCATGTTAGACATAACATTGCTTACCATATTTGTCATAATAGAAAGTGCACAATGACACTAAAATTCAACAAAAGTTCTAGAGAGATCTTTGCAAACAGATACTCCCCCTCTGTCCTTTCAAATAGAACCCACACACAAAAAAAAATTATATTATATTGATTTTTCGATATTAAGTGTTGGTTTCAACCGATAATACACTTAATTACAAAATATTGATTTAACACTGTAAAACAAATTTATTTTTCAAAAAATAATTATCACTTAGAAAATAAAATTTTACAATTGCTTTTTTATTTTCAAAATTTAGCTAAAACTTGACTCTTAAAGTAACAAAATTTTAAAATAAAGTGATAAAGCTTTATTTTTAAAATGGAGATGACTTTCACATACTCCTAATAAATCTATTAAAACTTTAATAGTTAAAGACTTCAAAGTTTGTCTTTTGCATGAATCATAGAGAAAAAGAAATTTCTCATGTAACTTTCTCTTTCTGCAAAAAAAAACAAATTTCTCAGGCAACTTTCTCCTTTGCGTACTATACATGGGACAACTTTCCCACAGATCTAATGCCTCTTGATGCAATAAGATTTAGAAGACTTTTTCTTTCTTTCTTTTTACACACGATCTTCTTGGCTGCATACAATTTTCTCCTGTCCAATTTGCAACACGCCTCTTCACATGGACAAATTTCAATGCTACCTCTTTCAAACAACTTTCTTTCAACCTACAGGAAAAATAAAACACATACAATAGTTTCCTTTTTCAACTTGCAGGAAACACAAAACACATACAACAATTTCCTTTTTATTGCAATATTCAATCAACACTTCTCTCCAGCAATCTTCCTTTATGCAGCTATTTGATCTCTTTCGGAAATGGATTTTTCTTGAACTGGCTCTGATACCAAATGAAGGAAAAATAGACAACAATGATGATCTATTGATCACAAAAAAATAAATTACATAAAAGCCCCAAATTTCCTTAGAGAAGAAGAGGCAGGGAATCAATATATGGAGTTCCAGATTTACAAATGAGTTATGGCACACAACCACAATGACCAATAACTCAACCATAATACTAAATGAAATACAACAAAGTCAAGAAATGCAAATACAAAGTTTAATGAGCCCAATGGGCATTACAGATAAGTCAAGAAAGGTTGCTGCACATGTTGAAGACTGATAATTGTTGTCAAAGAAAATGAAGAAACAAAGTTCATGGTATTCAGAGGAGGAAAGGGGTGTGAGACTCCCAAGCACTAAAAAATTACAAGGATGATTTGTCCATTGCGTCCCAGGAAAAAGAGGGTGGAGCTCAAGTATGGAGGCCCTCCTCTAGGTAGCTTCTTCAACTCTCCTGAACTAGAAATGTTCTTTGCCAATGCAAGGGCCTGAAATGCATCACTATCCAAAGTATTTATACTAGATTTGCTTGTATTTTGGCTATTTCTTTGCTTGTACATTGCACTTTCTTTGTTGTTTTGAATTGAAAAAAGAAACAAAAAATTGTTTTGAGTCTCCATTGGCCTTTGTTTTGGTTGAGTTTGAATATTTGGTGTTTGTCTAAGCATTACTAAATTGCAGAGGTAAGTTAGAATCTACAATTTTATGTCATTTTGTTGAAGATTTTAAATTTTAAGGTGGGCTAATGTGTTGGAATGAGTAATGGGATTGAAAAAGAGTAGGATTTTTAGGCCTTTGGTCTATTGGTGAAGTTGAAAGGTTTAGAATAAGCTCACCAAAGATCAAGTCTTGCTGATTGCAAAGCCCTAACGTCGAAAAGGGATGAGGTCAGGATCGTGCCCCGGACAAATTTTGGAGGAATGGATACCCTTCAGACCTTGACTCTAAACTAAAGGGGGCCCTCTCGGAGATATCTCCAAAAAAAATCAAGATTTTTCACTAATTTTCAATTGACTCATGAAATATGGAAACATTTTTATAAAGACATAAGTAATTTAGAAGTGTTTTTGCACGTGTGTAAATGTTCTTCAATCATAGATATAAAGTCTCTCCGTAGATTTGACTTGGTAGTCTGCAATCCTTTTATACTTATAATTAAAGTTTCTCATTGTTTAGAATTATTAAACGGTCAGATGGTGTTGAAAAACATCTAAATAGAGCACATGGAATTTCTTTGGTAATTTATTTGTCTCTAATTCAATAATTTTGGTAAGATCAAAGGAATACCTATAACTATGTAATATGTTTAGTTATGTGTAATTATTGTTGTTTTGTTAATATTAAGTGTTGATAAAATGTTATCAAATGATGGTTTTTGTTGTGTGCTAGATAAATTTTAGAGGGTTTTTCCTTTAATAGGACATGTTAACACAAATTTAAAATTTTACGCATTCAAATAGTAGGTAGTGACTAGTTTGAAAGGAGTAAGTTCTAGTCCATATAAAATTCAAATTTTGAAAGTTAAATTGTTTAAATTGGAATACAAATTTAAATTGGAAGCTAAAGGCTAATGCAAATTTAGGGTGAGTGGATGTGGTCTTGATGTGTGTGATGTTGGCTTGCTCTTCGAGTCTTCAATGTGGGGCAACATGCATTTTCTCTAGTGGATTTTTCATCATGATTTGGTTGAGGATGGGGTTGTTCTATAGATGTGAGATGAGAGAAGTGAAGACTTGAGATCTATTTTAAATGGATGGCTAGGATTAATTTTTTTTTTTTTTAATTTGAATTCAAGAGGGAGGTGAAAGTAAATTCTAGTAGTTGGTGTATGGAGGGTTGAGATTGATTTACTTAATTGGATGACCAAGATTCAAAGTTGATTTGAATTTAGATAGATGACAGTTAGAAATGAAAGGGTAGGATTTGATTGATTAATTTGATGGCTAGAATTAAAGATTAGTTTCATTTAATGATTTGAATCAGAAATTGTTATTTAATTAATTAGTAGCTGGATATGAATGGTTAGAGTTGATTTGATGAATTGGATAGTTAGGGATTAAAGATTAATTTCATTTAAGATTTTAGACATTTTAACTTGGGGAATAAATGATGTGAATATTTTAGATTTTATGATGAGGTGTACATGTCTTATTAGTGGGGGATTTCATTAAGATTTGGTATTTTTAGACTAATTAATCAAATAATAAGATTATTTATTTAATTAGTGAAGAGGGATGTAGGAGATTAGTTTAATTAAACAAATATGATTTATTTAATTGATTTTTTGATGGAGAGTGTTAAAAGGATAATCCTAATTAATTAAATAAATATAATCTATCTAATTAGTTAGTGGAGAGGAATGCAAGTATAGTTATGAGAAGGTTAGTATGGTGTTAAAAGTGACAAAATTCATGATATTAGATGTGTCATTAGTATGTGGTTAATTTTAAGTGTCTACATTTTCCCCCCTTTGGAATGACTTTGCAACTAAAAGAGGCAATTTCATTTCAAAGAAGATAAGTATAAACACTCAATGAGATAAAATTGGTGGTAGGATGTCTCAATTGTCGAGAGGAAATAATGTTAGATGGTAGGTTAGAGATGTCATCTCAAGAGAGTAGTTGAGTTGATAGGACTCAAATGGTCTTTTGAAAGGAGAATTAGGTCCAAAGGGAAGAGGAATAGAAGGAATGGGCTTGAATCAATAGGAGGAAGATGGATAGATGCAAGAAAGTTAGGGTGTGCAAATATGAAGAAACAATGTTAGTAAAAGGGTGAGATGTGTAAAGAGTTGTGGTAATAGATAAAAGGATATGATGAACATGGATGAGGAGAGAGATAATGATAATGAAATGATGTGTGATTGCAAGGTGTGTTTGATGGGAAAATGTGGATTTATGAAAATGTGAATCACAAATAACAACAATTCAAATGTCACACTCTCATAATCACACAATGAAGTTCAAGATCTTGGACCATAATATATAATTTAAATAACAAGCAAAGTCATCATATCTAAGATCTTCATTTGCTCTATTGTTGGTTTCTCTTAAAAGTAACAAACTATGAAAGAACAATAATGATATGATGCAATGATAATGATAAATGCTCAAAGTTAAATTATGCCTATGACAATTATAAATGCTTGATAATGCTTGGTAATGTTTGATAATGCTTGATAATTCTTTATAATACTTGAAGGCTTGAAGGCTTGATAATGTTTGAATACTTGAATGCTTGAATGATAAAAAAGCTATAGTTATTTTGATAACAAAAGAGCCAGGGGGTTTGAATGAAGTAAATGTTTTTTATTTATATGCTTCACTTGACATTTCATCAATGGTGGAGATTGATTTGCAAGATTAATGGAAAGGAAAATTCAAAATAGGGTAAGACCCAAATTTTAAATTTTGACGGTCTATTTAATTCAAATGATAGCTTGGAGAAATAAATTATTTTTAATTTATTTGAAAGAGGAGTGTTAGCTAATTAAATAATTTTTGAAAATCATTTAATTATAGAGGACAAAAGATAATTTTGAATTTGAATTAAATTCTTGTGGGAGGGAAATGAATAATTAAAAATTATTTAATTTTTATAGATGCAAAGAGGAAAATGTTAGATAGAAGAAGTGATAAGTATAATGGAAATTTTCATTATCCATTTTTAGGTGTCTACAAAAGGCACATATGGGCGACCTAGTTCCTTTCAAATTTTCTATAAAACTAAAAGTGGACACGGAGGCCTATGATCTATATTTTGTTTCTCCAAGGGAATCTAGACTCAAACCTACATAATAACTTGCAAAACAAAGTATATTTGGGTTTCTAATGTGGGGTTTTCCTTGGTCAAACCCCTAGTTTGTATTTAAACTTTCAAAGAGAGAGAAAATCTGCATAAAACCTAGCCCTAAGTGTGTCTAGAACTAGGAAAACCTGAAATAAGACAAAACCATATTCTATTGTGCTAGAATAAGATGCATGCAAAATATTTGGAATGATGCAAGACTTCAATCTAAGAAACCCTACAACATTATAAATGAGTGTAAAAAGGAATGAAAATGGGATGCAAACCTCAAATCTGAAGATGGGCTGAAAATAGAAGATGGAGTCACTTTGAAAACAATCTTTAGGTGTGACTTGGTGGCTAGTTGCACCTCCTCAACCTAGATTTATCCATGAATCTCCATAGGAATCTATGTTCATCCTTTGGAAATGTGTGATCTTGAATGTGAAGTGAGCTTGAAGACCTACAAAAAACCTTAGTTTGTTGTCCAAAATCTTAAACTTTGTTGTGGGAGAGAAATGAAAGTTATTGAGGAAGATGTTTTGCACTTGATTCTTGAAGTTGCTTGTGAAAAATGACCAAGAGAGCTTGCAAAATGACCTAAAAACATGTATTTATAAGCAAAGAAACCTAATTGTCAGTAATATTGACCTAAGAGGCCGACACCCATCGAGAATTTTTGGCAAGATATACATTTTCCCGCTTAAAAATGCAAAAATCCTCAAAAAGGACTAGGTTGCCAACTTGGGCGACCTGGTCCCACCAAGGGATTTTAAAGTGGGATTAGTGATTTTTGAATATTTTTTATGTTGTTTGTCGGGGGTTGAATGATTCCTTAGGTATAACAGGCCTCAAAGTCAAAAATAATGAGCCTTAGGGGCCTATAAATATTGCTTTAAGGTGATTAATGATGGGCGACCTAAAGTAGGACCAAAATGGGCACAAAATTATCCGTTTCTTCAAAGGTATACAATTTTTGGTGACACATTTAGCCCCCACTTTAGCGCCCATATGACTCTACATGCATATGTAAGCTAAAGGACTCTAAACAATCAATGCATCTTATTTTTATAAAAGGATCCTCATTTAATGACAGGAGAATGAAGCCCCCAACGTAGTTATCTACAAAACCACAACATTAGGAACCGCATCTTGCAACACAAATTCATTAGAAATCTAAAAATCATCTTATCTAAGTCCTAGGGATAAATTCAAGGGTAGATGTATACCCCCTGATTCCGCTTGCTTTATGGAGGTGGAATCAAGGTAGCAATCTAGCCACATCGAATGAGGACACACATATCAGTGGGAATTTCCAAGTACCATGCTGCATGATGATAGATGAGTGATGATGTGGGGCATGGAAACACGATTTTGATGCAACAAATGACATCAAAAATTGAGCTCACTAGCACTCGGTATGTTGATTTGAATGAAAAGCACACTAAAAAGTTCTAACATGGTAAAGGTACAAATGTGCATATGTGTGAAATGAGATAGAGTTAAAAGGAATGCAAATAGAGTGACTTGTCACTTACTTATTCATTTACCTTTTGTAGCATTTGAGTGATGAGGAGAGAATGAGAGGATGCCGAGCACACATGGATTCATGCCTACTAGATTGGACATGTTGCAGGACTAGGTAGCCAACAACGATCAACAACATGAGGTGAGTTGATTCTGGAGTCCTTGCTTTGTGATTTTTCAATTATGGGATGAATTTGATGCATGTTTAGGTTAGATTAGGATCCTAGAAAAAATTTTTGCAAAGTGTCCCTTTTTTTTGCAAAGTGTCCCTTTTGTTTGCAAAGTGTCTCTTTTGTTCGTAAAGTGTCCCTTTTGTTTGCAAAGTGTCTTGTTTCTTCATGAAGTGTCCCTTTTGTTCGCAAAGTGTCTTGTTTCTTCGCGAAGTGTTCCAAAAGGGTTCTAAAGTGTCTAGGGCCTTAGGAAAAGCACACTAGAACAACATTAGAACACTTGCATGATGAATTAGAGTAGAATTGAAGATATTAGATGATTTAGATAGGTACCCATCCAATCCCATCAACGTCTTGGCAAGAGACAGTTAAGTTTCTTGAGATAATTGGCTCCCGCTTTATAAGCGACAGAGACAAAGCATCTATAGGAGGTGGGGATATTTTGGGCATACCTCATGCCCCCCACGAGGTATCACAATTTGATGCTAATGGCATTGTGTGAGTGTTCGAATGTTGATACATGCACCTTCTATCTACCCATAGGAGAGATGACCGTCACTTTAGAGGATGTACACAGGATACTCTGAGTCCCTATTCGAGGGAGCGAGTGTGCCTCCAAAGGGTTCAATCTTTCCAGGAGCAGCGGGAAGACATGCAGTATTGCCTTGATGGACCAATTCACGATGACAGAGTACCTGGATGTATCGAATTAGCCATGCTACTTTATTCACGAGCACCATTAGTGAGGCAGATCATGATGCATACTGTAGCATTGGTCCTCCTACTAGATGGATGAGCAACACACCTCAAGGGTGGGCTAGTGCACCTAGTATGAGGGATGGGAAAGCATTAGATAGTGTACGCTTGGGGATGGTGCATCCTGGCTCATTTGTATTATGACCTAGGGTGATTTGTCTTTTGAGATCTAGATAGCATGGTACATTATACACTTCTACAGGTGTGGTTTCTAGAGAATATCACATGTACTAGGTCGGTTGGCTTCCCATGTCCGATAGCATTAGGCTATCCTTGGGAATTTGGTTATCCACTATGATGTCTATGGCAGAATGATGATCTACACTTTTGGTGAGTGAGATTCGATCGACTAGATGAGGATGACATCCTATGGAGGCCATACCAACTTGTATTACACTGGCCAGATCACACCAGACAACTAAGGAGACTACATATGGACAGGTCTTTAGTGGGGCGACATGATCACATAGTGTGGCCTTTCTACTATGATCGAGTGATGAGACAGTTCGGACAAGTACAAACACCACCCTAGCCACGGTCATCATTTAGGAGATCCATTTGGAGTGCCTAGAGGTCGGGTGATCAAATGCGGTTCACACTAGATTATGTCATCTAGAGTTATTTTGACTATTCGGATCATGATTAGACACCGATGGATGATGCAGATGATGTTGGTGCCACATGGGATCATGAGGAGTGGTGGATGGCATCACGACCAGATCTGGTGTATTCGATGGATGAGCTAGTGGGAGATGTAAGAGTTGTACTAGATGAGGGGGATGAGAAGGAGGAAAGATCCAAGAAGATACGATATAGTGAGGCAGATATATTTATTGATATTATTGATGAGGAGTATGATGAGGATGCAAACCTAGATTACGACGAATAGGAGGGAGAGGAGGAGGATGAGGATTAGGATTAGGAGGAGGAGGAGGAGGAGGATAGAATTGAGGAGCCACCACTAAGTGATGACGATGAGGCAACAACCAAGGACCGATATGAGTGGGGAGAGGTCTAATTTGTCCGTATGACTAGATCTCGAATAGCAACAGTGGCATGTGTCAACACTCATAGCTAAGGGAAGGCTAGCACATCGTCCATGTCCCTTGTATAGGATGAGGTGGACATTGCTCATCCCACTAGAGATATAGGTGCTGATTTTTAATCTTGATGTATACTATATTTTGTTGTATGATTTGATGCATATTTATATATCATGATGTGTACTAATTAAATTTTGTTTCGATTTTGCAATGCCCTCAGAGGATTGGC
The DNA here is from genome assembly GCA_007115665.2 of Sequoiadendron giganteum. Lineage (NCBI taxonomy): Eukaryota > Viridiplantae > Streptophyta > Pinopsida > Cupressales > Cupressaceae > Sequoiadendron > Sequoiadendron giganteum. The sequence continues at coordinate 93,987,183 of CM021108.1, forward strand.
GAGAGCTCTACCGTCAGGCATCCTTGGAGATAGTGTCAACATATTTTGATGAAGAGGAGATGGACTCTGATTATGTGCCCCCAATGATCATGGAGTGAGATCCAAATATGTTGAGACCCTTCGCGAGACTACGAGCAACTTATGAGGGCCTGAGGAGACAGATCCACTGAGTTAGAGTTGCACCACATGCACAACCATCACAGACCCCAGCAGAGGTGCATATATTGGAGAGAGAGGTAGCATGACTACAGGTAGAGAGGTATTAGATAGCAGGAGAGCAACGGGTGACACTCGTATGGATGAAGGGGATGGATTTCGTGCTCAGATTCGGTGGATCATGATCACGATCACACATGACCATCTCCCATCATCCTACTACTGATGCAATGCGAGTACCAAATCCCAAGGGATCGGGTAATCATAGTCCTTAGTGACATTTTATATTATGATGATATGTACAAAAAAAAATTTGATATATATATATGCATTGTGGATGTTACATGTTGTAATTTAAATTGTGGATGTTAAATATCAATGTGATTAATTAAATAGGATTATTTAATTAATGTCTACATGTTTTAATGAGATGTATGTGTTCTAATTAAAAATATTAGTACAATTTCAATTAGATACAACATAAAGAGTAAGTATGTAATGCACTTATTTTCAGTAACATAACACATGAGAAGAAAAATTGAATAGTATGAAATCTAAAGCAATTATAAAATGCAATAAATAATCACTTTAGTGTTCAAGATATATACATAATGATTTGTCAAGAACAAAGCAATGAGAAAGACCATAGGATATAATTCCATAGCTCTAACAACACTTCTCTATAATTCATACCATCCAAATGGGATTATTCATAATACTGATGCAAGTGTGTGGCATTAATGGGGTCTTTAAGAGGAGTGTTGTCACGTTCGGTTAACGTATAAGCACCAGATCCATAATTCTTATTGACCACATAGGGGCCTAACCAATTAGGATTGAACTTTCCTTTGTCAGTGTAATCGACGGTGATATTACATTGGTTTTCATATAAAACCAAATGGGTATGTGCAGGATCATCATGAAAAAAATAGACCCTTAAGTGGCAATAAAAATTCAGAAAATCAGAGTTACGCAACTTGACGTAAAAATTTGAATAAGTTATCTATATTATTTAAAAAATATGTAAGAATAGGATTTGTAGAAAATTGAAAGTAGTTTCTAAACTACTAGGTTTATTTAAAAAAATAAAAATCTATTTGGTGAAAGTTTGAAATTTCAATGCAGTAGTACTTAAATTTCAGGGAAAAAATAAGAAGTAGGTGTTTGTCTGACCACCCTAACCACAATAAAATGATGATATTTTTTTACAATATTTTATATATAAGTAGAGGACTCATCTCCCGATGTGATGCATATTTTTTTGTAATTTTTTTCCAAGTAAATAATTAATTATGATTTTTTTATTATGACTTTTAAAAAATATAAAAGCTCGTATGTCTAACCACCTTAACTTGGTCAAAACTTCATGAAATTCAATTTTATTTTTTTTAATCCTATATTATGTGAAGCATAGAACGTGATGCATGTTTTAGATTCAAAAAATGTGATATCGTTTGAATTATATAGATGTTTTTCAATCAGCCTATCAATAAGGACTTTAGTCATAATTCAAATAAAAAATGAATAATAATTATTTATTAAATTCAAAGTAAATCATAATTTATATTGGTGGAAATCTAAGAATCTACTTTAAAAACCCTTTTTGTTTCATCAAATTTGGGTTAAAAAAAAGTCGCCAGCCACATAGGCCATCATATCACTTACATATCACCACTTTTTGGCCCATTATGATCCTACACATACCCAAATCACCTTTGTTAAATGTCTGAGGAATGACACCTATATTGTGTTTACGTTGAAATTGTTTAGCATAATCTTGAAGATGCTCAAGAGCATTGATGCATTGTTCATCAAGTATTTCAAGTTGGTGTAATCATTGTTCCACATAGGTGTCATTATCGACAAGACCTTGGAGAGAAATCTGCAATGTGGGGATTTCTAACTCTAAAGGTAGGATGGCCTCGGTACTGTAAACAAGGTTGAAAGGTGTATTTCTTGTAGAAGAGTGAACACTTGTGTGATATGCCCATAATGCATATTGAAATTGTGTATTCCAATCTTTTTGGTTTTGGCTAACAATTTTCTTGAGGATTTGTTCAAGTATTTTATTAGTGCTTCTGGCTTGACCATTAGATTGTGGGTAGTAAGGTGTTGAAAACCGATGTTGAATATGGAAGGTCTTGAGAAACTTCTTCACATCATTGTTCTTAAATGGTGTACCATTGTTTGAGACTAATGTGGAAGGAAGACCAAAGCAAGTGATGATGTGTTCCAATAAGAAACGACATATCACCTCAGTAGTTGTAGATCAGAGATGAATATATTCTACCCATTTGATGAAATAATCAGTAGCAGTAATGATAAATGTATGTCCACCAGAAGAAGGTGGGGAGATCTTGCCAATTAGGTCCAATCCCCACACAAAGAATGACCAAATAGGTATTTGGGCATGAAGCTCAGAAGCAGGAGCATGAATCAAATGACTATGTTCTTGGCATTGATGACACCACTTAACATATGCATAGCAGTCCTTCTCCATATTTTTCCAGTAATAACCCATGCGAAGGAGCTTTTGCACTAAGGTTTTTCCTCTAAAATTTCCTCCACAAGTACCAGAATGGGCTTGTTCGAGGGCAATATGAGTTTCAACATCCTTGAGGCATCACAGAAGAATTCCATCAAAGGATCGTCTATACAATGTATCAGCAAGGATTATATACTTAGTGGCTAACTTTTTGAGGTGAATGCGGGTATTTCTAGTTGTAGTTTTGGGAATGGTACCATCGTTTAGATAATTATAGATGGAATCATACCATTCACACTGATTATCCAAAAAAGTGGGAAGGACATCATTGGGTTTATCGCTGATGGAGGGTTTCATAATGGAGTGGATGGTAAAGACAACTTTTTCAGAAGGATCTATAGGAGATATGAGAGAGGTTGCACTAGCCATTGCATCTGCATGACGATTATCTTTTCGAGGGATGTTATTGATGGTGAACGAGTCAAATGATTCAAAAAATTTGAGAATGAGATCCTTATATTGTGATATTTTATCATGTTTAGTTTGATAGATACCATTGATTTGTTTAATCACTAATTTTGAATCACCAAGATCTTTATATCTTTGACCCCCATGACTAAAGCAATGTGTAATCCAAAGATTAATGCTTCAAACTCAGCTATGTTATTTGTACACAAGAAATTGAGGTGATAGGATAAGGGAATAGGCTTACCTACGGGTGGAATTAAAATAACTCCAGCACCAAAGCCTGTTTGACACATGGATCCATCGAAGTACAATTCCAATGTAGGAAGGTCTATAGTAAACACGCCATCATCAGGGAAAGAGTCATTGGTGGGTAATGCTAAGGGTGAAGGAGCATCGGCTAAATGGTTGGTTAAGGCTTGGCTTTTGATTGATTTTTGAGAAACAAACTTAAGGTCAAACTTGGTTAACAACATGACCCATTTAGTAAGACGTCTTGAAAGATCTATTTTATTGAAAAGATATCTGAGAGGATCAAGCTTCGTCATCACTTGTATTTATGTGTTAAGTAAGTAATGTCACAACTTACTAGTAGAGAATACAAGAGCCAAACATTGTTTTTCAATTGTTGAGTAATGAGTCTCATGATTGAGGATCGTTCTACTTATATAATAAACAAGATGTTCTTTACCATTTGTGTCTTGTTGAACTAACAATGTAGCAAGAGTATGAGAATAAACAACTATATAAAGGATGAAAGGTTGGTTGGGTATAACAGGTTGTAAAATAGGTGGAGTTGCAAGGCATTCCTTCAAACTCTTGAAGGCCTGTTTACAATCATCATTCCAATCAAAATTTACATCCTTTTTTAGGAGATGCGTGAAGGGTAACATACGGTTAGCTAGGGATGCGACCAAATGATGAATGGCTTGAATCCTTCCTTTTAATGTATGCAATTGGGATCTATGTTACAAGGATGTGGCATATTAATTATAGCATCAATTTTCCTGATGTCCACCTCAATGCCTCTATGAGATATGATAAACCCTAAAATTTTACCTCTCTACTCCAAAGACACTTTTTGGGGTTTAAGTGCATGTTATATTTATGCATGCGCTCAAAGATTTGTTGAAGGGCATTCACATTATCTTGGCATGTTAAGGATTTAGCGAGAATGTCATCAACACAATCTTCTAAGATTTTATGGATGTAGTCATGAAATATTAAGGTCATTGCATGTTGATAGGTAGCGCCAATGTTCTTTAAACTAAAAGGCATCATAACCCAACAAAAGTTTCCCCAATCGGATGTAAAGGTTGTCTTGTATTGATCTTATGGGTTTATGAAGATTTGATTATATCCAAAAAATCCATCCATAAAGGATAACAAAGCATGTCCAATAGTGGAATCGACGATCATGTCGATGTTCGGAAGAGGAAAGTCATCTTTTAAAGAGGCTTTATTCAAGTCTCTAAAATTTGTACATATCCTAACACGATTATCAGGTTTGGCCACTGCAACAATGTTTGATATCCAAGGAGAATAATTAATAGGGTGAATGAAACCTGCATAAAGGAGTTTTTCAAATTCTCCTTTAACATGCAAGGTGATCTTAAGATTCATTTTTCAAATCTTTTGTGAACGGGCTTAGCATTTTCAGCAAGGACAATGTTATGGGTAACTATCTAGGGATCTATTCCAGGCACATTGGAATATTTCCAAGAAAATAGTTCAGGAAAGGTATGAAGCAAGGTTGCAAGGTCCTCTTTTTATTCATCGCCAAGGCACTTCCCAATTTTAATGACTTTGTCTTTATCATCTATATCCATTGGTATGTCAAGGGTATCTCCTAAAGGGAGTGCATTAGACATAGGAACTTTAGGATCATATGGTTCCATACTTGTAGGAGTATCATTAATGTCACTAATGGTGGGCTCATAACTTATCATAGCACAAGAGGCATTTCTCTTGGAGCGAGAATTCCTATCTGAAACACCTAACAAGTGTTTCAAATCTTCATCATCATGAACATAGGTGAATAGGGGAGAATCCACATCAAGAAATTCAGGATGCTTAAGCATGAGGTTGGTTCTCGATGTGCATGTTATAGTGTTGATGTTGAGAGAGGGTTTTTGATTAGATTTTGTAGCTTTAGAAAAGGAAAACCCTAGATCGGTCTTAGTTCCTTTCATATTAGGTTCAATGTGTACACAAATTCCTTGCTCATGCTCACCACATTCTTTACCATTGTAACCTAATTGTTTCATAAGATCATAACCACATCCATAAATTATTTCCATTTCTTGTGGGTTAGGTAGCTATTGATAATCTATCTCATCAAAATTTGTTGTATATGTTGTATTTTCTTCCAAAAGAGATGAGGTAGATGTGTGGGAAGGGTGTTCTTCTTGTTGGGTAGAGAGGACAATTAATTGCTCTTGTTGGGTATCCTCTTTTCGTGTGACAAGAAACTCACCCATAAAGGAAGGGGTGAATTCTAAAGATCCCCAATTGTCACCAAGTAAATTAAACTTAGGTTTACCTTCTGGTTGATCTTTCTTAGAAGGGGCGATATTGGAGGTGGGAATTAAGCTGTTGAGAGGACTTGATGTTCCTTTTTCAAGTTGTAAGCAAATCTCAGGCTCGAGATCTATGTCGATTTGATAGACTTTCTTATCATAGACATTTTTTATTTTATGATGAAGGGTCGAGGGTACCGCATGTATCTCATGTATCCATGGTCTTCCCAAGAGGAGATTATAAGAAAGGTTATAGGGCATGACATGAATAGGGGTTTGCAACGCAACCATTCCGAAAATGATGGGTAAGGTGATGATACCAAGGGGTTGCTTTGTAACATTGTCAAATCCTCTAATGGATAAGGAATCACATTGGATTTGTGATCTATCCACATGTAACCTATCAAGAAGCTTCACATTGCACACATTTATGGCAGAGCCATTGTCAATGAGGGTCCATTTGATACCTATCCGATCATATTGGGATATGATCATAAAGGCTCCATTTTGTTTTATTAATTCTAATAGAGGGAGCTCATGTTGATAGAAATTAATGTCCACATTAGCTGTGTTCATTTCATGTAGGAGAGTTGCCAAATCATTAGCATTTGTACCAGGAGGGACCACTATCCATTGCAATGTTGTTTGGAGCATAGAATGATAATTAGGGGAATTCTGAAGGAGATCCCAAAGGGATATCTTGGGGGGAGTGTTCTTAAGTTGTTCAACCAAATCATACTCCCTAAGTTGTGAGTTTAAATGGGGTGTCGCAGGTAGGATGGGGTTGGGAAATGGTAGGGAGGTTGAGGTAGTTGGTTGTTGGGGATGTGGGTTATTGTGAGTATAATGAGTATTAGCAATGATATCATGCTTAGGAGGGTAAAGGGTAAATGCGGGTTGGGATGGGGTTGGAGGTTTATAGGAAGGTGAGTAGAGAACAAGTTGAGGTTGAATGACATTGACATCTTTTTTTTAAGGTTGTTCATCACAAACCCTAGTGGATGAATTAGGTGAGATGAAATCTTGGAGAACTTCATCTAACATGCCCATATCGTCACAACTAAAAGGTTTGGAAGGCAAGGGAGGGGTGGTTTTGACTTTATCATCACCAACCTTAGTGGATGAAGTGAGTGAGGGGAAGCCTTGAAGGGCTTCATCTAACTTATCCAAATCATCACTACTAAAGGGTTTAGATGATATGGTTTTCATAAAGTGAAGAAGTGTGTGTATCGTTTCCTGTGAGGTTTCTATGTTTTCGATTTCATGTTCTACTGAATTTGTTTTAAAAGAACTAGGAATTAAAGCAGAAAATGAAACTTGTAAAGATCTAATGCTACTCATAAATGCCATTACAAGAAAAGATGTTTAAGCTAATGACAACTAAATAACAAAAAGTAACAGATCTGAAATAGAGCATCAACTATAACAAACAGAAAGTGCAGAAACTGGCAATTGAATTCAAAAATTATTGATAAAAAATGCATACTAGGACTAGGTCACCCAAGGTGGCGACTTAGTCCCAGTATGGGTTTTTTTGAGTTTTTTGTGGTTTTTCTAATGAAAAATGTAGTGTTCCGGACTATAATATGCAACACTATATGGTATATACAAAATTTCTCTAATATGCAATGAAATGAATGTAAAAATGAGTCTTTTTCACTAAGGGGAAAGAATCAAACCCTAGGATGCCTTTTTAAACAATGCAACATTCAATGCAATGGTAAAAAAAGGAGTTCCTAGGATGCAAATGTAGGCTAAATCAGAAGCAAGATGTGTCTAAATGCAAGTTCACCAAAATGAACTGCAAATTTTAAATGCTTTTGGGATGATAAAGGGATGGGTCCCCTACAACTTTCTAGGGTTTTCACCTAGAAGGAAGAGGACTTCCCTTTGTGGCAAGCATAAATTTTGTGATTCATTCAATTCTTAGGAATTGAAATGGGATTGAATGTGCTTATAATGAATTATGCTAAGTGCCGTAATCTTGTAAATGAAGCTATCTATTACATGTAATCTAATGAAATCTATATTGCTAGAAAACACATGATGTAATGCAATAATGATAAAATGAAGAATATTCAAAGCAATATAACCTAATAGATCAAATGAGTGCATCTGGAAAATATTGTAGATGAAAGAGGAAGTTTTGGAAGCATCAAAAAATATAAAAAATATGAGTTTTGAGCCTACTGGGACACTTACACCAAGCTGGGTGCCCTAGTCGCTCTTCAGGCACAAACTGCTCTAGATTCCATTTTAGCCAACTAGGTGCTCAAATCTGCAAAAATATTTGTTGGGAACCTCTAGTGGGACTAGGTCGCCACAATGGGTGACCTAGTCCCTTACAGCTTTTATGGAAAATTGAAAGTGAACACGGAGGCCTATGATCTGTATTTTGTTTTTCCATGGGAATCCATACTCGGACCTGCAAAATAACCTATAAAATAGAGTGTATTTGGGTTTCTAATGTGGGGTTTTCCTTGGTCAAACCCCTAGTTTTTATTTAAACTTGAAAAGAGATAGAAAATTTGCATAAACCCTAGCCCTAAGTGTGTCTAGAACTAGAAAAACCTGAAATAAGGAAAAACCCTATTCTATTGTGCTAGAATAAGATGCATGCAAAAGATTTGGAATGATGCAAGACTTCAATCTAAGAAACCCTACAACATTAAAAATGAGTGTATAAAGGAATGCAAATGGGATGCAAACCTCAAATCTAAAGATGGGATGAAATTAGAAGATGGAGTCACTTTGAAAACAGTCTTTAGGTGTGACTTGGTGGCTAGTTGCACCTCCTCAACCTAGATTTCTCCATGAATCTCCATAGGCATCTATCTTCATCCTTTGGTAATGTGTGATCTTGAATGTGAAGTGAGCTTGAAGGCCTGCGAAAATCCCCAGTTTGTTGTCCAAAAGCTTCAACTTTGCTATTGGAGAGAGATGAAACTTCTTGAGGAAGATGTTTTGCACTTGATTCTTGAAGTTGCTTGTGAAAAATGACCAAGAGAGCTTGGAAAATGACCTAAAAATATGTATTTATAAGAAACAAAACCTAATTGTCGATAATTTTGACCTAAGAGGCCGACACCCATCGAGATATTTTGGCAAGATATACATTTTCCCGATTAAAAATGCAAAAATCCTCAAAAAGGACTAGGTCACCAACTTGGGTGACCTAGTCCCACCAAGGGATTTTGAAGTGGGATTAGTTATTTTTGAATATTTTTTATGTTGTTTGTCAGGGGTTGAATGATTCCTTAGGTATAACAAGCCTCAAAGTAAAAAATAACGAACCTTAGGGGCCTATAAATGGTGTTTTAGGGTGATTATTGATGAAAGGGGACCTAAAGTATGACCAAAACAGGCACAAAATTGTCCTTTTCTTCAAAGGTATACAATTTTTGGTGACATAGGACTTCAATCAATAGTGAAATGTACCAAAATAAAAATATGATGAGACCTACACCATTTGAAATTACATGGAACTAAATATCCAATGATTATAACAATACATAAATATGATCCCTAGATGAAAATTTATGGCTCCCATAAAAATATCTCCCTTAACAAGTCAAAAGTAGGCCTATGCAGTATTTTAATAACATAAAAATGAAGTGTTGACTCACATTGTTGGTGGTATGTGGGTGGTGCTATTGGTTTGTAAGTGGAAAATAATTTAGTTTCTCATGCCATTCTCTAATCATGCAATTGGGCAGAGGTAGTGAGAATTTAAGCTATGGTGCCAAAATATCGATAGAGAATACACTACTAGTGGCGCTTGAGGGTGGTGGGGATCACACCACCCATTGGGATTAAGCCCCTAAAGGTTGGTTGGGAATGGTTGTTAGGGAAATGTGACCTAGCACTATAAATCCTATGCTAAATTTTCCTTTGATTGTTTTAATTTAAAATATTGAAAATTTATACCTCTAACAATTGACATAGAGGTACCCAATTGACATAGAAAATATGTCAATGAAATAGGTTAAGATCCTATCAACTACATAGTATACTAATGCCTACAACCTATTGAGTACAATATAGTTGGTATGGATCCATATAGTAGGGTGATCCCACAATACTTGTTTACAAATTTTGGCCAAACTGGACAGTGAACTGATTTTTTCTAATTAAATCTTCACTTTGGGGCACCTATAACGACTAAACCGTGAGGAATTTGAAGATGATGCAAACTAGTGATTTGTGAAATTTTGTCTGTAGATTCTAAATATAATTTTTTAAATTATTTTTGAATCAAATTGCATTTTTTTTTCCATCTCCTTTGAAAACTAGTTTTTTTCAGTAAACACCATTTTTAAGGAGTGATGCTCACTGTATACAACATAACCTTTTTTCCATGAAGGATAATTTTTAAATTTTTTTCAAATTTAGATTTGTAACTATGATATCTAGTACTTTCATTTGGTTTCATAGTGTTTTATTGAATATTTTTTCCTTAATCAAGTTTCAAAGTCAAACCAATTATAATTCAGATATAAGCGGACTTTATAAAACATAACTTTTTTTGTATGCATCGAAATTCATTTTTTTTTGTTAGATCAAGGATTTCAATATCTAATGCAGTGATATTTTCAAATTTTGTTTTTGATAATCTATTATTTTTCCACATGTGCATAACAGAGAGCTTGATTTTCGGTGAAAAACCTACATTCACAAGAAATAATAATAATAATAATAATTAAATTAAATTTATTTAAAATTATACTTTTTGGGAAGTTTATAATAAGGACTACATACTTACAAAAAAAAAAATTTAAATGAATTCATTTGATCCCCCAAAAGGTAAATCAAAAGTGGTTTTTTATCAACATTTTGATAGGTGTAAAGGAGACTCCGTTATAGGCATGGTTTAATACTAGTGTGGTTCTATCCAAGGGGGTTTGATCTAAGGTGGTTTGATCAAACACTCTTCAATTTGAATCCTTAAAATGGAACTTTTTAAGGCTTAAAACATTATATTTTCTAAAAATATGTGATTTTAGCAAAAATCAGAATCTCCCAGAAATTGTAGACCAACATTGTGGGATCACCTAGTAGGGATTTTGTACTATATGTGTGAATTTTTTGTCGATTCCTTCAAAACATCAAAAATAGTTGAAACTTTTTTGACTCTAAATATAGAGTGTCATATATGAAATTATGGGTTTCGGTCATCCTAGACTCAATGGTGAGGCTTATTTTTCCCCAAACTACACATAGAAAAACATCCTAATTAAATCACCCTCATATCTAAAAGAGGGTTTAGGGGTTTAGATATATACAACTTTGATACCATGTAAGAGTCACATAAGGACTCAAGCTCTTAGGATCATGTACAAAACCAAAAATTTAATCTTCCACAAGAGAGTAGAAAAAATGATAATTTTCTCAATTATGGATACAATAATGGTACAATGATCAATAATGGATTAATGATGCTATATAATGTACATAGGAGGCCTTGCTTATATAATAAATGTTGAGAGATATAATAAGACAAGATTGTGACAAGTGTCTTAATCCTATGTCATGAGACACCTAAAGATAAGGTCACATGTGTACTAGTGACTTCTAGAAAGATTCTTAAAGCACCAAGTAAATTTAACATGTGAACATGTGTGAATAGGACTAATAGGTGAACTTGTTAGGCAAAACACCTTGTTCACACCAATATAATCCTTCCTTCCTTCAATATTTCATGTCCTCTCTTTTGGAGAGGATTTTTTCCCATGAGTTTTTCTCTTTTACTTTGATTATGACATATTTTTTTTCATTTATATGTGGGTACCTCATTTAGGCCTAGTTGTTAGGACCCTTTTAAAAAACAATTATGCATTCTCCATTAGAGTTTTTTTACCTTCTCCATAAGTTTCACTTAAGGGGGGGTGTTAGAGTAAAAGTGTAATTACCTAATTAATTATTAGGCCCCCTTTTACACTAACACACTTAAGATTACTTAGGTCATATGCTTTTGTATCGTCATATGATTAGGAAACATGTTATGTGATCCAATTTAATACTCACCTAGGATTTCATCTAGGGTTTATTTATCTTTTATCAAGGGTAAATATTCATTATCATGTAATTATTCATGTCTTTTTTACATCAATAAAGCTCTTAGGCTATTACAAAAAAAAACAAAAATAATTGTCTTTTTTTATAAGTGTTTGATTGTAGGTGAATTTTGGGAGCTATAGGGTTAAGGAATCAACTGCAATTTTTTTCCTCGATTGGTTTTTGTGCTATGATTAGTATGATTTAATTTAAGCTTGATAATGAAATGATGCTTGAATGGTAGAGGGAAATTAATATGTATTTTTGGCACTTGGAAGGAAAATTCACTTATGGTTTGGTCTTGTTGGTGAAATTTTATGCTAACATTGATATTTCCTATATTATTTTAAACCTAAATGAATTGTTTTCTTTTGCTTTTACTTGTTCTTGAAAGAGCACCAGTGTTAAAAAACACCTTGGGGACATATTGTGTGTAGAGGGAAGGGTTGCAACTTGATAATCATTTAGACCCATTTTTATTTTGCAAAGATTGAGGACATACCAAGTAAATAATGCAAGTGCCTATGATGTTGATGTGGTAATGTTCATCCTAATGTAAGACTATAGATACAATTGTGTAATAGGATATTTTGATAAAAAAATTCAATTACGAGTGCTAATTACCTAGGATTGTATATAAATACAAGATTGTAGATCCTTAATTTTGGATATTTTGACAAAAAAATAAGTGGTAATGATTAATTCTAAAAGGGTTAGATCCTAGAGAAAAAAATAAGATTTTGAAAAGGGCGTACTAGAGTCCAATGTGACCTAATCTAGGGGACAAGGTCAAACCCACAATTTGGTTGAAGATACAAGAAATAATGTAAGGAGGGTCAACCTAGATAATTAGTAGGAATTATTGGTTAACAAATAGGTTCAAGGCTAGGGTTAATGTGTGGCAAACAAGGTAATTTGATTATTATATATGACAATACCAAAAGTAAATGTCAAATGATGTGGTATATACTTTTATCCTTGATAATATATTACATTTTCTAATATAAATTTAAGGTGTAAAATTATAAAATATGTGCAAATACATTCCTTTTAATTAATTCAAGTTTAGGAGTTGGAAAGTAAGGTTGGTGCTTCTTTTTTCAAGTTGATGAAAATCAACCTTCTTATAAACTATATATTTATCTCATCCCAAAAATTTTAACATTAAACTTATTTATTAATTTGAAGAAATTGGATACTATTTTAATAAAATTGTTGATTTTATTTTAACTTCATTATTATTTTTTTATTCCCTCTCTTGTAATTTTTCCATTCATATATACATTTCTTTTTTAATTTTTAGATGAAAGAAAATAGTTATGAGTCCCCCTTTTAAGCCCAACAAAATAAAGTGGCCAAATATCACACTTAAAATTGCCTAAGTTCAATCAAAGGTGACTTTTATCAAATTGCCTTTGATTGAACCTAGTTAATGTATGTGTGACAACTCATTGTAGTGGAGGCTTGATTTATTTTGATTCTATTTGAAGTAAAATTTGATTAAGCCAATTTAAATTACTTAAGAGGGGTTTCAAGTAAACAAAGACAAGCAACATGTATTTTAAATTGTTCTCCTTGCATGTGAATCTCATGAGTAACATGCGACCTCCTTATTTGCCCAATTGCTTGTCTCTCCTTTAGTTGTGTTTCCAAGTATTCTTCTTTTCCTTTCTCATTTTATAAATTTGATTTTTATTTTTATGTTTTATTAATATTTTATGAATTAAATAAATTTATTTAATTAATTTTTTATTTATTTTTGAAAAAAATATTTTAGCAAAATTAAAAATTTATATAATAATTTTTACTAAATTTTAACAACAAAAAAGTTAATCAAATATAAAAATTAAAAATTTAGCAAAATTTATATAATAATTTTTTTATTAAATTTTAACAACAAAAAATTAATTAGATATAAAAATTTAAAATTTAGCAAAATTTAAAATTAATAAATTTATAATAGTATAAAATAAAAATTTATAAAGTCGATAAGGCAACATTGTGGTGGTCAAGTCATAACATTGTTGTTGTGGCCACCAAGGTTCAAACCTCTACCAAGTCATTGATCTCATAAGCTATGTGCCTCTATTGGGCTAACATGCTTGTAGAATGTATGCCTTTGTTGGGTTGTTGTGCTCATGATCTATAGGCCTTTGTTAGGATGAACTCATGGGTTTGAACAAGGTGATAATGCCTTGGAGATTGAGCCCCCCCTAGTAGGGATCTTGAGGATAAATCCATTTGGAAGAGATCCCCTTGTTAGTGGTCTCTCTATGTTCAGACCAAGCTAAAACCCCAAGTAACCCTCATCAATTTTCATTTTAATAAAAATATATAAATAATAATTTTATAAAACTATAAAAGATATTAAATTTGAAAACAAGAAAAACAGTAAATTAATAAACCCTATACCATAGAATAGATAAAACGAAAATCCTAGATTCTAAATCATAAACCTCTCCTTTAATTATAAACCTAAAATCATCAACACCGTGTTTTATAAAACTACACCCTAAACCACACAGGGAAGGCCATAGACCATAAAAAAACCTCAAATCCCAAACTCTATTTATTATATAAACTAGGTAAGCCCTAAAATATAAACCCTAAACCATGTGTTCACCAAACTCTAAATCTTAAACCATAAACCATAGGCTATTTAAACTTTAGAAACCCCAATCTTAAACTAGGTAAGTTACTCTCAATTTCAAATTTGAAACCATAATTCATAAAACTCGAACATTAAAGTTCAAAATATATGTAAAATATACTATACACCCTAAGTCATAAATTGTAAAATCTAAACCCCGAATCCCAATGCATATAGCTCAAGAACCCTAAAAGTTGTGAATCTTAAACCCCAAACCCTAAAAATTTAAACCCTACACCCTAAATTATAAGCCTTAAGCCCTTGATATGAAGCCTAACCACGAACCTTCAATTATAAGCCTTAAATCATAAATTATAAATCCTAAACACCAAATCTCAAACCCTAAAATTTAGGAATCTACAAACACCTAAACCATATACACTAAACCATTAAACTCTAATTGTAAACCTTGAACTCTTAACTATGAACTGTAAACCCTAATCATAAACCTTCAAATATAAATCCTAAATTTTAAATAAGGTGAACTATTTAAATCCCAAAATATAGATTCTAGGAAAGCTATATATGTGGCATATGTGTGTGATATGACTTGTAGTCCTAAAGGCCGACTTATTAGTAGTTATTAATTATTTGTAAGCTCTCATGAAAAATGACATCCCATTTCGAGTTGACACTATTTTCAATGTCATGCATAAGAAATTGTAGGATAATCTAATTTTGTAGAATTATATAAGAGCATCTTATGCAAGCGATCTTATGACAATTCTATGACATGAAAATCATGTAAGGGGGAGGTTCAAGTTACATAACGAACTTGACTTGTTGATCAAGTTATGATGTGTAAGAATGACATGTCATAAGATGTTTATGAATAGAGATCATATAGGAAAAATGTAATGCCCATGTTGTTGAGGAGGTTATGACATTTTTATTAGCATAAGAGAAAATAAAAATAGCTTGGAGATGCACCTTTGGAGGGGGTGGTAGAATTATAACTTGGGATTTAGGTGTCATACCTCTTGGTGGTTTTACCCATGGTTTCTCATCTACCATTTGAGGGTTTCCTATTTTTCTTTTACCATACATTGGATGCTTGGGATGAAGGATCCAAATGTTGTGATTTTTGTAAGGGGTTGTGTTGCTAATTTTTTTCTAAATTTGTGCAAGTCTTTCTCCTATGAAGACTTGAGCCTAATATTGTATCGTAACTAGTTACTATGATTAAATTGGTTGGAGATTTAAAGGCAAGGATTTTCCTAGAATTAGCACTATGTTATATGGTGAATTTATATATTTCTTTCCTAAACTACTTCATTATATTTTTTATGCATTTCTCCACTCATTTATTAGTGTTGGAATTATTTTTTGGAATTTTTTTTTCTGTTTGCTTGCTTTTATTTGATATTAAAACTTGACAACTCTATTTCTTAGATAATAGAAAAAATATATTTTTAGACTAATATTGATTTGAGTGGGAGCTATGTATAAAAAGAGAATTTTATTCTAAGAAAGATGGAAATCATGTGACAATAAAAGATAAAAAAGATTTAATGAAACGAGATATGGAAGCTGAAAATGAGGACTCCGCCATCATTTAAAATGCAACGAAAACAAGGGGTGCAGATAGTGCCACGTGGGAAATGCATTGCCGTAAATAAGACGCGTAACACACTACATGAACAAATGAATTCCCCTGATACGGGGTATTAAATGCGCATACAAAGTTAAAACGTCTCTTAAATTAAAAGATCAACTAATAAAACTAATCAAACGTGTTTGCAGAACCCGAGAATGTATTTCAACTTTGCCGCCTCTGAGTTTGTACTAAACTTCTCCCGCAAGCTGAGTTGAGCGTATATTTATGTTCTGAGTCTGTTCGCTCTCCTGCAATATTAAGCCAATGCAGAGGAGTATGACAGAAGAGATCAAGGTTCGAGTCGCAGTAGTTCGTTTGGAGTTTGTCCAGAAAATGAAGAAACAGAGTTCGTGGTATTCAGAGGAGTTAGGGGGTGTGGAGGAGTGGGAGTGTGAGACTCCCAAGCACCAGAAAATTACAAGCATGTATTGTCCATCGCCTCCCAGGAGAAAGAGGGCGGAGCTCAAATATGGAGGCCCTCCTCCAGGCGGCTTCTTCAACTCCCCTGAACTGGAAGTGTTCTTTGCCAATGCTGGAAATGCAGGGGCTGATGTGCATCACTCTACCAAGCATTTATACCAATTTGGTTGTATGTTGGCTATTGCTTTTCTTGTACATTGCACTTCGTTTGTTGTTTTCAATTGAAAAAAACAAACAAAAAAATGTTGGGAGTTTCCATTAGCCTTTGTTTTGGTTTTAAATATTTGGTGTTTGCCTCAGCATTGGTAAATTACAGAGATAAATTAGAACCCTAATTTTATGTCATTTTGCTGAACATATGAAATTTTAAGGTGGGCTGATGTGCTAGAATGAGAAGTGGGATTAAAAAGAGCAGGAGTTTCCACTGATTTCCAATAGACTCATCAAATATGGGAACATTTTTTAAAAGGTAAAAGTAGAAGAGAGTTTGAATCGGTTGCATGAGCTTTGCTAAGGTTTTGTGTTTTCTAAGGTCATTTGTGGCCCCTCCTGCGTCATACTGCGTTTCTTGCGCAAGAAATTGTTTCCTTTATTGAATACGATCGCATTTACTGCGGTTTTAGGGGTTTATTATGTTTTCAACCGGTTCTAACCCAGCAGTTTTTGTTGGTGTTAACGGTTCGTTGGCACAGTTTAATGGCTCCCCCATCGAACAAACGCCTTCGAAAATTTGTTCTGAAAGTCTTTCACGAGGTAAGTATTCTGACATCCCTACTGATATAGTTTTACTTTTACCTGATTTTGATTCTGTTTGCCAATGGTTAGAACAACACACCCTTGTGGTTTATTTTGTTGGGAGGACTCCCCTCGAAAGTGTGCTAAAAGACTGGGTCAACAAGGCCTGGGTCCTTCATGGGGTCCGCCTTGATATGGTCCAGAATCTGACCAAGGGTTTTTTTTGTTCTACTTTGCAGAAGTTAGTCATGTCCAAGCTATTTTGGGTCACGGGCTCTGTTATGTTCGGTCTTCCTTGTTGGTTTTCCAAGCATGGACTCAGGATTTTGTTGTCTCAGAAGACTCCAAAATACGTGTCCCAATCTGGATTGAGTTTTTCGGGTTACTTTTGCTTTGCGTGCCCTTCTTAAACCATATTGCCTCCTCTTTGGGGAGGGTTGTTTGTATCGAACTTGATAGATTCTTTCAAACTCGTCTTCAAAAAGGGTTTGTGTGGAAGTTGATTTATCCAAAGATTTGAAAGAGTCTATTGACATTCAAATCGATGATATTCGAGACACCCAGAAAGTCACATATTTTAATCTGCCCAACACGTGCTATCGGTGCCAGTCAGCTGACCACAAGATCAAGGACTTCCCTTTAACAGTTCCTCGTACATCCTCTCAGTCACGGGATGTTGAAAAGTCCCATTCGACAGAGCCTTCAACTAAGGCAGAAACAAAGTGGACTACGGTTTCAAACCGAAAAAATAAGTCTCTAGTTCTGGGTCGGCTCCCAAGGCTCCTGAACCGACTAAGCTAGTTTCAAACCCTTCTGAGAAAGGGATAGTTACTCCCTTAGGAGTTACTTCTGTTGTTTTACAACCCAGGTCTAAGGCCACGCTTCAGCTTGCGGCTGTTTTGTGTGTTCAACTGGCTTTGTCCTCCGCAGTGGGGACTTAGCGGTGATCTCGCAGCCTGTCTCCTCCACCGGAAGAAGGTGAATATGTGCCAAAAAAATGGAGATTCTCTCCTTCTATTTAGATTGGTTCTGTTCCGCAAAATTTTTTAAAAAATAGCTTCTCTTCCCTGGGTGAAGAGGACCGGGATTCTGCAAGTATGAAAGATTTTCCATGAATTTTATCTCATGGAATGTTCGAAGTCTAACTAACCTCTCCAAGAAGTATTTTGTTAAGAATACATTGAAGAATTACCCAAGGATTAAAGTGCTTTGTCTCCAAGAAGTTAAAATCTCAGGTTTCTTGCTTGCTTCAAGCTTGTCGCTCTATTTGGCTAGCTAGTACTATGTTTTGCACTCTACATGAAGCTGGTCGTGGTGGAGTTGCTACTCTTTTGGCCCCACGCCTGCATTCTTGTGTGGTGGACCATGGGGTCGACCCCTCTTAGCGAGCTATCTGGGTTCTTCTCAATATTGAGAATCATTCCTTCGGGATTGTTAATATTTATGCCTCTAATGATGTCGTGGAGCGTTGCTTGCTTTGGCGCTGGATTGTTGATTCTTTGTTAGTTGCCACCTGGTTGTTCTATAGGGATTTCAACATAGTTGAAATGGCGTACGATAAAAATGGAACCTTGCCTTTTCGTTGGGCAGCGGGTGAAAGGGAGGCGTGGTTTTACATGCGCAATAAATTGGGGCTTTTTGATCCCAATATAGGTTGCCGCCATTCTCATTCCCTCTGGCACACTTGGTGCAACTACAGGGCTGGTTCTGATAGAGTCTTTCAACGCCTTGATCGTGCTATGATTTTGGCTCAATCTTTTTTTTCCTTCTAAAGTTATGCTTTGCCTGTGAAGCCGTTAGTGGATGTGACCCTTTCTGATCACTTCCCAATTCATTTTCGCATTGAATGGGCATCTTGTCAACCTCGCACGTGTAAGACTCATTTCTTCTTGAACACGTTTTTGCTCTGTCACAAGCCCACCTTGACCCACATTCATCGGGTGTGGAATTTAGAGTGCAGGCCTCCTGGTCGTACGAGTTGGATTGCTTGGTGGAATGATGCCATCATTCGTACTGCGCGTTTTCTCTGCATTTATGGGCGCCAGCTTGCTATCTTTCATCGGCGTTCTTATGAGGCCACCACTGCCGATTTGCGTACGACTATGGAGACTTTAGCGGCTAGTCCTTTATCCCCATCACATCAAGACCGAGTGGCGGATTTAAGACATCAAAAGCAAGTGATAGATAATTATTCTACCAGAGGCGCTCAAATCAAGGCTCGGCTTCACTGGCTTAAAATTGGTGATTGTGCTTCTAAAGAGTTTTTTTTGGCTCTTCGTGCTAGACACTCTTCTCCAAACATTAAAGCAATCAAAGATGGTAACCAAGTGCTCTCTAAGCTACTTGACATTCTTCAGGCCTTTGTGCATCACTATAAGCAGGTTTCCACAGCTCAGGACCCCACGCCTACGTGTCAGCAAACCCTTCAGGATTGCCTTGTTGTTGTGCCACATAGGCTTTCTTTAGCCCAAATTAATTTTTGTGATCAATTGTTAACAATTGATTATCTCAAGGAAGCCGTTTCTTCCATGGCCGATGATAAGGCTCCTAGGATTGATGGCTTTCCTTGTGAATTTTATAAAGCTTTTTGGGACTGTGTGGGGAGTGATTTGCATCATGTTTATCTTGAAACCTTTCAAACCAATTCTCTAGGCAATTTAATAAATAAAGACAATATTAAATTCATATCTAAGCTTGAGGATTTAGAGGATATTTGCAACTGGCGGCCCATCACACTTCTTAATGTTTCTTACAAAATCATTACCAAAGTCTTGGCTCTGAAAATTCGCCAGCTCTTGCCTCAGGTTGTGCATCCTGAGCAGACTAGTTTCATTAAATCCAGGTTTATTTTTGATAACATTGTTGCGGTTTGGGAAGACATGAAGTGGGCCCGACAGTCGAACCAGAAAGCAGTGTTCATTAAAATTGATTTTGCCAAAGCTTATGACCGCATTGAATGACCTTTCATTCTTGCGATGTTGCAAGCTTTGGGCTTTGGGCTTTGGGCCCAATTTTATGCAATCTGTTCGCATGCTTTTTTCTGATACTTTGACTTGCATTTTCATTAATAACCACTAGTCTTCTGCTTTTGGTATTTTTCATTCTATTCGCCAGGGATGCCCTCTTGCCCCTACTTTGTATGTTCTGGCTGCTAAGGGCTTCAGATATCTCCTGGCCAATGTTGTCTCCCAGCAACGTGTTAAAAGGATCTCTCTTTCGGACTCTCAAGATCAGCTTGTCAATGGCCACTTCGTGGATGATTCCTTTCTCACTCTCTTAGAGGATAAAGGTTCTATCACTACTGCCCTTGAATGCCTTGATACCATTTATCTTGCTTTCGGCTCTGATATTCAATGGCACAAGACCTTGTGCTATAGAAAATCGGTGCTCCCCACTCCTACATGGCTCCAAACTTATAATTGGAAGTGGATTGGGCAGGGAGAAATCTTTCGATTTCTGGGCATCCCCTTCGCCTTTCAGACTTCCCCCCAGGAGCTTTGGCAAGCCGTGCTCTCCAGGGTTGAGCAGAAGCTGGCCTATTGGAATACTATGCCTCTTTCGCTGGTTGGCAAATTCCAGGTGTGCTCTAAAATTTTGGCTGCCACCCACGTCTATTATTCTTCTTGTTGGGCTCCTTCTAAAGCTACCTACAGCAGGCTTGAAAAGTTGCTTCGTGATTTTTTATGGGCTTCTTCTGAAACCCACAAGGGTTTTCACCGGGTCGCTTGGAAATTTTGTTGTCTCCCCAAGGACTTGGGAGGGCTTGGATTGCTCTCCACTCAACGTCAAGGGACAACTCTCTGTGTCAAATGGATTATCCAAGCTCTCACCATGGATGAAGCCTGGAAGATTCTCCTCATGCATTATATTCAGTCTGGTTTTCCTGTTCATAGGCCCACTTGGAAAGATATCAGTCTCCAAACCCTCCTGGTTATGAGGGAGTCAGTTCAAATTGTGGGCTCCTTTGTGGCCAAGAGCATTTGGTGCTCTTGAGAAACTGTTAAGACTTGGCTCCATTTGGCCGGGGTTGGATTTCGTGATGGGCTCTCCATCAACCACCATAACCTTTGGTGGTGTCCCCTTTTGACTCAGAATGGTCAACCCCTGGCCAAGTTGCCTTAGCTCAAGGCCCTCAGATTTCATAAGAAGGGCATTCATACACTACATCAGCTCTTTCATCGGCCTACCATGCATCTCTTGCAGTGGGATTCTTTCAAAGCCCAGTACAGTCTTCAAAACCAGGACCATCTTACTTTTGACAGGCTGGTGAGCGCCATTCTGGCAGAAATGCATCACAAAGTCGGCATTCATGGGCACAAATCTTGGTGGAAAGACTGGAAATGGTTTCCAAATACTCCTCTCCGGAGCTACAAGCCGCGGCTTGGTTACAGGTGGCTTTCACCCCATTTTCCTATGATTAGCTCTTTGAACCAGAGGTGGCTTCTTAATTCCTCGGCCCATGTTTGGCGTAGGAGGTTTGATGCCACTTGGTCTGCAATTGTTAATTTGAAGCTGACCCACTTTGCTTAGTGTATTCTTTTCCAAGGCTTGCCTGTGGGTTCTCGGCTTGTTCATTTGGGGGTTCCTGACCCTCGCTGCCCTTTTTGTGGGCAGCCTGAAAGCTTTAAGCACCTTTTTTGGTTTTGTCCCAGAGCTCAACAGCTTTGGGCATGGATTCATGACTTCTTTTGGCCTTTTAAAATGAAACCCTTTTCATGGCATATGGTTCTGTTGGGGGACCCGCCTGGAACCCCAGCTAAGTTCACCCAGCTTTGATACACTTTTAGGGTGGAAATCCTCTTCAATATCTGAAAAGACAAAAATGCTTGTATATTTGCTCATTCTCACTTAGATGTTAATGTGTCTCTTTATGCTAAAGCAGCTATATGTTCTAATGTTCTCTTATAGATTCAAGTGCAAGCCAACAAGGTTGCACTGGAAGTGGCTCACCTGCAGGTTCTTCTGGAACACTGGGGCAATGCCCTTTGTATTGTGGCTTGGATCCCTGATTTGCCCTCCTCCTCCTATGGTCGGTCGCCTTCTCGGGGCTGAAAGCAGAGTGACTCCGCGCGATCTCGCTCTCAGCCTCCTGCTCGACGGGATTCTCGGCCTCCCAGGCGGGCTCGTTCTCCTCTGCCGCGTCTTGGCCAGGGCTTGCACTCTAGTGGTGCTCTGGGGAGTTGTGGTGGCGGTTCTGGGTGGCCCTCTAATGCTCCGCCTGCTTCTGGCTTTGGTTGGCCCTCAAGTGGCAAAAGTTTTCTGTGGTTGAATCTTGCAATCTCGCCTCGGTGCAAGGAAAAAGAAAAATAAAAAGATGAAGATAAAGTTGATGATGGTTGGGGTGCTCCTCCTGACATCACTCCAAACCCCGCTAATGTATGGGGGAAAAATCTGGATGACAGGGAACCCCAAGGATCTACTGGCACTGTCTTGGCTGCTTAATTTTTCTTTCTGTTATTAGACTTCTGGGCTAGGCCCATGTGATTTTCTGGACTTTCTAGGCTGGGCCCGTGTATTTTTTGCTTTTCTGGGCTCTACCCATGTGACATTCGGGGTGTGCCTTTTTACCACCCGCCCCTTTTTTGTGAATTTGTAATCTTATCTTTATATTAATATAGATATCTGCCTATTCATAAAAGAAAAAGATAAAAGTAGTTTAGAAGGAATTGTTTTTGCACGTCTAAATGATCTTCAATCATAGATATAAAGTCTCTATGTAGATTTGACTTGGTAGTCTGTAATCCTTGTGTACTTTAATTAAAGGTTTTCGTTGCTGTTTAGAACTACAATAAATGGGCAGTGGTGTTGATAAACATCTAAAGAGAGCTTGTCAATGGGATGCGTTCTTTTTTGGGTTTTTTTTATTTAAAAATTTAATTTAATAAATTTGGTAACATCAAATATATGTCAGCAATCATACAATATGTTTAGTCATGAGTAATGATTGTTATTTTGTTAATGTTAAGTGTTGATAAAATACTATTTAGTGATGGTCTTTTCGTAGGACATGCTAATACATAAATTTTATGTTTTATGTATTCAAGTAGTGGGTAGTGACTAGTTTGAAAGGGGTAAACTCGAGCCCATTTAAAATTTAAATTTTGAGAGTTCAATTATTTGTTGTGGAAAGTGAGAAAATAAAGGAAAAATAAAGGAAACAAAAGAAAAATTGAATCTAACTTTGAATCCTACCAATACCTTTGATTGAGCAAAACTAGGAATGCAAATTTAAATTGGAAGCTAAAGACCAATGAAAATTTAGAGTGAGTGGATGTGCTCTTAATGTGTTGATGTTGGGTTTCTCTTAGAGTTCTCAATGTGGCATAATGCATTTGTTGCAATGGATTCTTCTCATGAATAGGTTGAGGATGGGGTTGTTTTATAGATGTGAGATGAGAGAAATGAAGGGTTGAGATTCATTTGAAATGGATGGCTAGGATTGAATGAGAGAAATTTTGAATTTGAATTTAGGGGAGGAGGTGGAAGTAAATATGAATAGTTGGTGCATGGAGGGTTGAGATTGATTTAGTTAAGTGAATGACCAAAATTCAAAGTTGATATGAATCTAGATAGATGGTAGTTGAGAATGAATGGTTGGGATTTAACTAATTACTTTGATGGCTAGAATTAAAGATTAGTTTAATTTAGGATTTGATTATTTGAATTAAAAAAAGTTATTTAATTGATTGGTAGTTAGAGACAAATATTTAAAATTTATTTGAAGAATTGGATGGTTAGGATTAAAGATTAATTTCATTTAAAATTTTAGACATTTTAAGTTAGGGAAATAGACGATGTTAACTTTTTAGATTTTATGATGGATAAATGTTGTCTTATTAGTGGGGATTGGATTAGGATTTGGGATTTTAGACCAATTAAATCAAATGATAGGATTATTTATTTAGTGAGTGGAGAGGGATGTAGGAAATTAGTTTAATTAAACAAATATGATTTATTTAATTATTTTGATGACAGAGGGAATGTTAAGGCTAATCCTATTTAATAAATAAATATAATCTATCTAATTAATTAGTGGAGAGAAATGTGGGTGTGGTTACAAAAAGATTAGTATGGTGTTAAAGATGTTAGATGTTCCATTAGGATGTGGTTAATTTTAAGTGTTTGCATTTGCCCCTCTTTGGAATGTATTTGTGACTAAAACTAAAAGAGGTAATGTTGTTTCAAAGAAGATAAGTATAGGCACTTATGGAGACAAAATTGTTGGTAGGATGCCTTAGTTGTTGAGAGGAAATGATGTTAGATGGTGGGTTAGGGATGCTAGGTCTTGTGAAAGTAGAGAGTTTGATAAGATTTAGACAGTCTCTTGAAAGGAGAACCAAGTCCAAAGGGACGTGGAATAGAAGGAATGGGCGTCAATGGATAGAAGAGAGAAGATGGTTAGATGCAAGAAAGTTGGGGTTTTGAAGATGCAAAAACAATGTTAGTAAAAGGGTGAGATAAATGAAGAGTTATAAGATGTAAAGGGATATGATGGACATGGATGAAGAGAGCGATAATGCTAATGAAATAATGTGTGATGATTGGGTATGGTTGATGGGAGGTACAGACATGTGAAACATTGAAGAGATTCCAAATGTGTTGAGTAACTTCTTTGTTATAGCATTTGGCTTATGCACCACAATATAAGGGATCATGATGATTGTGTGCCAAGTGTGTTGGAGATTGAGAAAATTTTATATAATATGAGCTATTTAAACCCTAAAATATAGATTCTAGGTAAGCTACATATGCGTGATATGTATGTCATATGCCTTGTAATTGTAAAGGTTGAATTATAAATACTTATTAATTATTTTCAAGCCCTCATAGAAAACATCCCATTTTGATTTGACACTTTGTCATATGACATGTGTAAGAAATTATAGGATCATTTAATTTCATAGAGATGTATAAGAGCATCTTATGGTATTGTAGGATGTGTAAGAGATCTCATGACAATTCTACAAGGACATTATATAGCCAAAATGGAATGGCCATGTTCATGAGGAGGTTATGACACCTTTATTAGCATAAGAGAAAATAAAAATATCTTGGAGAGGCACCTTGGAAGGGGGTGGTAGAATTATAACTTGGGATTTAGGTGCCACAACTTTTGGTGGTTTTGCCCATGATTTCTAATTTACCATTTGAGGGTTTCCTATTTTTCTTCTACTATATATTGGATGCTTGTGATGGAATATCAAAATGATGTGATTTTTATAAAGGGTTGTGTTGCTAGTGATTTGTGTAGGTCTTTCTCCTATGAAGGCTTGAGCCTATTACTTATTGTAACTAATTACTAGCAATCACACCTTAGTGTGCAATGGGTACATCAAAGATGTGTGGAAGGTCAATTAGGATAAATTTAGTAAGTAGTGTATATATATACATTGTATTTTAATTACCTACTAATATATACTTAAGGTAAAGGATGTTGTAATTTTAAAACCTAAACGTGCTTATTATTAGGATCTTGGCCATAATTTTCATTTTAATAAACATACTCTATAACCCTCGTTGAAACCTTATTTTCAGGTTGTAGCTCGCCAAATTGGAGAAGTGAAAGGTCAACACCAACAAGGAAGAGTTTGGAGGAGCGGAAACCAATAGTAGCAAGGAAAGCAACAAAAAAAAGATGAAAAACAACTAAAATAAGGGGCAAAAAATGATGAACGACTGAGATTCGTTTAATTGTCTTGCATTAATACAACACTTTTCCCAATCTTAAATGTAAGCGACATTCATTGCACCGTACATATATTACCGTCAGAGAAAAAGAAGCCTACTAAAAACATTAACGTGTCCACAACGTCATTGGTTTGAATTAAAAGGCTCAGATGCATTCAATGGTCTTGCATGGTGGGCATATGATATCGACCATTGATGGAAAAGATTTGCTCGGTTTGCTTCATAAAGGGAATGCTTTCAGCGTAATTATGATTATATTGATTTTAGATTTAAAGATAAAATTTTTCCTAGAATAAACATTATATTATGTAGTGAAACATTTTTTGTGTATATTTTTTCGTAAACTATTTGATCATATTTTCTATGTCTTTCTCTTCTCATGAAAGATTATTTTGCCATTTGCTTGCTATTATTTGATATTAAAGCTTGTCAACTCTATTTCTTAGATGCTAAGAAAAATATCTTTTAGATAAATTTTGGTTTGAGTGAAAACCATGACAATTGAAAACGGAAAGATTTAATGGAACACATTTCGAGATATGAAAGCTGAAAGACTTTTTAATAGACCAAGATCTAGCAGCCTCGACCATCGTTTAAAATACACCCAAAACAAGCAGTGCGGATCCTGCCACGTGGAAAGCACATTGCCGTTGATGAGACACACACCCCACTACTTCCATCACATGAATAAATGAATTCCCCTGTTACGAGGTATTAAATCGGCATCTAAAGTTAAAACGTCTGTTAAATTACAAGACAAACTAATCAAACGAATCAAACGTGTTTGCAAAGCCCGAGAATATATTTCAGCTTTGCCGCCTCTGAGTTTCTACTAAACTTCTCCCGCAAGCTCAGTTGAGCGTATCTTTATGTTGAGTCTCTTCGCTCCCCTCCAATATAAAGCCAAGGCAGAGGAATTTCACAGAAACGACCAAGGTTCAAGTCGCAACAGGTCATTTGGAGTTTGCCAAGAAAATGAAGAAAAGAGAGCATAGCTCAAATATGGAGGACCTCCTCCAGGCGGTTTTTTCAACTCTCCTGAACTGGAAATGTTGTTTGCCAATGCTGGTAATGCAGGGGCCTGATGTGCACCAGTCTCCCAAGTATTTATACCAGATTTGGTTGTATTTTGGCTATTGCTCTGCTTGTACATTGCACTTCGTTTGTTGTTTTAAATTTTTTTTAAAAAAATTGTTGGAGTCTCCATTGGCCTTTGTTTTGGTTGAGTTTGAATATTTGGTGTTTGCTAAATTGCAGAGATAAATTAGAAGCTTCAATTTAATGCCATTTTACTATACATATTAAAATTTAAGGTGGACTGATGTGTGAAAATGAATGGGATTGAATAGCAGGGATTTCCATTGATTCCAATCGACCTATGAAAAATCGAAACATTTAAAAGAATTTGAAAGATAAAAGTAGTTTAGAAGTAAATGCCTATTATTTTATATAATTATTTATCTATTGAAATATATGTTTGAAAATAGTGTTAACTGAACTTACTAAGATAATCAAATGGTTGTAATGTATTGATAGGGAAAAATAAAAAAACCTGGGTAAATGAATTAATTAAATATTAAATCAGTAATTTTAAAATTATTAAGTTAGATTCTAACAATTAGATTGTAATAATAAATATGAAATAAATATATAAGGAAATAAATAAATGTATTTAGATTTGTTTTGATAATTGTTGTTAAATAATTCATCATTGTATTAGTATTTTCGAATTTGTCATATTATTTGTCTTTAAATTAGTCATTTATCTGTGTTATATTTTGGTTCATTTGGATACTTGCACACATGATCTTTATGTTCATAGATTTAAATTCTGTGTGAAATTGACTTTGTAGATGCAACCCTTTTATACAAATAAAAATTTGCCTCATTGTTTGGATTTGTTATAAATGATTACTAGGTGTAGTAAACACCTTAGAGAGCTTTCTAAGTGAGGATATTTTCCTCGATCAAGCCTTTGAATCCAATTCAATAGTTTTGATAAGTTCAAAGACACAACAAGCAATCATATAAGAGGTTTACCTAGTCATGTGTAACAATTAATGTTTTGTTGATGTCAAGTATTGATACAATGATATCAAGTGGTGTTCCTTGATGTGTACTAGATAAGTCTAGATGGCAATAATGAATCAAGGTTTTTCTTTTAATAAAAAAACCCTAAAACACATAATTTGAATTGTCTACTCTCAAGTTGACAAATAGTGACTAGTTTAAAAGGGTTTGGCTCGGGCGCATTTAGATTTTACATTTTAATTTTTTAGGAATTTGTGCTTGTATAATATTTCTAGTATAATGAATGGGTAATTTTTAGATTGAGTGTGGATCCTTGGGATGTTGATGTCAAAACTAGTTGAGGCAACTTTTGCATATAAATATGCCACTTGAAATTTTCTAATCATTGCACTAAAGATAAAGGGCTCAAGGTGAGTTCAAAATGAAAGGGAAATGTGCATGTGTAATTTTAACCTTTACAAATGTAAACATAAATGCATTAAGAGTTGTTAGAGAGTTTGGATATTGTAATTGTGACTATGATTTTTCTATTTGATTGGTTTGTGCACTACGACTAATGTGATAGAATCCAAGCTTGATAATGAAATGATGCTTGGATAGTACAGGAAAATCGATATAGAGATTTTTGGCACTCAAAGTGAATTTGCACTCATGGTTTGGTCTTGTTGGTGTAGTCATGTCCTAGCACAAATATGTCCTATACTATTGTAAGCTTGTGGGACCTATTTTCCTTTTCTTGTACCT
Organism: Sequoiadendron giganteum; assembly: GCA_007115665.2. Lineage (NCBI taxonomy): Eukaryota > Viridiplantae > Streptophyta > Pinopsida > Cupressales > Cupressaceae > Sequoiadendron > Sequoiadendron giganteum. Next base: position 94,015,727 of record CM021108.1, read on the forward strand.
TCGCTTGAAAGAGCCCTAGCATTGAAAAGAATATTGGGGATCTATTGCATGTTTAGAGGGAAGGCTTACAACTTCATTGATAATGAGTCAGACCCCTTTATTTATTTACAAGGATCAAAGACATCCCAATCAAATAACGTAAATGCTTATGATGTTGATGTGATAATGTAATACTAATGTAGGAGTGTATTTAATTTTTTGTACATAATCCTTTGAAAAGCATGTCGTTCATGAGTACTAATGACCTAGAATTGTATATACATGCAAGATCCTATATCCTCAATTCAATATGTTTTGGCTCACAAGTTGATAGATAATAATTAAATTCTAAAAGAATCAACTCAAAGATTAGGGAAATAGGATTTCAAAAAGGGGGGACTAGAATGCAATGTAACCTATTCCATGGAACAAGGTCAAATCCATAATTTAGTTTGGGATAAAGGAAAGGATGTAGGGAGGGTTAGTTTGAACAATTGAGACTTTATAATTGCTTGTTAATAAATATATTCAAGGCTAGGGACAATGTGTGTAATAAACAAGAAAATTTGAACATTATATATGACAATACCAATAAGTATTAAAAAGGAGTAAACTAATAAAGTATATGCACTTTTATCCAAGTTATAATATACCACATTTTTATCAATATAAATTTGAAGTGTAAATCTTGTGTGAATATTTTCCTTTTATTAATACAAGCTTAGGAGTTTAAAAGTACATGTGTAATGCTTCTTTATCTAAATTTGGTGAATACCTTTTTGTTATAGGGTAAAAGGGAGGCTTTTGAAAGAGCCTCAACCCTTGTGCAAGAAAACATAGAGAATTACAATGGAACAATCTAGCTATGAAAAAACTTCAATAAAATAATAAGATAAAAACATCAAAATCTAGGTCCAAGCCACCACAAGAGAACAAATACTAGAAAGTATCAAGAACACAACCATAAAAAGAGTAAGAATAAAATAGACTGCAAGGATGTTAGAGCTTGTTAAGATACAACATCCCATTGCCCCTACAAAATATTAAGGTGCTCATGCACAAAGGGTGTGTTGCCCCTATCTACCTCCTTCATCACCTTGGCTTTATTTCATGTGATTCTAAAACTAGGCCCAACCTCATCTAGAGTGGAGTGATATTTTAACTTGTACTATTTTGATGCTAAATTATTAGAGTTCTTGATGGTGTTTTTAATGAGATCCACCACACTCAAATTAGTTTTTATTTCCATTAAGTCCTTAGTAAAACCATTCATCTATTAAGAAGACCTTCATTTTCATTAAGTTTTTTTCAATGAAGAACCACTTGAGAATATTATGATTCATAATAACCTCTTTATTATTTGATTATTTTTATCAAAAATCAATTAACAACAAAAGCCATGGCCTCAAGAGATGAAGAGATGCATGAAAAATTAATAGGAAATTCAAAAGAGACAAGGAATAATACTTCTAATTAAAATATGATTTTAGTGCCCTCATCAATATCATCCAACTCATCCTCTTTGTCCTCACCCTTGATATTTTATTTTCTATATTTCCCTCTCTATGACCTACCCTCCACCACAAAGTCCCTTTTGATTACCTTTTTCCCTTCTCCATAAGGGGGACTTTAGCTCTTCATCTACCTTCACCACCCTCTAAATTCTTTCTACCCTAATCCTCCTAGCTAGTAGGGATAGAGGTAGGACTATCTTAATAAGGGGACTCTAGGTCAAGAGAATCAACATAGACTATTTAAGAAGAGGGCAAGGGAGAATTCCATATCTTCTTATAGGTATGAAAAGATAACAAAGAAGAAACAATATTATCATTGCTAGTAACATTGGTGAGTTGGGATTTCTATGATAAAGAATATATTTAATAAGTAAATTATTAGACCTATTGGTGTATAGAGCCACCCTAATTCCTCTATTGAATCCAAGAAAATATTATTCTAGGGAGGATAGACTTGAAACAATGATAAGATCACCAAACAACTATCATAAAAATAACTCAAAAAAGTAAAATAAAAAGTATAAATTATTGGTGTGATTAAAGTCTTGTACCTAGTTATTTCTTTACTAAGGACTTAGGGGACTTGTTCACATGTTAAGTTTACTTAGGATATAAGCTTTCTTCTAGAAGTCTTAGTTGTATTATCTATATTTTACATCATCCTAGGTAGTTATGAGTTAGTTATCTCATGTGATAGGATTAAGACACTTTTCATGATCTTGTCTAATCCTATCTCTCACCTTTCCTTTGTAATCAAGGCATCTCTTGCATCTTGTAAGACATATTGATCATATTGTAGCATATTATAATTATTGTTTGGTGGAATAACATCTTTCCTTGTTGTTGATATCTCTATTGCTTGTGGAGGTTATTTAATGTTGCAGATTGAAGATCTTGGTTGCTCACTTTAACATAAATATCATAGAAGTAGTCATCAAGTGTGATATACCTCATGATTTGGACCATCACTTCATCCCAAGGACAAGGTAGAGAAGATCTAGCATAGCCCATTTGAACCCTCTTAACTTTTCAACACCCTTTAGGAATGATATATTAACATTTATTCCATTTTCTTGTAATCCTTATGGACATTCCTCTCATCCAAGATAAAATAGATATTTGGGCAATAATATCTTCCAAAACCTCTCATTCAAAAACCTTGATTCCTACCACTCTAGAATTCTAATTCCCAATGAACTCCATCAAATTCTTGGGATCAAACCCATTAACCCTCTCCATGTAATTGTAAATCCCTCCCCTTTTTAGGATATAGTAAGTCTTAAGGCTTCTTTTCATATAATCACATGATATAGGATCCACTCGATTGTGACCTCTTCCCAAGGTAGTAATGATATTTCTTATCCAAATATATTTAGCCTTCTATTTCCACATCATTTAATTGGGTCTACACCTTCTATGCTAGGTAAAATTGTGTTCACTTCCATAATTATTCCACTATTGTGAAAATCATAGCTTCTCAATTCTTGAAGATCCACCCCAACTAGTCCTCATGAAAGCAATTTTCATCATAGTATTGATAGGATGAGAACCCCTTGATTGAAACTATTCATGAAACATAAATTTTATGTAATTTTTGAACCTAATGAGAGACCATCCTCATCAAACCATCTACAAGGTCTTGTATGAGACACCTCTTAGTTAAAAAAAAAAATCAACCATTGTATTAACTTCTCTACAAATATTTTAACTTTGATATTTAGAAGGTAGTTCAAAATGCCTAGAGAATCACTACAAGATGATCAATTGTCCAACTACTTGAATGGAGTTGTTAAGAGATAGTTAATAATATTCAAAGAGTATCCTTCAAACTCCAAATATTGAATTCACAACTCCATAGTGAGGGTAATTCCCCAATAGGCAACATAAGATTCTATAAAATAGTGAAACTAGACACCCAAGTTGATAGAAAAGGCTCCAATCACCCTCCAAATTGGTCTCTAATAATTCATAATTTCCCTAAATAGAAAATGGCCCAATTACCAAAGGATTATTTGTGAATTTGATTCACAAATTATGGTGGACATGTTGAATGAGCAATGGTTGGATGACACTAATTGGAATTTGGCCAGGGTGGTCAAGCAAATCTTGTGTATGTGTAGTTCTTTAGATTAATTTTCTTTTTTCCATATTCTTAGAGAGTGGAATAGAGTGGCTGAACTTCTGGAAAAATGGGCCTTTGAGCACTTAGAGAGGTGGTATGTTGGGGAATAAGGAATTTTGTCCCTTGAGGATTCTTTGGTCTTGGAAAATTTAATTATGGAGGACAAGAATATGTAGTTTCTTTTGTGGGGCTCCTCCGGGGACTGCTTGTGGGTGATGGTTATTTGTATTTTTATGGGCTTGGGGCTTGTTTCTTTGTAATGCTTCTTTGATTTCAATAAATTTTTACCCCCCTTCTTAAAAAAAAGGCTCCAATTACCAAAGGGATAAAAGCTTAGGAAAATAAGAGGGAACAATCCAAGCTAAGCATAACTTGGATAGGATAAATCTCCAAATATACCAGGAGAAAAATAGTCCACAAATAAGTGAGGGGTACTTCCTAAATTATATTCACAAAGGGCACACCAATAAAGGGTAAGGGAAAAACTCTCTTAATTAGGTTATCAATAGTAATAATTTTATTTCAAGTAGCTAGCCAAATGAAGATATTGACCTTAGGTATAAGATGTTTAAGCCAAAGAGAAGACCACGAATGGGGATCCCTCACATGAGGTAGAATATGTGAACCCCTAAACCTGCATATGCACAAAGAAGTCAAACATTGTTAGTGTTAGTTCAAGAATGCATGCAAACAATGAGAGATTCCCCATAAAAATCCATTTATTCAAACTTAACTAGGAAATGAAGAACACAAGTAAATTTCAAATGAAAGACACTCAATCCTAATTAAGCTAATAACATGATGATTCCATGGGGGAATTGGTGCCAATGGTATGTTGCAATTGGCCCTTTCCCAATTCCTAATTGCAAATGTTGATTGATTGGAGAAATGGTCAAATCTCCAAAAGAGATTTGAGCATAACCTTGTTGCAAAATCTCAATATGTGCTGGATGATTGGATGAAATTGGCAAAATTAGCTCTCAATGTGGAGAGAGTAACTTTGCATATGAGTTGTGGATGAAGATTGAGGAGAAGAGTCTCTAATTTATAGATTTCAATCTTGGAAGAATGAATGAAAACAAGCAATGTGGGATAAAAGATAGTTCAATGGCATTGTGCCACTTGTCCAAATGTGATTGTATGAGGAGTGTGCAAGTTTTGGCCAATGTGCCAATAAATGAAATTAGGTGGCATTTCAAATTTGAGAAATGACATGTTGAAGAGGGAAAAAGAATGAAATTAATGTCACTTGGCTCAAGGTCAAGGACATGTAAGAGGCTTTTAATGCCTTGTTGGAAGGACCAAGTCCACTTGGACTTTTTGAATTCAAAAGAGGAATATTCCCTTTTTGATGCTTTGTGAGGGAAAATAGAGAATCTAGTAAATCAAATAAATTGATTTATTGTGCAACTTGCATTCTCTAGAAGATTTTAATGAAAGAGATTAACTTAATCAATGTTTTGATTAACTTAATGAAGAATTAGGTGATGTGACCATTTAGACTTAGATTTATGAATTAACTTAAGTCCAAAATTGAGAGGAAATGATTCATTAAATAAATGATTTGATTTATTTAATAAAGAAGGAATGTGTTAGATTAAATTAAATAAGGTTTAATTTACTTAATTTAATGAGAAGACTTTAGAGATTTTAATCAAATAAAATGATTTATTTAATTAAACAGCAATGTAGGGTTAATTAAATTAAACTGATTAATTTAATCAAAGGGGGTGATAGACTTAATCCAATAAACAGTGATTTATTGAATTAAAGGATAGAAATTGATGAAATGCTGAGAAATTGATCTAAGAAGAAATGTTGTTAGTAATCAAGATCAGGTGTGCTAGAACGAACTTGTACATTTTCCATGTTTACATTTTGCCCCTCTTTGAAGCAATGTACTTGTTGCATTGGTTCAAAGAATAACTGTTGTAATCGAAGTTCAAAATTTTATCGATTTTTAGATGCCCCACTGCTGCCCCAATGGAAGGATATTGCTAGATATTGCCCCCTCGAGAGATCGGACGAAAATTTTGAATTTTTGGATGATCTCGTGAAAAAGATGGCAAGGTGCCTACCAGGCCAGAAATGCCCCAGAATGCCTGAAAACTGCTCTAAAGTGCCAGAAGGGATGCAAAACGACTCTCAGATGGACGAAAACAAGCTCATGAGATGAAAACCCAAGCTGGAAGGTCAAATTAGGTCAAAAAACCCTAATTTTCAGGCTTAAATAGACCGCGAGGGGTCATTTTCAATTCATTTTGCACTCTTAGCCTTTAGAAAACTTCAAATTTTAGCTCTAAGTTTGAGTGGAAATGGCACAACGACAGCTTCCTAGGCACGTGACGGAGAGGGTTCAGACACATCAGTGGCCCGTCGGTGTAGGACCCGTGGTATGTACCCCTATCCGTCTTTTGATTTTATCGTTTTACATGCATTAAATAGGGTTAAGGGTCGGTTCAAAATGCGCGGTGCCATATGAAAGTCCTTTATCGCAACCGCATGGTGCTGTATTACACCGCATATGTGAACTCCACCACGCGGGGCAGTTTGCAATTTGTCATTTAGCTGGCCAAAAGTCCGTTGCGTTCCATTCCTCACCGCGCAGGTCAGTTAGAAATTTCGGATTTGCAATAAATAGGACCGCATATGAAAAGTGCACCGTGTGGGTCACTTTGCAACCGAAAAAATGGCAAACTCCACCGTGGCGGTGCAATTTGGAACTTTCCAAATTGCGCTGCACTCGCAAACAGTGCCGCACTTGCCAGTTTGAGGCAGATTTTGACTTTAAACTTAATTTTTTCTGATGCAACTGCCTTTCCTGTGTAGGAGGAGCCTGGCGTGCTCTACTCATGGGAGCACCGATGGCCAGTGCTTGGTAGATTAGCGGCCATGCCTGAGTTAGTCCAGGAGCACCTTGGTGCTATTGGCCTCTGGTATATTGCGTATGCCCCTCCTGTTCGGGCTCACCTAGGCATGCTTACATCTTTGGTAGAGCGATGGCACAGTGAGACCTCTTCATTTCATCTTCCTACTGGTGAGGCCACCATCACACTTGAGGATGTATGGCGCATCCTCCGATTTCCCATTCACGGGACCCGAGTCATCTATGATCCAGATGCTGGCAGAGAGGCCTGTTACGGAGTGATGCAGATGGATGTTATTGAGTTTTATGATGGTCAGATTGACCTGGAGCTGTATCACGACCGAGTGCATACGTATCAATTGATCATTGCTACGATTATCTCAAGCCTTGTGGTACCTGATCGGCGGGGCCGATATTTCTGTCTAGGATGGGGACTTGCATGGGATCAGATGGTCCATTAGAGGGAGTGCTTTTCCTGGGGACTAGTACTACTGGCATCCCTTTACAGAGATCTTCATGAGTTTGTTTATATGGACAGCAGGTCCATTGGGGTAGGAGGAACCTTGATGCATGTGTGGGGATGGGAGAGGATCCCAGTGCTTCATCCAGACATTACCCCAGTTCCCCTAGAGACTGACGATCCCCTCGTTTGGCAGTATGGCGGGGCATTGATGCATTTTTCATTTACTGGCGCGAGTGGTATTCCGCACTGGCAGCGAGTTCTTGATGAGATGAGAGAGTTCGTCTGGAGACTGTGGATGGGTATTGGTCCGTGGATAGATGATGATCAACAGCTCTTCTTCACCCGACAGGACAGATGGATGCAGGGGCGAGAGCATACCATGATTGAGAGGTATCTTCTAGACAGGGTTTCTCGTCAATTTGGGGAGGTACAGGACAAATCAGATGACCAGTATGTGGCCATCTTTGCCTGCACTACTAGGGAGACAGCATGGGGCTAGCCCATCCCAGCAGACGAGGCAGTGTCCTCATTTAGGCAGCTTGTGGCTCAACCATGGCCATATGATCAGGGGTTGACAGATGCAGGAGTTACCACAGATTATAGAGCATGGTTCAGACCTCCTCTCAGGTTGACAGTTCCAGGTGCCATTGTCCCACGGCATAGACGCAAGGGTCGGGCAGGTGGCAGGGGGTGAGGTAAAGCACGAGGTGGGGCACCTCCTCATTAGACATATCCCAGGGATGGGGCTCAGCAGTCACCTGCCCGAGCAGGAGATCAGGCTGGTCTACCGAGGGTAGACCCTTAACATCAGCCAGCAGGGCAGCTGGCAGGACAGCCAGCAGGACAGCCAATAGGGTAGCTAGCAGGGTAGCCTGATCATCGAGATGTGCTGATTCAATAGTTGCAGGGGTAGATACAGGTGCTGACTGCGGAGAGAGACCAGGCATGATCCGAGAGGGATCAAGAGATAGGTCAACAACGGCAGTTAGAGAGTGCAGCGTCCTCATCTCGGGCCAGATCAATTGATATTCGGGATTACCGAGAGGCCATTAGAGAGGCCGAGTATTATCAACATCATTATCGACAGGTGGTGCCATCAGACCGTAGGGTGCCAAAATTCTCACAGTAGACAGGGAGGCGTCCAGCAGAGGCACATGGTGAGAGACAGGATGGGGAGGGCAGCAGCCAGCAGGGCCTACCCGCCCTTTGATTATTTACAGTTTTGCTTCATTTTTGATATATGGGCTGCAGTATTTTGGCCTTATTGTATTATGTATCTGATGGACACCTGATCCGATTCTGTATTATAACAGTGATTTTGATAATATATATGAGATGATTCACCCTTTTATGATGTACATGCAAATATATGAATGCAAATATGTGATGTTATGAGATGTTTCCTATTTTTATGGTTCATGTGATGCAGTGTATGCAATGAATGCATTTCTTTTTGTATTTTCCGTGCTTTAAATGATGTAATGCATATTAATGATGGTAATGGATGCAAATGATAATGGTAATGGTGTAATGATGTCTTAATATGCTTAGAATAACAAATTTATATTATTCCTCATAACTTAAGATCTTGATATGATGCAATGCTTTTTAACTATTTAGTGGATGCAAGATGTATGCATGGGTGATGTTTTGATTACTGTTATAATACCAAGAAGGTAGAAGAAAATGAGTTAGTGAGGATGATGGTGGTTATTTTTTCATTTGCATGTAGGATTTGAGATTTTCAAAGGGTCAATTGCGTTATGTTTGATAACACACATAGGTACGATGCATCGAGGTATTACGAACCAGGATGGCGTGGTACCTAGTGTGATGGACTTTGACTTGAAAATCAGATAGGAGTGTTCTTGTTCACCCTTAGCATGTATACTTTGTTCAAGATATAGTTCAGACATTCTAAATATCTCGGGCCAAAACACAAGAAAGCAAGCTTTCCTATGTGGTCAACAAGATACCTAAAATATCCTCCCTATAAACCAAACAAAACATGTACAACTAAGTTATTTTACAAGAGTATCCCATAAGCATAGTAGATAAAAAAGATAATGATCCTTGCCCCATTCCTTTCTCTCTAAACCTATTTTGTTTAGGCATCATCGAGAGGTCCTTGGAATGAGTGCAAAATAAGATAAGTCAAAAAGACCAAAATAAAGTAAGCAAACAAGCTAATGTTCTTCGTACCGCTAGCCAAGACTAACTACTGTGAGGGTTACCTGATGCTTATGCCCATTGCATGAAAGCTTCATCCTAGGACATGTAGTGATCAGGGTTTTGGTGAGACTGATTGGGTGATAAGCTATTGATACTCCGAGGTGACTAACTTGCTTGCTTACTGCTCTAGACTTGAGACTCTGACGATTAGGTGCTCAATTTGGAACCTGCTATACTTGCTTTTGACTGACTCACCAAAGGGTGAAGGCGATGATTGATTTTATTATGAGTGAGACAATCACGGGTGAAAGCGAGATGAAATGGATGCACCATTTTGGATTTTCAGATATTTTGAGGCTGTTTTTTGGTATTTTCACATTTTTCAATGTTTTTGGATTTTCAAGATTTAAGACGAATAAACTAACCTAATCACTGTTTATTGGATTTTCAAGATTTACGACGAATAAAAGAACCTAAAGACCTATCCTAGGGGTCTCGGGAGCTGATCCATAGATTAGCCTTGCCTACGTTATACACGCAGAGACCACGTAGTTCGACTGACGATAAATTTGCCTTAATGAAAAGATGGATGGGCAAACGGATTGCCAATGCAACGAATGCCTAAAGGATTGACCCTAATCGTCTCGGGGGATGATCAAAGATCACCCTTGCCTACGTTCAAGCTCAGAGATGATGTAGTTCGACTAGGTGAAAGACTGACAAGACTAAATGATGAAATTTTTGAAGATTTTCTAAAATTTTGACATGTTTTTGGATTTTTGAATGATCTGGATGTTTTAGGATTTTTTGATGGATTTTGAAAAAAAAGATCACGAGAAAGTACATGAATCTGATCCGATGCTGTGAGAACGTGCCCCCAGTGTGGTGCGATAGACTACTTCGATAAAGGCAGGACAGACTGACCTTAAAAATGCCAAGTAGTTCCATGGTATAGGCTATGGTATGGATGTGAGCGGATGGGTGGATAAATGAGTGATGGAATGAGTCGTGCAGATCCTGGTAGATGGGGAGGGTGCTTTATTTACACTTGGCACTTGTTTTCCATGTTTTCACCAAGGTACTTATTCAAAGCGCCACAGAAGTGGTTTTCACTAGAGGACAAAATTTTTCTTTTTACTATTTTCAATCCTTTTTTTTGATTTTTTTTGGATTTTTAATCTTTTGATTTTTTTGTTGTCACCAAGATGCCTGTTTGCCAGGTTTTCATTGGGGTAACCATTTTTTCAGGACTTTTTCCGATTGTTTTTGTATTTTTTGGTTCTATACCTTGCAAGATTTAGGCATAAAACTTTTTGAGGTGTGAACTGTTCATGGGCTCCTGCACAGGCTCGCCTTTTAGTGTTGGTAGTTGATATGCCCCTGATGTGTAACTTGTAGTGATGACAAAAGGTCCCAGCCAGTTGGGTTCAAACTTTCCCTTCGTATATGGATTTGGCACGTTCTTTTGGTTTTCTTTCAGCACGAGGTCACCAACTTGGAAAGTGTGTTGTCTGATCTTCTTGTTGTAGCTCCTTTTTAGGCAATTTCGGTACACTTGTAGATGATTAAGGGCATCCATGCGCCTTTCATCTAGTAATTCTAGCTCATTGAGTCTTGTGACCCTGTATTCCTCATCTGTGATGAGGTTTTCCAGTGATATCCTCAGTGACGGGAGTTCGATCTCAATGGGGAGGATGGCTTCTGATCCGTAGACCAGAGAGAATGGGGTGGCGCCTGTTGGCGTGCGGATGCTGGTGCGGTAGGCCTATAAGACGGGATTTAACTATAGATGCCAGTCACGACCAAAGTCATTGACTGTTTTCTTGAGGATTTTCAAAATGGTTTTATTTGTAGCTTCTACCTGGCCATTGCCTTGTGGATAGTATGTAGTGGAAAAATGGTGTTGGATTTTGAATTTTTCACACAAATCACGGACATCCTGATTTTTGAAGGGCATCCCAATATCAGAGATAATGGATTGAGGAACATCGTATCGACAAATGAGGTAATTCAAGATGAACTTGGATATTTGTTTTCCCGTGATGTAGGTCAGGGGAATTGCTTCGACCCACTTTGTGAAATATTCAGTGGCGGTGATGATGAACTTATGGCCATTGGATGAGGTGGGTGATATTTTAACGATGAGATCGAGCCCCCATTGTGAAAAGGGCCAAGGTGTAACAATGGGATGCAGTTCTTGAGCTGGTGCATGAATAAGGTCTCCATGTTGTTGGCATTGCAAGCATTTTCTGACAAAATTGTGCGCCTCTTTTTCCATCTTCGGCCAGTAGTACCTTGTTCTCAACAACTTTTTAGCCAAAGTCATACCACTTGAGTGTGACCCGCACGTGCCATTGTGTACCTCAGTTAGAGCAGTCAGGGCTTCCTCGGGTTTTAAACAACGTAGCAGGGTTCCGTCGGTACTCCTACGGAAGAGGGTCTCTCCTAGGATGACGAATCGTGAAGTCCTTTTGATGAAAGTGCGCTTTAGGTTCGGGGTGATGTCAGTGGGGAGGATTCCTAACTTTAGGTAGGTGTATATATCATGATAGCAAAGATCACTGGGACCAACAAGTTCACACGCGTATTCTGACTTTGGTACCTTGAATGTGGGTACGAGAAGCTGCTCTACGAGGAATTCATGTTTTGAGACGTTACAAGGGATGTCCAGTAAGGATCCAATTATCGCCATTGCATCAGCCACTCTGTTGTTTGTCCTTGGAATCTGCTCAAAGTTAATGTCAATGAAAGATTCCTTGAGGCTTTCTACCACCTTCTTGTATGGTGCGAGCTTATCATCCTTGGTTTGGTATTCACCGTTGACTTGGTTGATGATAAGTTGTGAGTCCCCATAGACCTTTAGTGCCATGATTCACCATTGTGCTGCAATCTTGAGACCTATGGTCAAAGCCTCATATTCTACAATATTGTTAGTACAAGGGAATGCTAGCTTGTATGATCTAGGTATGCAGTCTCCTTGCGGCGTGATGAAGAACACACCAGCTCCTAATCCATGTTGTGTGTGAGAGCCATCAAAGTATAACTTCTAGTGGTCTACTGCACCAAGGTTAAAAAGGGACTCATCTGAGAATTCTGATATGAGTGGGTTATCTGTGTAGAGGGGAGCTTCTGCCAGCTGATCTGCAATGACTTGTCCTTTCATGGCTTTTCACTCTACATACTCGATATCATGTTCAGATAATATCATTACCCACTTAGCCATTCTATCTGTAAGCGCTGCTTTTGACAATAGGTACTTTAGAGGGTCTATTTTGGCAATCAACTTGATTTGGTGCGCTAGCATGTAGTGTCTGAATTTCTGAGCTGCAAATATCAGTGCTAAGCAAGCTTTTTCTATTGACGTGTAATTGAGCTCATGTCCCACCATTGTTCTGCTGATGTAGTAGATAGTTCGCTCGGTTCCCTTTTCATCATGTTGAGCTAAAAGGGCCCCCAGGGTGGCTGTTGTTGCAGAGATGTATAGGATTAATGGTTTCCCCACAATTGGTGGCATCAATGCAGGTGGTGTAAGTAGATATTCTTTTATTTTTCTGAATGCCTGCTCACATTTTTCATCCCATCTAAAAGCTACTCCCTTGTGAAGTAGGTGTGAATAGGCAATCTGTTTATCTGCCAATTGTGCTATGAATCTTCAGATGGACTGGAGTCTTCCTTGCAATCCTCTTAGTTGTTTCAATGTCCTTGGTGCTTCCATTTCGAGGATTGCTTTTACCTTTCCAGGGTCCACCTCTATTCCTCTCATTGAAACTATGTATCCTAGCAGCTTTCCTAATTATACCCCAAAGACACACTTCTTCGGGTTGAGTCTAACCTTATATTGCTCGAGCCTGTCAAAGATAGCACTTAGAGTTGCTATATGGTTTTGTCTCTTCTTTGATTTAGCCAGTATGTCATCTACATAATCTTCAATTGTTTTATGGATCATGTTGTGGAAGATTAATGTCATGGCTCTTTGGTATGTAGCTCCTGGATTTTTCAACCCAAATGGCATTACGTTCCAACAGTAGGTGCCCCAAGGACATGTGAAAGTTGTCTTGTGTTGGTCTTCTTTTGCGATCATTATCTGATTGTACCCTGAAAATCCATCCATTAGGGAGAGCATCTCATGTTCGGCCGTCATATCCACTATCATGTCAATGTTGGGTAGTGGAAAGTCATCCTTGGGACATGCTTTGTTTAGGTCTCTGAAATTAGTGCAGATGCGGATGCCCCCTTTTGGTTTTGAGACTGGTACGAGATTTGATACCCATTCTGGATAGTCGATCGGGCGTATGAAGCCAACATCCAGAAGTTTCTGCAACTCAATCTTTACAAGTAAGGCTATTTGAGGTTGCATCTTCCTTAGCTTTTGTCTGACTAGTTTTTCTCTGGGGTAAACGGCCAAATGATGTACTACCACTTCAGGGTCCAAGCCTGGCATGTCTGCATAGGTCCACGCAAAATTTACCTTTCTCTCCTTTAGGAAAGCTGCCAATAGTTCTTGTTCTTCTTCTAGAGGGATTCTGCATAGAAGGTAATTTGTGGTTCTGATTCTGTTCCTAAGTTGACTGGGTTGCACTGTTCTACCAATACTGTTGACTTCTCCTGGTGTAGAGTAGTAGGGGGGAGATTGATTCCTTCATCCTCTGGCACCTCAGAGAGGTTTTCGCCATTGAATGCATCCTTTATTTTTACTATTTTATGGTTAGAGAGTGCCATAGTGTGGTTTTCACTCAATAACTCTGAGCTTATTCTCGATCTTTTTCTTTTGCGACTGAAGGACTCAATTGTCTCCCCATAGTATGCTTATGTGTCTAGAGTGATATCAAATCCTATCTTGTGATCTCCACATGGAACAGTATCCCTTAGTCCCATGAATTCCAAGAGAGCCTTGTCGTTTCCGAACAAGTCTAGAATTGGCGGTCCCGGTTGGTCGTGATCGATGAGTTGGGGGTACACTAAGTGGATTTGGTGGGTTTGTTGGATTGGCTCAGTGGGTGAGGCACTAATCATCAGTAGGGTGGAATCTTAAAAGAGCCTAGGTAAGCCACCTATGGTGTCATCGTTGTCACTGCTACTACAAACGTTAGTTATGTCAAATGTGAAGCTATCGAGAGGTAGGCCTATGGACACGGGTAATCTAAGGTTAGTTGCCGAGACCCAAGGAGAGGACCTGACTACCCTATTAGGAACATTTCTGCCATGCACGGTTATACTCAGAGGGGTACAGCCGAGGCCAAGGTTCCGCATTCTTCTTTCTACAATGATGGGCTCCAACTGTCCATCACTGTTTCTTCCTAGGCTTTCATTCCTGTTATAGCCCATGCCGAACATCATTTGTAACCCTCTGTTTGTTTCCTTCGTGGGTAGGGTGGGAGTGGGTCTTTCATCTTGGTACAGAGTGTTTGTGATGTCCTCCTCATCCACATTCTCCCGACTGAGATCCCCCCAACTATGGAATCCAACGGGTTTCGTTCTAGTGTGAACAGGTGTTTGAATCATTTGTGGTTGCCCATGTGACCTACGAGATTGTGGTAACTCTCCTAGAACAAAAGCGTTTCTCTTCATTCTATAATCACCGCATCCATTGTCCTGTATCATGTTCTTGATTTCAGATATGTCGGGGATGGCGGGTGTCTCTGTTGCAGAAGTGGAGGCGAGATTAGCTGGGTTCATGTATGAAGTGGAAGGTCCTTCATCATTTTTAGGTACTTGAGGGATTTTGTAAAACTTGGCTTCCAAGTTTTTGCAATAGGCAAAAGGTTCGGGATCCCCATGTATAGTAACCTCTTTGTTTTGATATGAGAATTTAATGCATTGATGATAGGTTGAGGCCACTGCCTTCATTCCATGTATCCATGGGCGTCCTAGGAGGATGTTGTATGGTAGATCAAGGTCAAGCACTTGGCAAGTTGTTTCCATGGTTGCTAGCCCCACTTGGATGGGGATCTTGATAGTGCCTTGTGACACTCTTTCCTGATCATCATATGCTCTTATCGTGATGCTTTTGTTCTTATTGATGGAATCCTCAGCAAATCCCAATTTCTTTATAAGTTTCAGAGAACAAATATTAAGGCCTGCACCTCCATCTACCAGGACCCTTTTGACTTTCTTTTTGTGGATTAGGACTTGGAGGTGGAGTGAACGATTATGAGATGGTTGTGGAGGGAATCTTGGTCAGAAAATGTGATGAGGTTTGGGGTAACGATGTTACCCACCATAGCCTGGAATTGCTCTGTGTCAAGGGTGGTAGCAATGGTCGACGCAACTAGTGCTTCATCCAGGATCGGTCTATGGGCGGCGGAGATTTTTAGTAATTCCATGATGGAGATTTGTGCGGGTGTTCTTTTCAGCTGGTCAATTACATTGTAGTCATAAGGGATAGCCTTTGTGTTGGTAATGGGGGTCTTAGCAGGTGCCCCAGCAATGGTAACTTTTCTGCCTCATGTGGTGACTCCACAGTCATTGTTGGCTCCCTTGATATTTATGACAATAATCATCTCGTCGACACATTCAACTATCTCCTCGTATACTAGATTAGCTCTAGCATACTTTTTCTTACCCTTATTATTCCCTTGGTTGTTCCCTTGGTTATGATTCAGCATCGGATTCGTGTAGATTTTCAGATCTTGGTTTCCGGTCGGCTGCTCGATGTTGATGACCTTATCCTCGATGAGGTCTTAGATGATATTCTTGAGTCTCATGCAGTTGGTGGTGGTGTTCCCTTTGACTTTGTGGAAGTCACGAGATTCTCGTTGTACCATGGCAGTTTGGTCATGGGCTTCGTGTATTGTTCGGAGTTAGAGATCTTGATTAAGTTCTCCTTGACCAGTTTTTTCATGACCAACTCAATCGATTCGCCAAGGGCTGTGAATTTCCTCTTGGGGGGAAAATTGTTGCGGGGAGGTGGTCCTCCTTGATTACCCACATTGTTGAATTGGCTAGTGGAAGGTGGTTGTGCCACTACCGCATTAGTCTGCACATTATTATGATTATGATTTTGCGGTTGATGATGGTTTTGGGTATTTTGCTTAGGAGCACTGATGACTACCTTAGCATTGACCACACCGTTTTTCATGATATTTTTGTTCCTTGACCATGTTCGAGGTTTATCATTGTAGTTGTTAGATGGGCGGTTATCCTGTGGTGGATTGAATGTTGGTGCACCTTCTCGTGCTGTAAGGGCTCTTTCAATGTTGAGCGCCTTTGGAATTAGTTGGTCGTATGATGTGATGCACTGCATTTTCAAGTAGAATGCCAAGTTTTTATCAAGGTTGGCTATGATGGTGCATACTTGTTCTTCTGGCATATTCCACTTGCTCTGATTGGCCTTGGATTGCCATCTTTGCAAGAAGGATGCGAATAACTCTCGTTTTTCTTGTTTGAGTGCAAATAGTTCTTCTAGACTGACATCTGCACCCATATTAAAAGCGTAATTTTTAAGGAAAGCCTCCACTATTTCCTCGAATGTTTTAATGCCTGTGGGTAGGTGAGAAAACCATTCCATAGCTGGACCAGTCAGGCTTCCGGGGAAGAGCCGCATTAGATACGTGTCATCATATGCGACTTCCATGCAGTGCACCTAAAATTCCTTGACGTGGTTTTTAGGGTTGCCCGTTCCATTGTATTTATCAAATTTGGGGATCTCAAACCCCTTTGGAAATGGTACCATGGTGAGACTTCTATCGAACGGATAAGGGCACAAGTTGCTTGGTGTCCTTGTGGTTTTTCCTGCTTGCAAGTCCAACACCTACTGCGAGAGTAGTTTGATTTGTGTTGCGACATCTTTGCTTGGGTCGGGGGGTGGGATGAATGAGTTATAAGGCATTTGGGGAGTGCGCGTGGTGGGAGGGGTACTGGTGGGCGTTTGCTACAAGCTTGGCTGTGCATTTAAGGCTTGTTGGTAAGCCTGAATTTGTGCCAACAACGCCTGTTGTTGATCTTGTTGTTGGTCCATCTGCTATTGTTCCCATGAAGCCTGCTATTGGTCAAACTGCTGTTGAGCTAGTAACGCTTGTTGTTGGTCAAGCTGCTATTGTGCCAACAATGCTTGTTGTTGTGCCAATAAAGCTTTTTGTTTAGCTTGGTGCTGTGCTTGAAAGTCTCGCAGGGCTTGTTGGTAGGCTTGTAGGTGGATCGCTTGTAATTGCGCTTGGTATTGAGCTTGTGCCTGCTGTTGGGCTTAAGCTTGGGCTTGCACTTGTGCTTGTGCTTGAGCTTGAGCTTGTGCTTGAGCTTGAGCTTGGGCTTGCGCTTGGCTTGGGCTTGTGCTTGCTAGTTTTGTTGTAGTATTTTTTGTTGGTTGGCTTTTTGGAGGGTTTGGATTAGAGTGGTGAATGAATTTGTTGTGTTGGCCTTCGGTGGGATTGGTGGTGGAACAGGGATCACGCCAACTATCATGGCAGGTGGAGGGATTGTGGTGGTGATTGTGATTTGGGTTGTCGGAGGGGTGTTTGAGATGATTTGCCCTTGATGAGGCATGCTTTGGGAGACTTGAGGGCCAATGGATGGATTTACCGTATTGACAGGAATAGTTGTGATTTGTTGTGAGGATATGGGCAAAAGAAGCGGGTTCAAAGTGGTGGTCGGATTGCTTGGATTGGCAAAATTTTTGATGGTCAAAGGTGGAAGACCTATTCCAGGAGGTGATGTGGATGCGAAAGGAAGCTGGGGAAGGGATGATGCACCTATTTGGAAAGAGAAAGGATTGATGGCTTCCATCATTCCAAGAAAACCAACTTCCTCATGCGGTGGGGGGGTTGGTATGTTCAATTGATAAGTTGGTGTGGCGTGAAATGAGGATGAACTAGCGGGATTATGAAATGTGAGTGGGACGTATGGGTGAGATGGGTTTTCCGGAATAGATGTAGCTGGCATGGGGGTGATGATTGCTTCTTTATTAGCCACAAGGCGGTGTTTTTGCAATTCCTGGAACATGGCACTCCCTTTGTTCACAATCGGGGAGGTTGATGTGCTGATTGATGTGGTGCAAGGTACTTCTTGATTGATGTTTGACAATGGGGATGAATTTGCACTAGTGCTTGTGTTAAGGTCGGGAGGGGGCATGACTCCTCCTCTTGCCATTGAATTTATGTATTTGAACATAGCACTAACAATTTTATGGTTCTCAGGATTTTGAACCATTTCCATGATTTCATTTGGTGTCATCCCAATGTCTTCATTTGTGTCATCCCCATGATGACTCTCCTCTTGAGGATTTTGTGATGATAAGGGAGAGTTGCTTGATTCTGCTAGGTTCACTTCGGTGTTTAGATGACTCATGTCCATATAAGCTGATATTTCTCTGATATTCTCCATGTCCTTCTTGTGTTGAGATCTTGTTTGGACCATAAAAAATAGGGATTTGTTCAATCCTAATCCTTTAGGTCCAAAAAAGAAGAACTAGGGAAGCTAAAAGATCAAAGATGGTGATGATGGTGATGGGTTAAAATGGATGGGAGGAGTGAATGAAACCTTTGGAAATTTTTTTGAATGTATGTGCTAAACTTTGAAAGGGCTTTTGATTTGATTTGATTGTGATAATTTGACTAGATGTGTTAAGTCAAACAAGATTGTTTGTGAAGTTGTTTTCCCTAGGAAGTTGTGTTATCCTAAGGGAACTTGCACAAATGGATGAATTGACAAAGTGTGTTATGCCAAAGCTTTGGAGAACTAATAGACTTTAAGAAGTTGTGTTATCTCAAAGAAAATTTGTCCAATGATTGAGATTATGTTGACTAAGTGCATTAAGCCAAGGTATGATGATGTTGATTTAGCCCTCTAAGTTTAGCGTGATGATTGACTCTAGGGTTCTCAAACAGTTTGATGATGGAAATGAGACTTGATTTGATGGAGGAATGAATGGGAACTTTGATCTTGAACCCTAACCTAGATGTGACTCTCTCTCTACAAAACCTCGGTATTGAAGAACATGCTAGACTTTCTATGGGAGAAATGCAAACCTTTGAAAAAGTTTGGGATTTTGTTGACAATAAAATGCATACAATGCGGGATTGTTCCTTCAGGCCTTTTTGTAGAAATTGTATACAAGTCTCTCCCTTACTTCAAGGAGCATCTCAAGGCATTTCTCACGGATTTTTAGACCCACTTTCTTGAACTTTGGCTTTGGGATTTTAATCTTGCGAGAAATCATTGGAACCAACACATGTGAAGTTCAATTTGTCTCTTTATCTTGGTTAAATGAGGTTTTTTTTTTTTTTATCCAAGACACTTGCTTGCTTAGGTTTTCAAACTATATGTCTAGTGTCCCATTTTCTTTCTCATCCCACAAGGTCCTTTGTGTGGAAATCGAGGAAAATAGGGCAAAAGTTCCCTGTGTTTATGCTTATTGGAAACAAATGATGGTAGAACTTGTACACTTAGAAACCTCTAGGAATGTGATTCCTAGGGAAAGCAAGAGTGGGCAAGTTCGTCAATAGGTATTTGTTTCCCACAAGGTGTTTGAAATTTCAAGGTTTTTTATGTATGTTTGTTTTCCAAATGTTTACAAGATCAAGCAATGTGTTCTTCCAAGCATTTTTACACTCCTAGGTTGATGAGACAATACCTTGTTGGGTTCCCACTTGGATAAATCCAGCTGCACATATCTTGTGCAAATGGCTAAATGCTTGACCACACTGGCTCTCCTCCACGACACTCACTTATTCGGGTCAGCCAAGCATTAGTACCCATGAATCTCCCATGGCATACTTTCCATTTCCACAACAAGACCGCATGTTACGTGGGGCAGCTTCAAAGGACATAACCTTTCGCACCAACAAGATAGACAAGGTTTTGGCATTTTTCTAAACAAGGGGTTCTAATTCGGGCATTCCGTTCATGGGGGATTATCCAACATTGGTGAGAGTCCATTGCTATCCATCTCGTCGGAATAATCCTTGTGATATTGGCCTTTGTTCCAATATCCACACTTATATCCCGGGTGGAAGTCGCTTGGCTTTAGTGTGTTCTCGGTTGGGTCGTTCCCTTGGGTGATTACTTTTTCCCACAAGGCAGGCCCTCTAAGATAAACAATAGCGAGCTAACATATCCCGTCGTTCACACAACCTTTGTTGAAAAAGAAAGGGGAGAACCTCCGCAATATATCGTGCTCACACTCGCATGTTTTGTTCAATTTTAAGTGCCCAAATCAAATGTGGAGGCAATCTTTTCGACAAGTTAATATCACTAAAATGCTTTTGATTCTCAAGATCGCTATAAAGCGCGAGAGAAGCGCATACGCATTTTGGTGATGTTAATTTGTTAAAAAGTTTGCAAAACATAAAAGAATCATGTTCAATTTTATCCTTCAAAGCAATGATGAGTTCATTTTAAAAGCACCAAAATGAAATGTGAAGTTTGCCTTGTTCAATTTTAAGTCCAAATTGAAAACTAGTAAGTGTCTAAAATTCTTTTTAGCCCCTTGGCATCTTTAAAAAACAAAGTTTGTTTGTTCTTTTTAGATCCAAATGAAAAATTAGTAGCCTAAGGTCAAAGATTTTAACAAATTTTCAAGAAGTGTTGAAAAACACTTAAGTGTTTAGAAACACTTTTCACAAGATGAACAAAAAAAATAAAAAAATAAAACATTTTTTAAAGCCCAAAGTAAAGTTATTTTTCCTAAGGCCAAAGATTTAAATTTTTTTCTCAAGAAGTGTTAAAGAACACTTTTAGTGTTTAAAAACACTTTGGGTTTGTAAACATGATGTCATAATGACTCCCTCCTTTGCTCCAACCTACAAAATGATAGTAAAACAGAGAGTGAAAAAAAGGGAAAAAACAGCAAATCAGGTTAATATAAAAAAAATATTCAAATTTAAAAAAAATAGACTGATCCCACGGTGGAGTTTGTCAAATGCGGTGCTCCTTAACGGGTGCAATGCTATTTAAAAAACATAGGCGGTGCTATACAACTCCGCGCGGTCGACTGTATGCGGTGCTTTGCAGAAACAGAGACCACGGGTGCGACGGAGTTTGGCACGTGGTGGAGTTTGGCAGCGGTAATGTTTGGCAAAATTTCAAATTTGATGGGTAGGAAGCAATTGCAGTGTTATATGGTGCCACGGGCTTCGGAAGGTGCGGCGCAATATAGCGCCGCGTATGAGGCCGCGGTGCCATACAACGCCGCGTGTCTGGTACACGATGCAGTTTCTTGTGTATGAAGAAAAACGTGAAGAAAACTATGGAAATTTGAGGAAAAATGTGTCAAAAAGCTTCAAGCCCTCCCTCTAGTGCCAAAATATGAACCCCTAAACCTGCATATGCACAAATAAGTCAAACATTGTTAGTGTTAGTTCAAGAATGCATGCAAACAATGAGAGATTCCCCATAAAAATCCATTTATTCAAACTTAACTAGAAAATGAAGAACACAAGTAAATTTCAAATGAAAGACACTCGATCCTAATTAAGCTAATAACATGATGATTCCATGGGGGAATTGGTGCCAATGGTATGTTGCAATTGGCCCTTTCCCAATTCCTAATTGCAAATGTTGATTGATTGGAGAAATGGTCAAATCTCCAAAAGAGATTTGAGCATAACCTTGTTGCAAAATCTCAGTATGTGCTAGATGATTGGATGAAATTGGCAAAATTAGCTCTCAATGTGGAGAGAGTAATTTTGCATATGAATTGTGGATGAAGATTGAGGAGAAGAGTCTCCAATTTATAGTTTTCAATCTTGGAAGAATGAATGAAAATAAGCAATGTGGGATAAAAGATAGTTCAATGGCATTGTGCCACTTGTCCAAATGTGATTGGATGAGGAGTGTGCAAGTTTTGGCCAATGTGCCAATAAATGCAATTAGGTGGCATTTCAAATTTGAGAAATGACATGTTGAAGAGGGAAAAAGAATGAAATTAATGTCACTTGGCTCAAAGTCAAGGACATGTAAGAGGCTTTTAATGCCTTGTTGGAAGGACCAAGTCCACTTGGACTTTTTGAATTCAAAAGAGGAATATTCCCTTTTTGATGCTTTGTGAGGGAAAATAGAGAATTTAGTAAATCAAATAAATTGATTTATTGTGCAACTTGCATTCTCTAGAAGATTTTAATGAAAGAGATTAACTTAATCAATGTTTTGATTAACTTAATGAAGAATTAGGTGATGTGACCATTTAGACTTAGATTTATGAATTAACTTAAGTCCAAAATTGAGAGGAAATGATTCATTAAATAAATGATTTGATTTATTTAATAAAGAAGGAATGTGTTAGATTAAATTAAATAAGGTTTAATTTACTTAATTTAATGAGAAGACTTTAGAGATTTTAATCAAATAAAATGATTTATTTAATTAAACAACAATGTAGGGTTAATTAAATTAAACTGATTAATTTAATCAAAGGGGGTGATAGACTTAATCCAATAAACAGTGATTTATTGAATTAAAGGATAGAAATTGATGAAATGCTGAGAAATTGATCTGAGAAGAAATGTTGTTAGTAATCGGGATCAGGTGTGCCAGAACGAACTTGTACATTTTCCATGTTTACATAATATATGAGTAACTATAGGCAACCAAATAGCTTCATACCAAAGAATCTACACAAATAAAAATATCCTCCTCTATCAATTTGGGGATATGAAATCCTATCAAAATATTTTAAAGCATGTCTAGAAGAAGAGATGTATATTACAAGAAATTAGGCTTGGTGAAGCTTTTCCATTCCCTAGTACAACTCCAAAGCTCAAGATATTTAGCTCATATAAGAAGGCTAAAGGATGGAAAAGCATGAAAAAATAGACCAAAACTAAACCAATCTTCCCTCTCCCATATTCCATTTAACCCCTTTCTTTAATAAATATTCGATCTTGGATAAACACTTCCAAAGATAATAAACTTGATGGTATGTGCCTTAAATTGAGGAACAAAAAAGTGGACAAATAAGTGAATTTTTTTATAATGGGGCGTGTGCATAAAAATGGGGGACCAAAAGGGGGTGAAAATGGCCAAATTTTATTTTAATTAGTAAAAATTGATCTTAGATGAGAAATTAAAGATAACCATGATCAAAATTTGAGAATATAAAGAGAACAAGATTTATAGTGCTTGGAATCTAGTTTATAAACTACCATATTTCTTTTAAAATGGTAGAAATCAAGAGGTTCAAATAAGGGGATCACATAAAATGCTCCTAAATTTGTTACAAAATATAACATAATATTTGGTGTGCTCCCTTTAAAATGTTGATTTTTAAAAAATATTTCACAAATCTCTTCAATGAAAAATTAGCTAACATCATGTATTTTGTGCATTTTTTTTGCTGATTTTTAATTAGTATATATTTTTTATTAATTGTCAAAGTGGACACATCCTAAAAAATAAAAAATTGAGCATAATCCCCTCTATTTAAAAAAAAAAAAATCAATTTTTTTAATGTGTATAGAATAAAGTTTAGAATATTGTAAAAAGTAATTTGTTTCAAATTTGGATGAATGGATAAAAAATGATACTAAAAATACTATACATGTATTTTTGAAAAAAAGAACACTTGAAAAATAAATTGAAGATTAAACCTTAAAATGTATTGGAATTGTAGAAAAAAATTATATAGTTAAAAAGGTAAGAGAGCTTGATGTTATCATGGATTTTTTTAGATAAAAATTAAAAGCTATAAAAACCTAATGGAAAACATACTTGAAATTTAATTGTTTTATGTTATTTTTCAAAAACATGACTTTGGGCATTGACATGCAAGTCTAGCCCTTTGGGTTTGATGCCCAAGGAAAATCCATCCCTAAGGGTTAGAAATATCCAAGGCAAGATACAAGATGGTCATATTTCTTTGCATGTAAAAAATAAAAACAATGGCTAAAAAGTGTGTGCATCCCATGATTTTGGATCCACATACTCTATTTTATAGGTTGTAAACTACACATTCACTAACATACAAACACAATTTTTATGGTTTTGAGAAATTATAACTAGTATTTCACTAATATATTGCCTTTTCTTCTTTCATTGATGCCGAAGATTAAAATTACATGTTTTAAAATGAATTTGATAGTTTGAATGATTATTTTCATGTTTTAAAAAATATGAATGGTTTTCATAATTTTATTTGAATTTGATAATTGTCAATTATTGTTTTCATTATTTTGACTAATCACATTAAATTGAAATAGAATTCAACATAATACAAATAAAATTGATAAAAAAATGAGATATTAGAGGAGCATGGAACTGAGAATGAATAAGAAAACTATGTGCAATTAAGAAATTAAATCCCTGAGTTGAAGGTATGCCCTCTTTTTCATCTCAATTTGATATTGAATAAATTCCTTGAACACAA
Source organism: Sequoiadendron giganteum (assembly GCA_007115665.2). Lineage (NCBI taxonomy): Eukaryota > Viridiplantae > Streptophyta > Pinopsida > Cupressales > Cupressaceae > Sequoiadendron > Sequoiadendron giganteum. The sequence goes on from CM021108.1 coordinate 94,040,138, forward strand.
ATTGAATTTACTTAACCACAAAGGTGGTGCTAGCATAATTGATCATATTTTGATATCTCATGATTCTAATAAACTTAAACTTTCTATATGTCCCACCTTGTATACCCTTATCTAACAATACATTCTAATTTTAGAGTTATAATTCATAGATATTGTAATTATCCTATGAATATATGGTTTGATACATAATGTCAAAACCTTCACATTAGAATCAAGGACCTCCTTAGACAAATGATCCTATTGCTAAGTTAAGATATTAATAAAACTTATCACACTAAACTATGGTAGAAAAGTTGATAATTCTTCTTCAGCCATCACCATACCATGCTATACATCTAGCCCATTTTTAATGTTAGTTGATTTTTTTTTTCTTTTTATAGTTGAATATTATTGGCTACAAATATTAGGTTTGATAGATGCATAGGATAACTGAGAGGGGGGTGAATTAGTTGTACATTAAAACATTCAATCCCTCATTAACTTTCAAACCCTTATCAAAACTTAAACCCTCATTAAGCATTAACATAATGTAAACATTGGAAATGACAATGTAAACACAACCATACACAAGAGAACACTAGATTTAAGTGGAAAACCTTAAGTAGGGAAAAAAACTATGAGGATTAGCTCACATATATATGAATAAAAATACCAAATACAATTAGGCTCATTTCCAAGGGCTCACTGTCAGGTGGCTCAATGCCAAGAATAACGAAGAATAGAAGAAAATATTACAAAGAGATTCACTATCTTAGAGAAATAGGAAAATCCACCACTATAGCTTTATGCTATCTGCAACCTTTGGCTCACTACCTCCAACAACTTCAAGCACACTGAAAATGTAGACACCTTCCACTCACTGCATCCAGAGTCATAGGCATCAATATCACACTCAAATCACCACACTTTATCACATTCACACCATTCACACTTGCCACACTTACTACCAACAAATCACCTTGAATTTATACCATCTGTGACCTAAGCAATCTCAATTAGGTCATCCTCAATGAAATGTTAGCACCTCAAATGTGCAACACAAAAATAGGTTGATGCCAAACACCTCCGCGGTGGAAAGAAGTGAAGGTAGAAAAATCCAAGGTTTAAATAGGACCCAAATCTATACCATAACACTACTCATCACATCAATAAACAATAAACAACCTCTATGATTAGCACTAGCACCCAAGTCGACCAAACCTGCACTAACACTAACAAGCGACCAAATACACACATCTTGAGGTCTAAAAACAAAATGAAGACTGCATAGAAAAACTCTACAAATTTCCAAAATATTCCACATCATTAGAATATCCAACACCACCGCCACAACCACCTAAAATTGAATAATACTTTCATCTTGTGCATCAGGATGCACTATGACTAAACATCCAACATAAGAACTAAACTTATGGAGAAAATCAACAACAAAAAATCCAAGGGAAGATAAATACATATAATATAAGCATGTTCAAAAATCCACAAGATAGAAAACAACACTACAGAGAAATGTGAAGCAATCTCATTTCTCCTAGACAACCTTCTATACAGATAAACAAACTGTCAAACACAACTTCTACGGTCGCATGATCCAAATCCTAAAACTTTGGATACAAAAACTCTTAACACCTCTTATAATCATATCCAAACCACACAATCATATCTTCAACCATGAAGAAATGTAAAGCACAAAACTAAATACACTTCTGTCACACTACACATTCTTTTATTCAAATTTTCTCAAAAGCACTTGGAAACCAAGTTAACTTACAACAATTGCAAAACTTATTCATCACAACCATACAAAAAACCAATGAAAACATTGATGATAGAACCACAACACCTTCTTATCAAACCACAACACATCCATACTAGCACTAGTTAGCACTGGCAACACCGACAAACTCGATATTGTTGACATTGATAACCAACTATTGACATCAATGACAACACCTGCAACATACTTGCAGCAATATCCCCCTTTGTCATTGATGGTGACACCAACTCTAAAAAACTATCAACTGTTGACATCAACTCTAAAATAACTCTACATCAAGCAACACTCCCCCTTACCAGGGTATACTTCACTCTCTCCATTTACCTCTATTCTTCAAACATCATCCTCTCCCCCTTTCTTGAGGATTTCTACAAATATTACTCTGCCCCTGTGTTTTTAAGATCATACTCTCCCCCTTTGACATCAATGGTAAAGGGAAACATCTTTCCTTTTGAAAACATTTGCATAGAACTTTTTCTTTTCTACTCTCCCCCTTTGAAATCATCACACATACACAGTAACACCAGATTTACGTGGAAAACCCAATAAGGGAAAAAACACAGTGAGGATTAGCTCAGAGTATAAAGAATATCAAAACCGATTACAAAGGCTCACTACTAGAGTACACTCACTACCAAAACATGACTCACCATCCAATAAGGGTTAACCACTTAGAGGGCTCATTGCCACAAAGATACAAAGAAGATAGAAGAGATATGCTATAGAGAGAAGACAATATCAATGCAATAGAGATTTCCACCATGACTTACTCAACCACTTGTAGACATGCATGAATGAAAGAGTACATGTTCAACTCATTGCATCCAAAAACTCACATCATATACACAGTGTTTCACATCTATATCACATCTATCTTGCTCTATTTCTTTGTATTCCTTTCACCAATATCTCATCTTGTGTTTATATTGTCTTCAACTTTGAAACATATCAAAAGTCAAGCATACAACATTTAAATTCAAATTAGGTCGGCACCAAAACATTCTAGGGTTGAATTAGAATGAGGGAGACCCAAACACAGACTTTATGAGTACCCAAATAAGTCCCAACACACTTCATGAAATTTAAAAGTAGTGTTTAACACAAGGTCGACCAAACTAGTATAAAACACATAGAATAGTTAAGCACAATGTCGGCCTCCAATAATGATTGTAACAACTAAGCCCTTGCAACTGTGATTTAGAGATTGGACATCTAACCTGAATAGCTATTTCAATAATCATAAAGGTGCATTTAAATTGTCAACCCATGGACGTAAACTTGAAATTGGTCAGCACTGTATGTGCACTAGGAATCCAAAGTAGCCATATCTATTCTACAACTAAGAAAAACACAATGATGAAAGTAAATTGCTTGGAAGGAAATAACATAAATGCTGAACATCAATCAAGAACTAGATTAAACTAAAATGCATGATATGAATGAAAATTTGAGCGAATAAACAAGAAACTACTTTGTCTTCTTTGGCCACAGGAACAATCACATAATGGAATTCTAGTGGCTACCGAAATAGTTGGTGCCAGATTTTTAACTAATTACTGAACATAAAATACTAATTAAGCTAAAGAACAAAATACTCACCAAGTGGCCCCCCTTGGATAAGTATTCCCTAAGGCTAAGGTAAACTCAGATGCACGAACTTATAACTTCATTTTTTTCAGTAAGAAAACATGAGTACAATCAACATAACTATATTGCTGAAAAACTTAAGAGTGCAAGTATATCATGAAGTTAACATTCTTCGACTGGAGAGTTGGCTCTCAGATGGAACATTAGAGCCTTATTTAAACACCTAGAAAGGTATTCAACTCCAACAAACATGGATGATTCCACATTAGGGAAAGCGTGGAAAAGAGTAGAGGCAAATACGCATGCACATAACCTGTCAGACATGTTTTTCTTAACGCGATTTTGGCACAACAGTAATGCCTAAATCTGCTTAATAGGAAATTAATAACATTACAAGGTAGTTACAATCTGATTTGCATGAGGAATCTCCAGCCGCTAAGAGTCTTCCCTCCATTAAATTACCACCTTGTTGAATGGTATGGCACACATCCAGCTAGAAGAATCTTCTTGAATTATAGGCATCAATTATATCTGCATGGCAATGTTAGTACACATAACAACTACACATCCATAATTATCTTAAAGTGACATTCATTAATCACATGCAAAATTAACATAGATGATTCCTATAGCATGTCCATATCATTAAAAGTTATGAAAATGAGTTCATGTCCAAAGTCTATGGTCTTAAGGAAACATTATAAAAAGATCAACTCCCAAGTATAAAAGTCTTATGACAAATGTAGGAAATAGACAACTCTATCAATAATTAGACCATAAACTAGACTTATCATCCCCCCCCCCCCCCAACCTAATGTCTTGCTGGTCCTCCAACAAAGGAAGAGCTGTGCTTTTTTTTGGTTAAACCCTAAAATTGGTAATTGCAAGTTGTCCCACATCAATTTATGTTATGTCTGAATTAGGATTCCAATAGAACCCTTGTTGTCTCTCTAGCTTGCTCCATCTCTGTCTTTCATCAGCTATGTCATACTTGTAAAATCTGAAGTTTGGCACATGCCACAGTATGATAGGTTGCTAAAAAATTAGTGGAAGCCAAAATTGCCCTTTTGTTATCCCAATTTGCATATACCTATCAACTCTTTTAAGGGCTGCAACATAATTATGCGTGGAATGAGGCTCAATTTTCTTCAAATCATCAGATAGGATGTTCCACCTCTATGACAGGTATCCCATCATAGATTCAACTGTAGTTCTTGCCATCTCCTCATATTCTTTGTAAACTGCCTCTCTTTTAGGCAGGATCCTACTACCATAGCTTGGCCGGTATAAAATTATGTGCCAATCCTTAAAACTATCACCTGGATGCTTAGATTCAGACCTAATGGGCATGGGGATGCTGGATTCAACTTGCCTATAGGTCCTGTACTACTTTCCCAAAATTACTTCGTTCTGTATCCAGGACATGAATGCCCTTAATTGGACATCCCCAACATATAACAACGGATTCTAGTCTTGGTCCTTGGTCACAACATAATTAGGTAAATAATATTCACACAACAAATATTTCATCTCAAGGGGAGCAATTTGATAAGCATTGAAAAATTCCATAGGGGTCTCAATAGAAGGATTCAAACCTGAAATAATTCTTGCTAGCTTGAAAGAAAGATGCTTCTCCTTTAAGTATAAAGCATAGAACCTCAGAGGAGCTCTACATTCCAAAAACAATTTCTTCATTCTTATCCTCAATTTCTTTATCTCTCTTTTCAATTTCCTTCTTTCGCATGCTTTTTTCTACTTTGCATTCTTCTTCTCTCCATAAGTTTAGGACTACCATGTTCATTGAAAAATAAAAGGGCCTATGTACTCCTACCATCATTTTACCTAGCACTTGTGCTTGATCTTGGCAGAGTACCAACTGCAGGGCTTCTGTTTGCTCAACCAATTATGGCTGTAGTGGCTCAAGTTCTTGTTCTTGCTCATGTTGCAAGAACTCTTGATGTAGGAACTCTTGATTTTCTTCACACACCTGGTTTTCAACTTGTTCTACAATATCAACAAGGTTTTCCAATGTCATGCTTGTTGCTTCCTCAAACATGTCCTTTTCCTTCACATTCACCTACTCCATTGGAGCTTTTGCATCCTCACGTAATGCTTCCCTAGGCCTAGGGCTTTCCCCCAAAGTTTCATCAATGACTAGCCTAGCTGATATTGATTTTCTAGGAGGGATTGCTTTTGCTGCAAGAGGAACAGTGTTAGCCTTTCGTTTCTTGGAACTTGGCACCTCTTTTTCTACTGTTTTCTCTTTAGCTTTTCCTTTTCTTATTTCTATCTTCTTCTTCTGTGTCCTAGTCTTGATTAGGGTTCCAAGAGGGACATCCTCATCAGAATCAGGAGAGGAAGCCTCTATAAAAAAATGCTCTTCCTCAAAAGAAGTAATTTCAATAGTTTGTGTGGCTGTAGGAGGGTTTCCACTAGGGCTTGCATTAGAAGTTGAGGCACCAGGAGTGGCCCCAATATTGCTTCTTCTTCTACCAACCCTACAATGTTGAGGAAAAACCCTAGTTCGCAAATGATTTGGTCTAATTTGATCAATACTCAAAAATTATTCCCAAGAAATATCAGACACATCATGCAGAGAATTTTCAGCTAATAATTTAATGAAAAAATGATGGGAAATGAAATTTTCCCTACCTTTTGGGTCTTGGTTGCCATGATCAAAAGAAGATGGTATAAGACATTGGGCACATTCATTCTCCTTACGTGCCTCATGTGGTTCAGGAGTTTAAAATGCATGGAATGAAAATTTTACTGGCAACCTTCCCATGTAATATACTTCACAACATAGAAAGCTGCTTGCCTCCATAGGTTGGGTAGAGAGGTCCTCTTCGCACCTTGTTTGTCTATGCTCAACAGAGGGTCTTTGGGTTCTATAAATTCAGCCCTAGCCAACCTGACATCTCTAGTAGCAGGGTACTATTCACCATCGACAGACAATCCTGTAACTTCTACAATTCTTTCCTTCGTAGCCGTGACTTCTAATCCCTTTACCATGGCCCTTTCTTCAGACAATGTCTAGGTGAATTCCAATGCAACATCCTCATCAAAACCATCCAGCTTTAAGAAATAATCTAGCTATCCACAGTTTCTAAACTTGGCTAGGCAAGGTGCATCATGTAGTAACACATCGTGAACCATGGGTTCATTTTGAATTAATCCACCTCCCATTGTTTGCAATCAAACAGTTACTCTACAAAGATTTTCTTTTCCTACAATTCTTGTCTGAAAACAAAGCTTCACCTTTTTTGCAACTTTGCTAAATTTCAATGCTAGCGTCATTCGAATTTTACCTTTTGGCTTAAGATTATGACATAAAAAATTAAAGCAATAAATGAGTAATAAATGCAGGCTATGATTAAGGACAATGGCGGTGGTGAATCGTCACTTCACACATATGAGCCGTCACCTTACTCAGAATTCAAATTGTCTTAATAACTTAAACTTTACTGACGTGTACCAGTACGAAAAGACATGCAAACATGGCATTGAAACGTTCCCTCCCAACCTAAATTTTCAAATGTGTCATCACATGTGAGGTGGAATGTCGATTTGATAGGGTAGGGAATAATTACATGCTATGGTGAACGCCCATATTAACTCACACCAATTAAATAAATTCACTAAAAGATAATTAAGATATAACAATTGATGTGCACATACTTGAATTCATGGAAGATTTATGTTGTGCCTATAGCACACATGCCTCATTTAGAATGGGGACCCTCTTTCTTTCTGCCCTGCCAGGCCATTTTGATCACCTCGTTTTGCGTACCCCCATTTTGGTGTCCTTGATGGTAAAAATTCCTCTCAAGTCTCATCTTAGGTTGACCATGTATTGCCCCTCAAAATTTGCTGAGTCCTAAGGCTTCCTTAACATTTCACCTTTTGTTGGCGTCCGTGAGGCCTCTCGAGCCCAGACTCTTGGGAACCCCTCTTGGGTTTCCCTGTTTGTTTTTCCTTTTTCCTACGGCTTTCGATCTGCATCTCCCCAATTCTCGGATCCTGACTTCATGTTTTCTATCTGGTGACTTGCATTAAATTGGTATTTCGTTGCACCTTCTAGGCTTGACCCTCCGGGTCTCCTTGCTCAGGTTTCCTTCTGGTCTTCGCCATTTTAGATGGTCGTCGGCCAACGTCCTTCCGATATCCAGGCCCCGGCTCCTACTTGGCTGTTGGATTCTCACCTGGCATGTTTGTGGACGGACTTTCCCTCACGTCACTCCAAACCTCGAGCTCTGGACTTCCCACCGCCATCCTTAATTTGAATCCACCTACCTCACTGGCCACTGTACCTACATTTATTAGGAACATTAATTGTGATTAGGGGTATAAATATTGGGTCTGACATGCCATTTTCACATGTCAAGAACAATGAAAAAGTGTAGTGCCATTGCCCCTTTCACGCCCGAGCTATCCCTTTGCCGTTCTTTGAGGATCCAAAAATGCTATTCATTGAGTCATCAAGGTATGTTTGCCATCCGACAACCTACTTCATCTTTTCATTATTTTTTGCTTAAACGGTGGATAAGAAGGGAAACATTTGTGTGAATATGATAGAGGGAACACCATGCCACAAAACTCACATGTTGAAGTCTCCAAAACATCCCTCTGAAACTTAGAGAATCGAAATCAGAACCTTATCTTCTTGTCGCCATTCTTTGAACTGAGCAATCGCGCCCTCCCGGCCTGAGACCTTTGACCGCTGTGGCCATTGAAACTTTAGAATTAATGCAAATTTACCTCAAACTATGAAACATCCTATGGGTTTCAGAATCTGGGACTTCGCCTTTGGATTGTTGCTTTGCCTTTACTATTTCAAACAGTGCTCTCACCTCACCCATCCAGGTCTTGGACCTCGGCTTATCATTTGATGCGAAAACCTTCAATAGAAGTGGACACTTCCAAGCAACCCTTGGGCCCTGGTCTGCAGAATTCCATCTGCGGGCCACCGTTGCCATTCTGCTATTTCGATCACCTGTTGGGTGACTGACTTCTGGCTCCCGGGTCCCGAGCGCTTCCCCGCCGAAACTTTTTTCATGAAAACCTTCAAGTTCTCGCTCCCATCGGATCCCACCAATCGAACTTCCGCTATCAAAATTTCATCCTATCTCGACCGTCTAGAACAACAAATCCAAACTGTCCTTCCTGCCCTTAAACACTGGCATCCCATTTTCCTCCAGGTTTTAACAAATGAAGTCACGAGGAAAAATCCTTCTTTGGGTCCGGATTGCCAGGTTATGGGTCTCGGACTTTCGTCCCCACTTCACCATTCCTTATGGCTATCATGCAGTGGCCTCCCGACCCTCGTGGCTTGAGCTCTTGAATGATTAAAATCACTAGGGCATGGTTTCATAACCTTCCACCTCCCGAGTTTCAGATTTCAGAACTCCTCCTCTGGAATGCCGTTTCTCCAAAGCTATTTCAAATAGTTAACACTTGACAACCTTCCCTCGGTTTGACCCCAAATGCTCTAATGACAGCCTAAATGACCTCCAATCTGAAAATGAACGATAACCCATGTGCTAAAATGTGATCACCTTCTCCATGGGCCCTTCATTATCCAAATCCAAGGTCGAGAGAAGTCATCTGGGTCTTCCCACTCTATTCACCCTTCAGAACAACATTCTGATAGGGGAAGTCTGACCTCTAGGGCCTGGTTCATCCAATTTCCCTCTAGTGAACCTCAGAAGATAATTTTGACTAAGTATTAAAATTTTGAATGATCGATTATTTGATCCAACCACATTTTTGCAAGGATTTAGCTAACCGTTTATGTCACCATCCTAGATTGTACTTAACTTCGGCCTCTAGGTGCAGGATATATGGAATCAGGTGCAAAAACCTCGGGGGCAACCAAAGAAAAAGGAAAGAGAACTGCCAAAGCTCCTTGAGGAAAGGAGGATAAAGATGAGATGAAATAATAATTCCAAGGAGTGTCATTGCATTCAAAGGTCACAACCAAGTGGAGGGACATCTCTGATATGAATATTGGGCATGTCGACATTGATGAGTTCATACAAAGGGTTAGAATAAGCCCAAAAATAGATAATGCAAGACTTATCAGGAGCAATGGAATAGACAAGGCTGTAGGTTTCTCTCCCGTCTTGATTGCCTCTGAGATGGTAATGGCCTGCAGAGAGGTATATCAGCCAAAAAGAAGGACTATTGTCAACAGGGATGGAAACATATTGGATGACATGTCACCATCAAGAATAAAAAAAACCTTCCACATACCTATCTTCGGAAGGATGGAGCTACCTACTATCCAAGAATGGAAAGAAATGTGGGATGAAGACCCCATAAGATGCAAGAAGCTCATAAACCAGTATTGGTTAAAAGATAGATGGGGCAACACTGCAAAGGTTCCCTAAGAACTCTTTCACAATGAATTTTTTGAGAACTATCATGATTTTCTCACCTTACTAAGCAGAGTAATGGGCCTCCCCACTATGGCCTATTTTTAGGAATGGATGGTGTACTTCATTGAACACATTCTTCATGGGAAGGACACCATGTTCTACTCAGGAGGAATAATTAGTGACCGCTTTCATGATCAATTCATGAACATCAAGAAAACATCCAGGTTGTACATGACCTCCTACCTAGTATACTCATTGGCCAATAGGAGGAATTATAATGGGTTATTCAGGATTCTAAATGAGGTGCTTGGTAGAGAACTCAAAGATTTCAACAAATACCCTTAGCTAGAGTTCAAGAATTTCAAAAAGGAATATTACAAAGTAAACGATGCATTCATCGCTTATCTCATCAGGCTGCTCAAGGGTGATTTTGAGAGAAGAGTCTCCCACAGTGCTTGATATTTTCTAAAACATTATACCTTTTTGTTTATCCAGTACCCCAAGTTCACATACATCCATGCCCAGGTCTTCTTAGAAAAGTCGAACAAGCTACCCTATTACCCTAATGACCAGATTATACTGTTGGAGCTCTCTTGGTAGCTACGACACATTCACGACGTTCTGAGTAGCAAGCATATGGAGGGGATCCCTTATCCCCTTACACTCGGCGAAGGAATGCAATGACAATTCGGAGAAGGAATTTGTGGAATATGACTTCAAATCTCACACGACTAGGCCATGAATGGACCCATATGGTCATGTCAGAAAAGTGATTGGACAAGAGTATGCCCACCTCCACAACATTGAAGATTTTTGGGCCAATTGCAAGGATGACTTGGAAGTGCGACTGAGGCATTACATGCAGATGACCGCATATTTTGTGAAGAGAGTGAACTTGTTCCCAGTGCCCAATCAACTTGAGGAAGATGAGAGCACTGTGATCGACCACAGTTACAATGCCAAGGAAGCCAGGGAAGATTGCTTCCGATATCTGAAGCTAATGGCAGGGTATGAAATGCTCGCTGTCAAGATCAATCTAGAAAATGTAAGGCCTCACTTTCAAAAGAGGATGGAGGATGGGATGTTAGCCAAAATTACTACAGATTTCATGAGCTTTGCTGGCCAAGCTTTCGCCCAATTTGAGTTGTTCAAATATTACAACTCGGATTCCAAAGAGTGGAGATACCAAGTGCTAAGATCTGACATCATAGAGGTCGATAAGCTCCAATTGGTGATCTTGAAATTCATGGAGTATGCAGCTTCGAAGAAGCAAGAAGGCAACCTTGTCATTGATGAATATTTTCTAAAGGAATAGCTGCAACAAAGAGCAATCAACAAGAGGACAAAACACTATAGTGCTACCACTAGAAGATAAAATAGGGATATGGACAAAGTGTATTTTAAAAATGTAATATATTTCAGGGTAGGTAGAGCCCTAGTTTACAATGAATTGTGGCTACACAAATGTAAATCAATCTTGGCCACATGTTATACTTTTGGGACACTATAAATAGGGTGGTCTCCTCTCATTTTTAGAGAGAGTTGAGTTGTTGTAAGGAAAGGCTACAAAAATTGCAATAGAAATACATTGATTTTGGTGAATTTCTAGATTTCTTCTCATGTTTCATGATTCTTCTCTCGTAGTTGGATGATTTAGTTGAATTTTCTTTGTTGTTTTAGTTTCCTTTTAGTTATCTTTGGTATATTTAGTAATGTTGTTCCTAGTTATGAAGATTTTTGCTATGTAGATGCTTTTCTTGTCCATACTTTTGGCTGTTTGTTGTTGGTAGATAGCTGTGCAAAGTTAGTCTAGACCTAGATCTGAAGCTGCTTTTAAATATTTATCTTTATTCATGCATATGTATGGTGGATGAATGATAAAACATCTACAGTCCTTAGAATATAGCACATATTTCATGATACTATGAAATTTCAGGTTAAGCAAAATTTTCTTTTAAGGAAACTATCTATAGTAGAAACCTCCATGATCACTGTTCATTCATAGTTTTAGGTCCAGAAACTTCTTCTCTTCCCTACCCTTTTTCATTTTTTTTAATAAGTAACCTATGCTAAGGTTCATTGCACATTGTAAAGCTAAATCTAATGATAGAATGGAGTTTAAGATTGTTGTTTGAACCTGCAACAAATGTATAATAACTTCCCCACCTCAGAAACTCTGTTTGTAGATCCAATTCTTCTTCCATTTTGACTCAAGTAAGTCTGCCTTGTGATTACTAGAAAAATCACATTGAACATCAACTAAGATATCCCATGCAAGTCATGACCTAACACCCGAGTGACCTTGGGGAGATTTTCAGCAACTTGGATATTTCCTTTCAAAAGAGGTGATGCACTTACACATTGCTTGTGTTGAGAAGGTGTGAAAAAACACCCATCAACAAAACTAGCGCTAGAAGGAGGGATCTTTGCGAGCTAAGCTGGATCGAATTGGGTCCTTCTCCCCTAAAAAATTTCATAGAACACTAAGGTCTATGCCAAACAAATGGGAGTTCAAAGAGATCTCACCCGCTACCCGAGCTAAGAGAGATAAGAAAGGGGAAGCCTCTGCCTTTAACGCATCCAACCAGTGCATTTCGCTTTCACCTTCATCCTCTTCTCCAACTCATTGGTAGCTGGATTTTCCCTCATTCTTGGCAGCATATTATCCTACTCATTTTCTTCAAACAACCTTCTAGACTACTATTTCCCAAGGGCTAGATGCTGCCTTCCAACCCAACGTAGCCCCATTTCCAGGATTTGTTTCATCAACCACTGCTACCCCTTTGTAGCCACAAGTCAATCTGGTGTAGCCACCTCCACCACCCCCTCCGATAGTGTGGTTGGGAAATGATCCATCTCCTTTGGCCTTCAACCTCTATCATGACATGAAAAAGAATCCCAAGAGATTTTGCACAAAGTTCAATCCCTGGGATCCGTAGAGGACAACCGAGGAGCATGTCAAGATCTTTGAAATTATTTTGAAAACTATGCAGATTATACATGAGGATGTGGCTTGCTAGCTCTTTCCCTACTCCTTGGGGGAGGAAGCCTTCTATTGGTATGCCAACTTACCGGTAGGAACTATCAACATGTGGGACCTTTTGAAGAATGCTTTTTTGTAGAATTTAAAAACTCCAATCAACCCTATAGAGTCGTATCAACATTTTATGTCAATTCAAAGAGAGGTGAATGAACTAATCAACTCCTTTAATGATCAATTCCATAGAGCCTATACTCTACTATAGGACCCATACATGTTCAATGATGGTGTTGTTTTACCTATTTATTATGTAGCATTGGACAATCTTATTGTAGCATTAGTAAAGAGGATGCGACCACTGCCTGCCAAATTGGTAGATGTGTTGCAGAGGCCATCATTGCTAGCACCAACCTAGGACAAAATATTTTTGGCCCACTACCTTCTTTGGGGTAGGTTGCTCATCCTTTGTAGATTCAAGGACATGCTCAAGCTCTACAACATGAGATGCTTCTCATGAATCTGGTACCACAGCTGCCCATAGTACCACACCCCAGACAACCAATGATTCAACCACCCCCGGTTGCCCACTATTTTTTTCCCCAACAACAACAAGTCCATTCTTAGCCACCCCAAGTACCGATATATCTCCAAGCATCTGAATTTTTTCCCGCTGACTAAAATCAACTAGTGGCTCAATCGATGTTTCTCCAAAATGCAGCCCCACAACTGAAGAACACAAAAAAGGATTAGATCGACGAACTCATGGAAATGATCAAGAAAATGTCTATGAAGATGATGCATTTGAGAAACCAAAACAATCAGCTACAGGCTTCATAGAAAAGCATCCAGGCCAACCTCAACCATGACAATCGTGACAGTAGCGAGAATTGGGATAACCATGATGCCAACGTGGAGTCTGGTTAGAACTATGATATAAATCTAAATTTAGGGCAGAACTTCGTTAGAAGGCCTTTGTTGAGGCAGAACCGGACATGGAACATGAGGCCCAACAATGGTGGTGTTCCCACTCCCATCGATCAACCCAATAACAATGACAAGACTACAAGTGGAGTCTACTTGGCCAAGGCTACTTTATCTAGCTGGTGCCACATACACAAAATGAGCCAACATTCTGAATTGGATTGTCCAAAATTCCAGATGGCTACTGAAAATTTTCAAGTTTAAGTCCAAAATGTTGTGGTAGCTTAGGATGCAGAGACATCATTCCTTCTGAACCATATGATTCCTCTTTGTTGGTGGTCAACCAGGCTCCTTTCCCTAAGGCTGAGTGCAATGTGCTGGAGCAAGAAGGTGCCAATACCAACAACAATGATAAATTAGAAGAGGTAAGTTTCAAAAGCCCTTTGGCTTAGCTTTATGATTTAGTAGATAATGGTCCTAAGGATGAGGAAGAGCCTAGGGAAGATGAGGTCCAAATGTTTCACCAAAGGACTACCCCTTATGAGCTCAGAAATAGGCAAGCTGGTGGTCCTTTTATGACCTCCACTCCACTTATTAATTTTAGTATCCCTCTTGACCCAAATGATAGCAACAATCCGAGATATCCTCATGCACCCATATGGTACTTTAACAAGAATAGCCAACAGAATCAAAACCAAAACCAACCCACTAGCTCCTTCTAGAATACCACTAGTTCCTCTTGAAATATTGCTTATGATGAAGAAGTTGAACAAATGGGAGAATATATTGTAGAAGAATTTAAGAAAGTTAAGCTAAGTGTGTCTGTCTTTGAGCTACTCAAGGTCTTGGCTATGAGAAATGACTTCTTTAGAATAATGAATGGGACCTTGCCATCCAGGTTGACTCAAGAGGTGCTTTCAAAGAAGGTTTCCTTTGAGGATCAACAGAATGAACCAGTTGTGCGATAGGTTTCCAAAAAAAGGTCTAATCCACTTGCAAATTAGCAAGCAAATAGGTAGGCCACCAAAGAAACCAATCAGACACAAGCCCAAAACAAGGGTAACAATAAGGATAAGGGCCAGGTTTCCTAAGTGGATTTTTTCGAAGGATTATTTCAAGAGGGATTTGAAACTCCTCCCTTCCTAACCACTATCCGGGTGTTTGGGAAGAACCTCCACAATTTCCTATTGGATTCGGGAGCTTCTGCTAATGTCATGCCCCTAAGCATGTGCAAGGACTTGGGGATAGTTCCAATGCCCTCCTGATGTAAAGTGACACAACTTGATAAGACAGAGATCAACACAGTTGGAGAAATCAATAGAATACCCATGCAGATTGTTGCTGATCCCAAAATTCAACAAACCATTGACATCCATGTTGCTGATATCTCGGGCACCTACGGAATAATTTTAGGAGGGGATTTCACAAAGGCATTGAATGGATACATAGCAACTGATTACTCTCATCTATGGTTTCCATGGAAAGGGATGCCAAATCAGATTTAAATACTTCAGGAGCCGCGCATGAGGTTCATGATCACACAATACAACAATACGAATGAGGTGTTATTTGTTGAAACTGAATTGGGGAATTATTCTCCGGTGTCGTATTCAGATGAACAAGAATTCTTTGGAGAAGATGAAATGAGAGAGGTTCTTGTTGTATTGTGTAATCCATCTGTTGACTTAGCTCATATCCCTGAGAGCACATAAATTCTGATAGAATCAGATGATGAAGGATTTTGTGAAGGTAATAATCTGGGATTATTGGATGGTTTCTAGGATTTTATGGAAAAATGTGTACATGAACAACTCAATTTGGGAGCTAGAATGAATTTTCAGGAACTCTTTCTGCTAAGCTGGTGCAGGGTACATAATGTTGTCCATTCAAAATTTGAATGTTGTTTGTGTCAAACAACAATCAAACATATCAAAAGAGAAATCACTCCACAAGAAGAGGTTCAGTCGACACCACCATACCAGACATGTTCAAAACCTACGCCTCCTTAGAAGGTTGCTGAAATTATCCCCCCATCAAAATTAGAAATCAACCATGTCGATTCTAAGGTTAAGGACTTTCCAGGGTTCTGGATGCTTCACTTTGATGGATCCAAATCCAAGCACGGGGCCAGAGCCGACTTTGAGCTGATCAGTCCTAGAGGTAAGTCATATTTTTTTGCTCATAGGGTTCAAATTGCACTAATAATGTAGTAGAATATGAGGCGTTGGTCTTGGGACTCCTTATGGCATTAAGGAAAGGTGTAAAAATGTTGCAAGTCTTTGGGGATTCAGAATTGGTCATAAAAAAAGTAAGAAAACTCTATTCTTGTTATGATCAGAGACTCACCAATTATAGACATAGGGTATGGGACCTGTTGGAAGGTCTCGATGCATTTAATATACAATTGATCCCTCATGCTCAAAATTATACTGCCAATGCCCTAGGACAAGCGGCTAGCACTATGCATCCCTTGTCATTGTTTGGCCTTAAACGGTTCATGGTTGAGCTCACCCCCATTCCATCCGTACTAGACAATGTAGCCAATTTTTCAGGTGTTTAATGATGACAAACACATCCTAGATTTCATTACTAGTTCTAATGTGTTCATTACCTAGATAATTGATGAGGCTAAACTTGAGGAGGCCGAACTTGATATAGAATGGGTCATCAATCTCAAGACCAACACTATCCCAATAGGAATGGTCCAACTCGAATGCATATTTGATCTAGATCAGATTAGAGATCAAGATCGGTAGGCAAAGAAAGACACCATCAGTGGCCAGTGTGACACCTATAACCTTAGAACATCTAACGAGGTGAGAAATGTATTCATTGGAATTGTGTGCACACTCAAAGAAAGAAAGGGTATAGTGGATGCTTTATGAAAGTACCACGATGTCATTGCTTGGGCCTACAAGGATCTAAAAACATATGACACCTCAATAATCATGCACACCATTCCACTTAGGCCAGATGCAAGGCCATTTCAACAATGACAATTCCTTATCAATGCTTTACTAGAGGCAATCATATACAAGGAGGTGTAGAAACCGCTGTCTGTCGAAATTATCTTTGTAGTTCGGTACTCTACGTGGGTCACCAATTTGGTTCTAGTTAGAAAAAAGAACGGAGAAATTATATTGAGCATGGATTTCCACAACCTGAATAGAGCTTCAAAAAAGGACAACTATCTTGTGCCATCATTGGATGAGGTACTACAAATAGTGAATGGTTCTTAGATGATGTCCTTCTTGGATAGGTATTCAGGGTACAACCAAGTCATGGTGCAATATGAAGACTGACACAAAACAATGTTCACCACTAAGTGGGGCATATTTTCCTATAGGCGAATGGCTTTTGGGCTCATCATTGCTGGTGCCACCTTTCAATGTGAAATGGATATTGCATTCAAGGATCTGATCGGAAAGTGCATAATCATGTACATGGATTATTTAATAGTTTTCTCAAAACAACGAGGTGATCATGTTTTTGACTTATGTAGATTTTTTCAAAGGTGACGTGAGTTTGGGGTTTCCCTCAATCCGAAGAAATGCATCTTCGGGGTAACTGAGGGAAAGTTGCTAGGGTATGTCTTATCAGAAAAGGGGATCTCCATTGATCTTGAACATATTCAATCCATCATGAAGATTCAGTTGCCAAGCAACAAGAAGAAGTTGAAATCTTTCTTTGGAAAGATCAACTTTGTCCATAAGTTTATAATAGGCTTTGCTGGAATTGTCAAACCCCTCAATGCTATGTTAAAGAAAGATGGCATGATCGAGTGGAATCCTTAGGTGAAGCAAGCCTTTGGATAAATTAAACAAGAAATTATTGAAGCACTGGTGTTAGTTAGTTCAAACTATCTAAAGCCTTTCTACATCTATTCGTTCGCTCCAGATCATTCGTGTGCCAACATCCTGACGCAAAAGGATGATGAGGGGAACGAGCATCCAATCACCTTCATGAGTACCCCTTTGAAAGACACTGAGCTGCATTACCACAACATAGAAAAACAATTCTATGCCCTTGTTAGAGGAGTAAAGAAGTTCAGGCATTGTATCTTGCACAACAAAGTGTTTGCCATAGTTCCTGACCTAGCGGTAAAGACGTTGCTTATGCAAAATGACCTGGGAGAACAAAGGGAAAAGTGGATTACACTGTTGTAGGAATACAATATGGAAATACAACCAATGAGGTTGGTGAGAGGACAAGCACTCACTTGAATGATTGTTGAAGTGGCAATGGATGTGGGGCCTGAGCTCATAGTGTAGTAATACCAATTGGAGGATGTCTCTCTAGGAGAATGGTACGATGACATAGTGTATTATCTGCTGATTCATAAATGTTTGCCCCACTTGCAGGGAGTCCAAAAGCATGCACTTAGATTGAAAAGCAGTAGTTACATGCTGCAAGGGGCCATATTGTACAAGAGGAACCATGAAGGTATCTACCTGAGATGTCTTGGCAAGGAGGAAGCATATCATGTCTTGAAGGAGTTCCATGATAATTTCGGGACTGGACATGGATCTGGCTTGTCCACAACACATCAAATACTGAGAGTAGGATACTATTGGCCTATAGTTTTCAAAGATTCCCACAACCACGTCTGCACATATCATGTATGCCAGACTGCAACAACCAGAGAAAAGAATGATGTTGTCCCATTGCAACTAGTCCTAGAGGTAATACCGTTCGCACAATGGAGTCTCGACTTCATTCATCCGGTAAGCCCTCCATCATCTGCAGGACACAGGTACATTCTAATCACTTCTAATTATTTCTCTAGATGGATAGAAGAAATTGCATGTAGGCAATGCACAATGGAGGTAGTAACTAATTTTCTGGAAAGTTTTATTTTGGGCCGTTTTGGTTGTCCTTATGCATTGGTATGTGATAATCATCCAGCATTTGCATCCCTAAAATTCTTTAGTTGGGCCTTTGACTATGGCATCACCCTCAAATTTTCCTCCAACTATTATCCCCAAGGAAATGGTCTTGTAGAATCTAGCAACAAGAACCTTATTACCATGATAAAAATTTTGCTTGGTAGAAACCCCAAGGACTGGCATACCCAACTCCATTTTTCTATTTGGGCGGATCACACCCATCATAAGGCTACCATTGGGGATTCCTCTTACCATGTCGTTTATGGCTTGGAGCTTATCTTTCTGATTCACTTGAAAATCCCTACCCTCCAGTTCATTAATGATTTTTATGAAGGAGGGGATTGTAGAGAAGCTCACTTGGCTTAGCTGTTACATTTAGAGGAAGTATGAGACCGTGCAATAGAAAATTTTGCCAAACATTAGGGCATAGTCAAAATATGGGTCGATCACCGAGCCAAAATCAAGGCCTTCCAAATTTTTGATCTAGTCCTATATTGGGACAAGGTCCATGAAAATAAGGGGGGACATAATAAATTTGACAAGCTTTGGCTTGGCCCCTTTCAGATTGCTAAAATTCTCAGAGATAATGCTTTTCACTTAAAGTCCTTAACTGGTGAGGATGTCCCATTTCCTATCAATGGGCAACATCTTAAGCATTACTTCCAAGCTTGAGCTCTCCTAGAGATGATCATGTAAATACTTGTATATAGGTTAGGGTAGGTTTCCTTTGTTTGCTTTCCTACTTTGTTTTGTTTTGCTTGCTTCCTAGTAGTTTTGCAGAGTCTCCCCTTGTGTCTATTGTGGTGGCCATGCCTGACTTGATGAATGATTCACTCTACTACCTGCACTTGTTTTGTTCTCTAGATAAGTATTCATTCGCCACTGCCGATCTCTAAAAGGCCCTAAGAATTGGTTTCCTCTTTTAAACTCTGGACTAATCCACAATTGTATCGTTATTTGAATCTCCTGCACCTGTCATGGATCATACACGAAATACACCTTAAATGTTTTTGAAGAGTTGTGTGGTGATTACTGGGAGGGTTGGACAAATGAAAAATCTGAAGTCTGCTCTAGTGACCACTATGATTCCCAAACCCATGGTGAGCTTCAATGCTTGCATGGTTGAGAAAAAGAAAAGAAAAGAATGATAAAGCAATATCAGAATGAAAAGAAAATACAAAAGAATGTAACTGTATGGGTGTACGAATATCTCTACTAGGGCTATGGTTTCCTGGCTAGCAGTACAACGATGTTTGTGGGGTCACAACGACAACTCCATCAGGGCTATGGATGCCTAACTAGTAGTAGAGCAATGTCCAGGTTACTTTTGGGGTCAGACAAATTACGTTGCTTGTTCCTCCCAATCGGTAGTCATTCACGTGATTTCCAAGGAAAGGAAATGAACTCACCATGCACACACACCCATGATGATGCCATGGTGCGATTTAACCTCAGTTCTTCTCCTTAACTTGTTCTTAGTTCAGCCTTGGAAACTGTCTTCTGGTCTACGAAACCAAAGATTCTAGGTTCAAAATGAATATTTATCTTTAGAATTCTAGGAGTGTTCTCCTAGCAAAGTCACCATTTGTTGTGCCTATAGAACACATGCCTTGTTCGAAACGAGGGCCCTCTTTCTTTCTACCCTGTCGGGCTGTTTTGTCCACCTCATTTTGCATACCCCCATTTTGGTGTCCTTGATGGTCAACGTTCCTTTGAAGTCTCATCTTAGGTTGGCCATGTATCGCCCCTCAAAATTTGCTGAGTTCTAAGGCTTCCTTAACATTTCACCTTTTGCTAGTGTTTGTGGGGCCTCTCGGGCCCGGACCGTCGAGATTCCCCTCTCAGGCTTCCTTGTTTGTTTTTCCTTTTCTTGACGGCTTTGGATGTGCATCTCCTCGGCTCCCAGATCCTGACTTCATGTTTTCCGTTTGGTGACTTGCATTAAACTAGCATTCTGTCGCACCTTCTGGGCTTGACCCTCCAGGTCTCCTTGCCTGGTTTTCCTTTTGGACTTCACCATTTTGGATGGCCATTGGCCAACGTCCTTTTGGTATCCAGGCCCTGACACTTGCTTGGCCATTGGATTCTCACCTAGCGAGTTTTTGGACAACCTTTCCCTCACGTCACTTCAGACCTCGGGCTCCGGACTTCCCACCATCGTCCTTAATTTGAATCCATCTACCTCACCAGCCACTATACCTGAATTAATTAGGGACATTTAATTATGATTAGGGGTATAAATATTGGGTCTGACATGTCATTTTCACATGTTAGGAACAACAGAAAAGTGCAGTGCTATCACCCCTTTTATGCCCGAGCTATCCCTTCGCCATTCTTCAAGGATCCAACAAAGCTATTCATCGGGTCTTCAAGGTATGTTCACCATCCGAAAACCTACTTCATCTTTTCATGATTTAATGCTTAAATGATGGACAAGAAGGGAAATATTTATGTGAATCTAATAAAGGGAACACCATGCCACAAAACCCACATGTTAAAATTTCCAAAACATTTCTCTAAAACTTAGAGAATTGAAATCAGAACCTTATCTTCCCATCGTCGTTCTTCGAACTGAGCGACCACGCCCTTCAGGCCCAAAATGTTCGATCGTCGTGGCCATTCAAAATTTAGACTTAACACAAATTTACCTCAAATGGTGAAACATCCCGTGGGTTTTGAAATGCAAGATTCCGCCTTCGGATTGCTACTTTGCCTTTGTTGTTTTGAACAGCACTCTCGCCTCACCCATCCGGGTTTCGGACCTTGACTTATCATTTGACACGAAAACCTTCAACAAAAGTGGACACTTCCAATCAACCCTTGGGCCCTGGTCTGTGAACTTCTATCTGCTGGCTGCCATTGCCATTTTGTCATTTCGATAGCCCGTTGGGTGACTACCTTCTGGCTCTCGGGTCCTGAGTGCTTCCTCGCTAATTTTTTTTTAGTGAAAACCTTTAAGTTCTCGCCCCCGTCGGATCCCACTCACTGGACTTCCACTATCAGACTTTTGTCCTATCTCGTCTGTCCCAAACAACAAATCCAAATCATCCTTCCGGCCCTCGAACTTCGACATCCTATTTTCCACCAAGTTTTAATAGATGAAGTCACAAGGAAAAATCCTTTTCCAGGTCTAGACCAGAAGGTTGCGGGTCCCAGAATTCTGTCCCCACTTTTCCATTCCTTACGGCTATCACGCAACGGCCTCCTGACCCTCGCGACCTAGGCTCTTGAATGACTAAAATTCCTAAGGCATGGTTTCATGACCTTCCACCTCTTGGGTTTTGAATTCCAAAATTCCTCCTCGAGAATGTTGTTTCTCCAAAGCTATTTCAAATAGATAACACTTGACAACCTTCCCTTGGTTTGACCCCAAATGCTCTAATGGCAACCTAAATGACCTCCAAGCTGAAAACGAATGACAACCCGTGTGCTAAAATGTGATCACCTTCCCCATGGACCCTTCATTATCCAAATCCAAGGTTGGAGTTAGTGATCCGGGTCTTCTCGCTCTATTCGCCCTTCAAAATAACATTATGACAGGGGAAGTTTGACCTCTAGGGCCAAGGTCATCCAATTTCCCTCTAGTGAACCTCAAAAGATAATTTTGACTAAGTATTAGACTTTTGAATGATAGATTATTTGATCTAACCACATTTTTGCAGGGATTTAGCTAACCGTTTATGTTGCCAAGCTAGATTGTACTTAACTTTGACCTCTATGTGCAGGATATATGGAATTAGGTGCAGAAACCTTGGGGGCAACCAAAGACAAAGGAAAGAGAAGTGCCAAAGCTCCTCAAGGCAAGGAGGATAAAGACCAGATGAAATACCAATTTGAGGGAGTTCCATTGCATTCTAAGGTCACAACCAAGTGGAGGGACATCTTTGATACAAATATGGGGATGTCGACATTGATGAGTTCATACAAAGGGTTAGAATAAGCCCAAAAATAGATAATGCGAGAAGTATCAAGAGCAGTGGAATAGCCAAGGCTGTGGGTTTCCCTCCCACCTTGATTGCCCCTGAGCTGGTAATGGCCTACAGAGAGGCATATCAGCAAGAAACAAGGAATATTGTCAACAGGGATGGAAACATACTGGCTGACATGTCACCATCAGGAATAACAAAAACATTCCACATTCCTATCTTCGAAAGGATGGAGTTGCCTACTATCCAGGAATGCAAAGAAATGTGGGATGAAGACCCCATAAGATGCAAGAAGCTCATAAACTTGTATTGGCTAAAAGACAGATGGGGCAGTCCTGCGAAGGTTCCCCAAGAACTTTTTCACAATGACTTTTTTGAGGACTATCATGATTTGCTCACTTTACTAAGTAGAGTAATGGGCCTCCCCACTGTGGCCTATTTTTAGGAATGGATGGTGTACTTCATTGAACACATTCTCCATTGGAAGGACATGACATTCTACTAGGGAGGAATAATTAGTGACCACTTTCATGATCAATTCATGAACATCAAGAAAACATCCAGGTTCTAGATGACCTCCTACCTAGTATACTCATTGGCTGATAGGAGGAATTATAATGGGTTATTAAAGATTCCAAATGAGGTGCTTGGTAGAGAACTCAAATATTTTGACAAGTACCCTTCGCTACAGTTCAGGAATTTCAAAAAGGATTATTGCAGAGTAAATGATGCATTCATCGCTTATATCATTAGGCTGCTCGAGGGTGATTTTGAGAGAAGAGTCTCCCACAATGCTTGAGATTTTCTAAAAAATTATGCCTTCCTGTTTATCCAATACCCCAAGTTCACATACATCCACACCCAGGGTTTCTTAGAAAATCTAAACAAGCTTCCCCAGTACCCTAATGATCCGATTATACTGTTGGAGCTCTCTTGGCAACTGCGACACATTCACACCATTCTGAGCAGCAAGCATCTGGCAGGGATCCCTTATCCCCTTACACTTGGCCAAGGGATGTATGAGCTTTATAATTCCAAATTTTCCAATAATTCAGAGAAGGAATTGGTGGAATATCACTTCAAATCTCACACGGCCAGGCCACGAATGGACCTATATGGTCATTTCAGAAAAGTGATTGGATAGGAGTATTCCCACCTCCACAAAATTGAAGATTTCTGGGCCAATTGTAAAGATGAATTGGAAGTGTGGCTGAGGCTTTATATGTAGATGACCGCATACTTTGTGAAGATAGTGAACTTGTTCCCGATGCTCGATTAGCTTGAGGAAGATGAGAGCATTGTGATCGACCACTATTACAATGCCATTGCAAACATACCACTACCACTAATTGATTGGAATGAGTCAAAGGTTGATAACCTTGACATACTTACTAAGCCTATTGAGGCTTGAACAAAGGCATGGATAGATGAGAAAGTTGCTCAATTAAAGCAACAAAGGGTTGTCTTGACATTGAAAGGGATCAAGAGCAAGACAAGTGGTTCAGGTTGTGGGGTAGCTACTACATCGACGAGAGAAAAATATAAGTCCCCTCCATCAGTTCGTTGAAAGAAGAGAAGGAGACAGAAGAGCAATAGTCAAACCCAAAGGTGTATGCTAGGAAGGCCTCAGAGGATGAACCTCCTAAGAAACATAAGAAAATGGGCAATGTCACTGAAATTCAAGTAATCCAAGAAGATCCTCTCCATGAAGGAGAGGAGATGGAGGCTGATCAATCGAAGTCTCCCCCTATTTCATTTGCTGCTACAACCACTACTACTATTGTCACCATTCTACTAATCCCACACACAATAGTTGCATCATCTCTACCTGTAGTGGATATTTCCATCCATATTTCTTCTACTTCTCCTATCATGCGGGTAATATCGGTTGATTCATCCTCCACCACTACCTCACCCATTTCTTCATCCTACATGTCTACTTCCTTTTCTCTTCCAGTTGCCACCACCACAACTGCAATGCCTACCCTTAGCCTCCCACAATCCTTCATGAAATACATACAAAATGTGCCCTCCTGGCTCTCAGGAATGTTTGCAAATTCGACAGTACAAGCTGCAATAGCTCAGGAAATAATCAACACTCTAGTTCCTGCTCCTCCTATAGAGCCACCAACAATGGAAGCCACCATACAAATTTATGAGGAATTGGACCACCAAAAACAAATGGAATCAACTAAGATATTGGAAGAAGAGGAAGAAGACTATCTTGGATACTCAATATATGAGCATCAAGTTATCGATGAGGTCGCCTATGAGTCTTCCAGTGATGAGAGTGAAGATGCAAAGATAATTGAAGAGATAGTTGATCCCGAGCTCAATGCCGAGTGGGCTAAGAAACTCAAGGAAATTGAAGATAAGGAGGCTGAAAACCAACCTATTAGTGAAAAGGAGGTTGCTATGACAGGGATGGAGGATGATAAGTCCCAATGGAAGAATGGGACCATGCACCCAGACATGATGAAGAGATTTTCTCTCATAAAAAGTAGGAAGATAAGGAAGAGGATAATCCTGAAGAAGAGGTTGAAAATTATGAGCATCTAGAAATAGAGTAGCCCGAGGAGCACGAGCATGATGAAGAAAAAGAAGAAAAAGATGCTCAAGGGAAAAATAGTCCCGATGAACACTTACCTACCAAATCCCCTGTCAGACACATAGTTTTCATTCAGGACTTCGATGAAGAAAAGGAGGATACATGGATAGAGCAAGAGCCTCTCGGTGATAGGACTGTTGAGGTCAGGAAAGATGAAAGTGAGCGTGGAAAGGAGGATCAACAAGAATCACCTAAAGGAAAGCTTTGGATTCTTGAGTGGTTGGAGAGATAACTAGAAAAGAAGGCTCCCACTCCAAAATACCCAAGGGCAAGGCTGGAGGACATATTGGCTCACACCCAGATTGGCACCAGGAAGGAGGAGAAGCCAAAAATCATGTCGAAGGTAACGATGGATGCCTCTAGATCTAGAGAAATACAAATAGCTACAGTGGTAGTGAGAGAACAAGGAATAAGTTATAACATAGCCAAGATAGACTTGGGAGTGGCCACCAGGGAGTAGAAGGTTGATCATCTCCAAGAATCAGTCACCATAGTGGTGCATCTCATTCAGCAGGACAAAGTTTCCAAGGAGGAGCTTAAGGCACATGTGACTGTTTTGATAGCCTACATCCAATAGTGGTCATCCATATAATAATAACAAACCAAATCCTCAGCCCCATTGTAGTTGCTGTCAAAGGAGTAGATTGACAAGCTAGAGAAGAGAAAGAACTTGGATAAGACCATGAAAAATTGGTTCTGGTAGGTCTTGGATGTTGGGGACATGGGTATCAATCATGTTGTTCAGATAGAAAACAAGTTCTTAGAAGTTAAAGCATCTCTTGAAGGTATGAGGAAAATATGCATTGAGTTCCCAAAGAAGTATGGGGCTACTTACCCAAAAATTGAGGCTATCCTCCATTTACCAAGTGAAATTTGGGAAAAGGATTTTTCCTTCAAGGAAGATGATCATTGGCCAATGGATGTGTGAAAATGAGTGTTTGATCATCAAAAAGAAAGGATGGAATAGGTACTTGAGTGGGTAAATCCAGATGTTGAGTGGGCTAAGGAATCCAGGGAAGATTGCTTCCGATATCTAAAGTTGATGACAAGGTATGAAATGCCCATTGTCAAGATCAATTTGGAAAATGTAAGGCCTCACTTGCAAAAGAGGATGGATGATGGGATGTCCATTGTAACTACTACGAATTTCATGAGCTTTGCTACTCGAGCTTTTTCCCAATTTGAGTTGTTCAAATATTACACTGTCAAGTATGAGTAGGACTGGGAGAAGCTTGTTAATAATTCCAAAGAGTGGAGGTACCAAGTGTTGAGATCCAACATCATAGAGGTCGATAAGCTCCAATTGGTGATCTTGAAGTTCATGGAGTATGCAACTTCAAAGAAGCAAGAAGGAAACCCTGTCATTGATGAAGAATTTCTAAATGAATAGCTATAGAAAAGAGCAATCAACAAGAGGACAAAATGCTATAGTGCTGCCACTAGAAGACAAAACAGGGAAATGGACAAAGTGTATTTTAAAAATGTAATATATTGGGAGTTAGGTAGAGCCTTAGTTTATAGTGAATTGTGGCCACACAAATGTAAATCAATCTTGGCCACATGTTCTACTTTTGGGACACTATAAATAGGGGGTCTCCTCTCATTTTCAGAGAGAGTTGAGTTGTTGTAAAGAAATGCTGCAAAAATTGCAATAGAAATACATTGATTTTGGTGCATTTCTAGATTTATTCTCATGTTTCATGATTCTTGTCTCATAGTTGGATGATTTGGTTGAATTTTCTTTCTTGTTTTAGTTTCCTTTTAGTTAGCTTTGGTTGATTTAGTAATGTTGTTCCTGGTTATGATTTTTTTTGCTGTGTAGATGCTTTTCTTGTCCATACTTTTGTCCATTTTCTATTGGTAGATAGCTATGCAAAGTTAGCTTGGACCTAGATCTGAAGCTTCTTTGAATCTTTATCTTTATTCATGTATATGTATGGTGGATGAATTATAAAACATATGCAATCCTTAGACGATAGCACAAATTTCATGACACTATGAAATTTCTAGTTAAGTGGAATTTTGTTTTAAGGAAACCATTCATAGTAGAAACCTCCATGATCACTATTCATTCATAGTTTCAGGTCCAGGAAATTCTTCTCTTCCTTTCCCTTTTTCCTATGTTTTTAATAAGTAACCTATGCTAAGGTTCATTGCACATTTTAAAGCTAAATCTAATGATATAATGGAGTTCAAGATTGCTGTTTGAACCTGCAAAAAATGTACAGTAACTTCCCCACCTCAGAAACTCCATTTGTAGATCTGATTCTTCTTCCAGTGTGACTCAAGTAAGTCTGCCTTGTGATTACCAACAAAATCACATCGAACATATACTAAGATATCCCATGCAAGTCATGACCTGACACCCGAGAGACCTTGGGGAGATTTTCAACAACTTGATGGATATTTCCTTTCAAGAGAGGTGATGCACTTATGCATTGCCTGTGTGGAGAAGGTGTGCAAAAACACCCATGAAAAACTTATTGCAAAAATCATGTAGAAAGTACCGATCATTTTCAAGAAATCTATTGAGTAATTAATGAAAGTGGAGCGGAATTGAATGGAATGAAATGAAGTCAAGTGAAATGATGGAAAAATGGAAGAGAGAGAAAAGTGGAATGGATGGGTGGATGGGTGAAGAAGTGGAACCCCACAAAAGTGGAAGTCTTTATTATGAAAAATTACGTACCTTATTTAGCCAGAAGAAGGGACACTAGGTCCACTTTCTTCGGCAACAAGATGTTCGGGTGCTAAATGCTAAGTGAATTGTTGCAGGAACTCCTCCTTAGAAGTTGGTTTATGATACAATCTCAGGCGATGACCATTCACCAATAGCTTAAACCTTACAAGGTCAATGTTTGTAAGCTGTACAACTCCAGTGGAAAATACTTAAGCCACCTCATACGGTTTGAGCCACCTTGTCTACAATTTTCCTGCATTATCCTGATATCTTGAGTCACAGAGTAGTGCTCAATCTCTTGGTTGGAATTTATTATCCTTGTTGAATTTATCATGCCACTTTATTCATTGATTCTGCACTAGCTTTATGTGATGCAAAGCTACCTTCCTCATCTCATCCAAAGAATTCAACTGCATGATTCTTTCTCTTTGTGTCTCAGAGATATCCATTCCCAATTCTACTGTAATTCTAAGAGTCTTATGCTCAAATTCAATGGGCATCATAACTATATTTCCATGCAAAAAATCAAATGGAATGAATCCTGTAGTTGTTTTCTAGGTAGTTCTATATGCCCAAACAACTTCTTGTAGCCTGCTTGCCCAATCATTTTTATGGATAGCCATTGTTTTGGTCAAAAAGGATTCAATTTATCTATTAGTCACCTCAACTTGGCCATTGGCCTGGGGATGATAAGGAGTAAACTTCCTATGCCTAATGTTGTACTCATTGAATAGTGTTGTAACAAGGGTTGAAGTGAATTGAGTCCCTTGATCAGTCACTATCTCTCTTGGAACTCCATACCATGTGAAAATTTCCTCATACAAAAATTCTGCAACTTTATTATATCTTGCATGCTTCATGGCCTTAACTTCTACCCATTTAGTTACATAATCAATGCGTACCAAAATATAGGATTTACATTTTTATGGAGGATCAATGGGTCCTACAAAATCTAGTCCCCACTTATCAAATGGATTGATTAATACCTGGGGACAAAGTGGCATCTCATCAGATTTTGTTGGTCGGCCCATCCTTTGGCATCTGTCACACTTCCTTGTATATCTTCCTGCATCCTTGTGGAGTGTTGGCTAGCAATATCATGTGTTCAAAATATTCATTGCTATCCTCTTGGCTGCAAAATGTCCTCCACAAGGTTCATTGTGACATGCATGCAAAATATAAAATGTTTCATTTTCTCTAACATATCTCCTCCTGACTTGGTCAGGTCCAGTGTAGAAAAAACATCCAACAATCCATGATAAATGATTTTTTTTTTTGATGAGCACTCTCCTCTCTTCTGGAGAGAAGTGAGGAGGGACTCTCCCTATGACTAGAAAATTGGCTATGTCAGCATACCAGGGTGTTTGCACACTAATGGAAAATAAGTGCTCATCAAGGAAAGAATCATTGATGACTTGATTGTCTTATGATGTAGTCAACCTTGAGAGAAAATTTGCAACAACATTAGCCTTCCCTGGTTTATCCACAATGGTTATGTCAAACTCCTGCATCAAAAATAACCATCTTGCTAGCCTTCCTAAAATCAGAGGTTTATTTATGAGGTATCTAATGGCTACATGATCAGTGTGCACAAAGATCTGGTAGCCTGATATATAATGCCTGAATTTTTTTAGAGCATAGATCACATCTAACATTTATTTTTTTGTCACTATATAGTTGAATTCAGCTCCTTGCAATTTTTTGCTGACAAAGTAAATGACATTTTCAATACATCCTTCTTTCTAACCTAGGATTTCTCCTATAGCATATTCTGATGCATCCGAATGTATGTGAAAAGGAAAATCCCTATTAGGTCCCTTAAGCACAGGAGCATGAGTTAAAGCTTCTTTCAAGTCAAAAAATGCCCTACCACAGTCTTCTGTCCATTGGCACTCAACATCTTTAGTCAGGAGTTTATACAATGGTGCTGCCATTTTGCTGAAATCTTTGATGAACCTCTTGTAATAACCTGTATGTCCTAAGAAACTCCTAACATATTTTATTTTTGCATGAATATATAGATTGGTAATCACCTCAATATTTGTAGGATCTGCTTGAATGCCTTTGTGAGAGATGTAGTGGCCAAGAACTACACCTTCCTACATAATCATGAAACACTTTTCACTATTTAAAGAGAGATTGTGGTATTCACATCTCTATAGGACCCCCTTAATATTTTCCAATGCTTCATTGAAATCAGCACCATAGGTAGTGAAATCATCCATATAAATTTTCATGCAATCATGAAAGATGTCTAAAAATATGCTAATGACCACCCTTTGAAAAGTTGCAGGTGCATTGCATAAGCCAAATGGAAGTATGAAGTAGGCATATGTTCCCCATGGATAGGTAAATTTGGTCTTCTCCTAGTCCTCTGGTGCAATTTGGATATGGTTATAGCCACTGAATCCATCAAGAAAAGAAAAATACTACTTTCTTGCAAGTGAGTCCAAAACTTGATCTATGAATGGTAAGGAAAAATGGTCCTTTTTGGTGGTAGAGTTAAGTTCCCTGTAATAAATACAAACTCAACAATTCCCTCATTTTTTAGGCACAATCATAAATGGGGATGCCCACTAGCTATCTAAAATGGGGTAGATAAATCCAACATCAAACAAATTCTATAGTTCTCATTTTATAATTTCTCTCAATGCAGGTTTAATTCTTCTTTGTGGTTTCCTTAATGGTGTACAATCATCTCTTATATATATCCTATGAGTGCAAAGCTTAGTATCCAATCACTTCATATCATGATAGTCCCATGCAAATGCATTTTGGTGGGCCCTCAAGAACTTTTCCAATGACAACTGTTGTTCTTCACTCAGTTTACTGTTGATATTCAAATATTTTCCTTATGAAACTTGTACTTGTGTAGTTAAATCTACCATATCTACTTCACTAATGCTTGGAATCTCAAGTTCATGTGGCAAAAATGCATGGAAAATACCTATTGTTGTAGGAAGAACATTTGTTGGAAGAAATACTACAAGATGAGTGACTACAGGATGAGCATGCAGGAGTGTCTTCACTATATTAGCATAATCAAATACATGACAGGATGATGCTTCCTATACCTCATAATGGTTTTGAATTATGTTAGAAAACACTTCATCTTCACCTTGAAGCTGCAGGAAAGGACTTCTACCTAACATCATAAGTTGTGCCACATAATCAACTTTCTCGGCCTCTTCACCAACATGTGGCCATACTGAATCATCCTTATCATGGGATGGTTGAGCATAAGGGTAGAGAAACAATTTTTTGGTGCTCTTCCCATATGAAATTGTCATGTATCCTATCTAGAATCCAATATAAGCATCTGCTTCTGCTAACCATGGTCTTCCAAGAATGATGGGGTACCCGCCTAGTGTGGCTTTAGGAGAAATAATCATTAAATATGCTGGGTACTCCCAAGAGTCTAGAGTTACCACTAGACCTTCCACTGTACCATGAACATTAATAGTAGAACTATCAACAAGCTATAGGACAGTAGGAGTAGGTATCATGCTTGCAATATCTAGTTGCTACAAGATGTCCTTGGTCATCACATTTATTGTTGCTCTAAAATCAATCAGAGCATTCTTTATATGCATCCAATTTATAAAAAATCCTACCATAAGACTCCCTAGATCATTATACTTATGAACAATCACTTTCCCAAGCATGATGTGAGCAAGTTGTCCCACCACATGAACTATAGTGGGGTATTTCTTCTTCCTGCCTAGCTTCTTAAGGCATGCTTCTTTAGATTGATTTGCCATATATGGGAACATATTTTATGGCCTAAAATAGAGGTATATGGACACATATATGCTTCAATTGATCTAAGATGTCAAAATTTGTGTCCTTTTCTTCCTTTTGCTTTACAGTTTCCAACCTCTAAGGAAATGGTGGTTATGGCAGACTAGTTAAGGATTTTTAGGTGTAGTTGACTGAACAAGGAAATTCAAAGGCTCCTCCTCTTCCATAGGAAGCTCAGTGATAATAGGTGTGGAAGGGGCGACAAAGTAGTTCCTAAACACAATCTAATGTCACTTATACTCACAACATATGTAGGGAATTGATTTGGATTAAAAAAGTATACTGGTTGCTGCTGTGGTTTATTATTTGGGTTAGGTGTGGGTTGTGATAGGTTGTCATTAGGTCCTACTACTTTAGAATATTGAATGTCAATTAGTTGACCGGGAAACATCCAAGGTAGTCTGCAGAAGAAGATGATTTGGATAACTCATTTTATATTTTATATTTTTCCTTAAACTATTG
This sequence comes from Sequoiadendron giganteum, assembly GCA_007115665.2. Taxonomy (NCBI): domain Eukaryota; kingdom Viridiplantae; phylum Streptophyta; class Pinopsida; order Cupressales; family Cupressaceae; genus Sequoiadendron; species Sequoiadendron giganteum. Next base: position 94,072,143 of record CM021108.1, read on the forward strand.
AAATCAATTTTAATCTAAGGCCAATTAATTGTTTAATTGGAAAAATCTATTCTAAGAAAACCAGAATACTAAACTAAAAATCATAAGACAACTAATTTAGAAAGCATCACAATTAAACTAGAAAGCATGGAGACAAGCAAACCGAACAATTGATATACTATGGAAGTAAAAAAATAAGTTAACAAACAATGTAACATCTTTTAAACAGTAAAATATTCGATCAACTACGAAAGATAATTCATACTAATTAAAAAAAATGGTGCTCTGAAACTTCAGACTCAACTTCAACAAACTTAGTTACTTCCTACTAAATAGTTATCTATCTTTAACGAATAAAACAACATAATAGTAAAATACTTATCTACTTAAGCTAACTTCCCTCGAGTGGCCAGTTCGTGGGTTAACAATTTGTTCTTAAATCACATAAACTATAGGTTTTGGAGTCTTTCCATTACAAACAGTCATCATCATTCATAGTTCAACAGTTTATCAATAAATTGAAATTAGATAACTCATTCATCAGTATTTTGAAAACCATGTAAACAACATAACGATACTTATTTAGTCTTATTCATTTCTTCTAAAATTACATTTTTATAGACGACTTATAACTAAATCCTAGATTCTAGATGGCGTGGATAGCCATTGAAATAGTCTTCAACAACATAAACTAACTTTTACGTCTTTAAAGCTCATAAAAATATAGAAGTCTCGAGATGAGCCATGAAGTTTTTGATAACAAAATTTAAAGAAACATAAACTAAATCTTCAGTTCATCATCTTGATATTTAGGAGCAGGTTCACAACATCTTATCCTTTACCACACTTGAGGCACATGTTGGTTCAACATTTGTAACAGCTGCTAGATGACCGATTATTCCCTACAAAAACACTCAAGTCAACCCATTAAACTTGCATTGGCAAATTTCCTCAATTGATCATAAGAAAGAAAATTTGCATAATTTTCCTTTAAAATAATTAATTATTTCTCCTAAAGTTTAATAAATTGGCATAAACTTGGGATTGTGTTTGTAAAAGTAAGCTTTTCAGATTTTATTATGATGAGGTTGTTTTTACCTCATCATTTCCTCCCCTACCTAATTCTTGGCAAGTCCTCCTACTCCATAGTTAAACCCCTAAGTCCTATTCCATTCCTCATATAGGGCACTGAGATCATGTACCTCCCTTGCTATAGCATCAAAAGCTTTAGGGTCATAGATGAACCCTCTATGAAATATCACACTCTCTCTCCATTCATTAAAAAGTCTATCATTCTGATCAGTTGAAATATTGAAGGCTGAAGGTTTAAGTAGCAAAGGAGGTCTGTATTTCATTCCCATCCATTTTTTCTAAGAGTTCTCAAGATTTTAACTAAGGAATCTGCTCTTCTAAATGACCACCTAATAATTAGAGGGGAAATGACCTCTCTTTTCTTTAGGTAAGCTGGTAGTGGGGTGAACCTCTCTTCACAAGCATGCCATTCCTTTCCAATCAACTTATTCCCATGCTCCATGAAATTATCATAACACAGCTTGAGGTTGTTGTCGTACCTTTCTTTCATTTTTTCATTAAAAAGGAGAGACAAAAATGTATCTTTGAAACCACCAGGCCTTGAATTCGGGGACCTTATTTGGAGACCCACTATCTTTTCTACCTGTGCAAACTCTCTTGTATGCTCCTACTAATTGATAAACAAATCTGTGTGGTTTTCTAATAATAGATCATGTAGAAAGAATTCAAAAAATAGATCTTGATCCTTAGGGGTTGACTCTACAAATATCTTAACAAATTATTTATCATTAGGATCGTAAGGCTGATCATTGTAGATTCTAAATAATTTCCATCTTATCCATTATTTTTTTAAAAACATGGAGTACACTCTAGATGACCTTCTACAATTTAATAAACACTCAACTAGTTGACATGCATCCTGTTTTCCTCTGTATGCTCTGTGAAATGACTCCTTCAGGAGTACTAGTTCCTTCTTCAGTCTGTAATTCTTAGTTTGAACATTCCTAAGGAAGTAAAAATTTTCCATCTATTTCATTAGTAGTGGGGGAATGCAAATTTGGAACCAATTAGTCACAACCGGTTCAGTCTGAATTTCTTTTAACTCCATTTGTGGTTTCACACTACATTCCTTCAAGTCTTGTTCTAGCTCTACAACTCAGCTGATGGAAGCATTCAATTCTTTAGTTCTTGTTTTCTTGTCCTCCTCAAAGGCTTTGAGTATAAGCACAAAGTTTTTCTTTATTTTTTCACTCTCTGTATTCTTCTTTGCAATGTCAACACTATAAGTTTTATTCTTTTGACTCAGTTCTTGTATTTTCTCTTTTAACTTATAGATTATTGAGTCCTTTTCCTATAATTGTAGCTTCAAGCCCTGTATTTCTTGATCCCTTTCATTTATTATAGTTGTATGCACAGTCAACTCTTCTTTCTAAAACTTTATCAGTTCATTACCTTTGTACAATTGTTTCTGTAGATCATCAATTTCTTTTTTACATTTTTCTAATTCTACAGTGGCATCACTTGTTTCAACTGTCTTAATAATTTTATTAACAATAGGGGACAAATTTTCTGGCACACCGTCATCCCCCTCAGGTTCTCTTTCCCAAATTTCATCAATGAAGATATCCTCCACAAATTTAGAGTGGGAAGGAATCTCTTCGCTTGAATCTTCTTTACCTAGAGGTACCTCCTCTTCACTGGCAAGCTCTGAAATCTCTATAGGCTCAGATGGCCGCTTGGGCTTTTTCTTCTTTGAAATTTCCTCCTTGCCCTGCATTAGGGTTTCAGAGAATTGAAAAGATAAACACTTAATTCTTCTTAGTGGAGACAGATCTTGGAAGGTGACGGGTGTTCTATTTTTCTCTTTTCTCTTTCTTCTAGGCTTACTTAAATCAGAATAGACAAGCTCAACTTGTTCTAGTAAATCTAGGGTTTTGAGTTCATCATTCAAGAAGTTCGGCACATCCCCACCCGGGGTGGTGGGACTAGGAGCTTCTAGAGCTAGAGAGCCCTTAGGGGAAATTACTCTGGATGGTGGAGTAGCCTGCTGAGATGGTTCCCCTGGATCTATTATCCTTGTAATTGAAAGCTTCTCAATTTTATTTAAAAACTTCTCCCATTTTCCCTCAGGTTTCTTGTGAAAATGGTATTTATAGATCAATTTATTTAAAACATGATTTTTCAGTGGCCCAGTCCTTATTTTATATCTTTCTATGGAAGTGTTTAGAGAATCACACAAAAATTCAGGCATATTAACCCTAAGAGCAAGGTTCTCCTTTTCATGATGCAAATGGGTTAACATGAGGAAAGCAGGTCCTACAACTACAGTTAGTTGACATTCACAAGTAAAATATTTTATAATCCATGCAACGACAGTACCCCAGGGTTCTAGTATGGAGGTCCTCTGGTACTAATTACTGCCATGGGGTGAGGGTCTCCCTCTCTAACAAATAATTTAGATAATTTTTGGTATGTTATTTGAGAAGTTTCTTTTATTTTTATGCCTGCATGATCTAATCCTGATAAGCAAGAAATGATTTTGGGACTTACCTTGAAATGCTTCCCATGAAGTACCACCTCACCATTTGTGTAGTTTTCAGCAAAAGAGCTCACCAGCTTTTCATTGTAGCCTTCAAATTTTCTAATAAAGTTCAACCACCCTGCTTCTTTGAATAATATTGAGATATTACTTAACCCCAACAATTTTTCTGTTGAATCTGGCTTTGATTTCTTTTTACCACCCCACATTTCCTTATTTTCCACTCTGCAAAAAGGTTTCAATTATGACACAAAGTTTTCACTTAACACTTTTGAAAATATTTCCTATGAAATCACTTATTTGTCTTGTTTACAACTTACTATGCAATAATTTTCAATTTGCATGGAGGCATGCGAAACGCTGGCCATACCAGTAGCTGATCGCCGAGTGGCACAAATTGCTAAATTGGGAGTGAAGTTCGTGCCAATTAATTATTCTTTATTCAAAAATAATTACCTATTTAAAGCGAAAATTAGTACTTACTTGCGTTCTGTGATCGTTCGAAGATCTCGTACCTTACAGATTTGAAAGGATGACGTGAAGGCCTTGGTTGAGGTGATGATGGATTTATTATGATATGAATGCAGAATTTTATGGATGACAAAGCCATGAATGGGGACTATGGTACTTGGTGGCTTTATTTATGATAAAAATCAAAATAAGAAGACAGGTGTACAAGATATACTGATGGAAGGATTGCAATATTTTTGAATTTTTGAAAAAGGTGGTGGGATATTAACAAACAAGTTCTGGAGCATGCAATTTGACATCGTGCTTGAAACTAGTGCATAAGTTTTGGAGCATGCAAGAGTTTTGTATTTGTAATGGAGAAGGCGAATAAGTTCCAGAGCATCGGTTTGAGACGCGACTGAGACATAAATGAAATGAAGGTTCCAGAGCATTGCCGAAAGATGCAGCCAAAAAAGGAATGAAGTAAAAGTTTCATAGCATCATTGAAAGATGCAGCCGGAGTAGCAATGGAATGAAAGTTCTGGAGCATCACTGAAAGATGTAGCTAGAGTAGCAACGAAATGAAAGTGGAGTGACATGATAAAGAATTTTGAACTTCAGAAGCTTTGGACCTCAATGCAGTAATGTCTCTTAGACATGATGAGTTTTGTACAAGTTTCAGAGCATCGGGCATGAGGACCATAACATTCCGGAGCATCTTTGGAGGGTGCTCTGGAAGTTATTTTCCTCTTTTTGAGAAGTCCTACAGAATGGAATAAAAATTAGCTAAGTCCAAAACGAAGAAATGAGAAAAATATCTTAGCATACATGTCTTTTTTTTTTTTTACACATTTTCAGTATATATGATATATTATTATTATTTTATTTTTATTTTTATTTATTTATTTTAAAAAAAATTTGAAGTATTTTTACCAGATAGACTCTGCCTTGGTAGAGTCAACACATTGGACCTCACCTTACATTTCCACCATTCTTGAGAATTCTTCCCTATTGACCGACTTATGGTAGACACGTAAGCGATGACCATTAACTAAGAGGGTTCATGTGTCACCATCAATTGGTTTCAACCAAACAGTTCCTTTCGAAAATACTTCATCAATCTCATAAGGTCCCAACCAATGAGTCCTGAGCTTTCCCCTATGATCTTTGTATCTTGAATCGTATAGTAGGGCCCTGTCTCCATTATGAAACTCCCTCTCCTTAATATGTTTGTCGTGCCACAATTTTTTTTGATGTTGAATTAGACTAGTTTGATGGATAGCATCTAAGCGAAGCTCATCCAACTCACTTAATTACAGAACTCGTTCAACTTGGGCTCGTTTTAAATCCATACCTAGTTCCATGGCTATTCGTAGAGTTTGTAGTTCAAACTCAATGGGAAGAAGCAGTTTGTTTCCAAAAACAAGCTCATAGGGGTTGAATCCAATCGTAGATTTCTAGGTTGTGTTGTATGCCCAAATGGCTTCAGGGAGTTTCCTAGCCCAGTCTTTTCTTCCTGAAGAAACTATTTTTGTTAAAAAAAATTCATGCTCTCTATTAGTTACTTCCACCTGGCCATTTGCTTGAGGGTAGTAAGGTGATGAATTTCTATGGCTCACTTGAAAATGGTTGGTGAATGCTAAGAGAACTTTGGACATAAATTGGGGTCCTTGGTCAGTAACGATCATTCGAGGGGCACCAAATCTAAGGAAGATTTTATTATAGAGGAAGTTTGTGACTTGCTCTTCCCTATCTATATGTAAGGCTTGAAATTTTGCCCGTTTTGTCAAGTAATCGATGTAAACCAATATATATTATTTCACTTGAGAGGTAGGATCTATGGGTTTGATAAAATCTAAACCCCATTTCTCGAATGGTTCAAGTACTACCTGTGGCAGTAAAGGAATTTCCAAAGAAGTAGTTGGTCTTCCTACTCTTTGACATTCATCATAATGATGAACATAATTCTTAATATCCTTATGCATTGAAGGCTAATAGTATCTGACGCCTAAGACTTAATGGGAAGTTATCTTCACAAAGTAGTGTCCTCCTGAAGGATCATTGTGACAGGCCCTCAAAATGCTGTAGATTTCATCTGGTCTTACACATCTCATTAAGATCATATCAAGTCCACAACAAAATAAAATTTCGTTAATCCATTTGAATGGGGCACTTTCCCTGATTAGTTGCTTCTTTTGATTAGTCGTGAATCTTGGGGGTACTTTAGAAGCAGCTAAATAGTTAGCGATATCTGCAAACCATGGTGATTTTACAAAAACTACAAACTGATTTTCATCTGGAAATTCATCCTATATAGGAGTATTGTCACCTTTTTCATGTTTGATTCGTGACAAAAAATCTGCTACTACATTATATTTCCCTGGTTTGTCAAGAATCGTAGCATTAAACTCCTAAAGGAGTAATAACCATCTCATAATTCAACCATTAATTATAGGTTTGTTCATTAGGTACTTCACAACTGAATGGTCTGTATAAAATGTAACCTTATATCTCGTAATATAGTGGCAGAATTTCTTAATGGCATGAACAATAACCAATAATTCTTTTTCTATTTTCGTATAGTTTCTTTCCGTAGATGTCAGATTCTTACTAATGAAATATATGGCATATTTACCCCAATTCTCATCTTCTTGTCCCAGCATTGCATGGATAACATCATTAGAAGCATCTACATAGATATGGAAGGGAAGACTCCAATTTGGCCCTCGCAATATGGGAGCAGAGACAAGATTTTCCTTAATTGCTTCAAATGAATGCTGACACTTAGATGTCCAGATGAACTCTACTTCTTTTTGTAAAAGAGAGAACATAGGAGCCACAATTTTATTAAAGCCTTATATGAACCTTCTGTAGTAACTAGCATGTCCAAAAAAACTTCGAACATCAGTTTGCATTTGAGGGACAGTCAACTGTTGGATGACTTCAATTTTCTTAGGGTTGACCTTTATTCCGTCTCCGAAAATATGATGCAAGACTATTCCTTGTTCCACCATTGGGTATGTGCAGAATCATGATGGGCCAAAAAGTGGCAATATGATGGGTATGTGGCTGAAATTTTTTTTTTAACCCAAAATTGATGAAACAAAAAGGGTTTTGAAAGGATATTCTCAGCTTTCCACCAATATAAATTATGCCTTACTTTGAATTTAATAAATGATTATTATTCATTTTCTATTGAATTACGAAAAAAAGTCCTAATTGATAGGCTGATTGAAAAACATCTAAAACTTTCAAACGGTATCACATTTTTTGACTCTAAAACATGTGTCACATTCTATGATTTGCATACTATAAGGTAAAAAAATTAAAAAATGAATTTCATGAATTTTTGACTAAGTCAAGGTGGTCAGACATACAAGTCTTTATATTTTTTAAAAGTTGTAATAAATTTTTTATAATTAATTATTTACTTGGAAAAAAATTACAAACAAATATGCATCACATCGGGACATGAGTCCTCTACTTATAACTAAAATATTATAAAAAAATATTATCATTTTAATGTGGTTAGGATGGTCAGACAGACACCTACTTCTTATTTTTTCCCTGAAATTTAAGTACTACTGTATTGAAATTTCAAATTCTCACCAAATAGATTTTATTTTTCTATAAATAAACCTCATAGTTTAGAAACTAAATTAAATTTTATACAAATTATATTCTTACATATTTTTTAAATAATACAGATAACTTATTCAAATTTTTATGTCAAATTGCCTAACTTTGATTTTTCTGATTTTTTTGCCACTTAAGGGCCTATTTTTTCCATTATGATCCTGCACATGCCCCATTATTAAATATTTTTCATGGCTAAGGGATAGTAGATATTTTCCTCACAAACTTGTAAAACCTGACCAGGTTCTGAAGAGCTTCATCATAAGTTGACCCATAGACTGTGAAGTCGTCCATTACACAGTCATTAACAAGTGCAACAAATATAGCAAGCATGACTCTCTGAAAAGTTGTTGGAGCATTAAAAAGTCCAAAGGGAAGCACTATGTATGCAAATGTACCCCATGGGTAGGTAAATGTGGTCTTGTCTTGGTCTTTTGGAGCAACCCGAATTTGGTTGTAACCACTAAATCCATCAAGAAAGGAGAAATATTTCCTCCTAGCCAAGTTGTCCAGAACCTGACCAACAAATGGTAAGGGAAAATGATCTCTATGAGTGGCTTTGTTGAGTTCTCTATAATCTACACAGATTCTCCACTTCCCATTTTTCTTTGGGATGACCACCATAGGTGATACCCACTTACTATCCGAGATTGGATAAATAAATCCTGCACGAAGGAATTTCTCAATCTCAATTTTGACCAAATCCTTTAATGCATGATTGAGTCTCCTGTAAGCCTGGTGAACAAGCCTTATACTGATGTCAGTGTAAATGTGATCAGTACAAAAACTTGGGTGAATTCCCCTCATGTCCATATAATCCTAAGAAAAAGATTTAGACCTATGTACCAACACATTAAACAACTTATCCTCTTGAGTTTTTGTCAGCCAACTATTGATATTCAAAAATTTTCCTAGTAATAGCATTATCGATTTTGTTCCAGGATGGACCGAAGTGACAGTATAAATTGGTCGCGACAAGGTATTGAGAGGACAACTATGAGTTACAAGTCGGTTTAAGCTTGTGATATCTTCAAAGAAATGACTTGTTTTGGGGATCATGTTAGCTAAGGGGCAAGGCATTCCCATTGTAGCATAATTGTGCTCCATTTCACTTATATCAATTGGTTGCCCGAAAATCCTTGGAGCATCCATCATTTCTTCCTCATTTGGGGTTATAGCAAGTCATGCTATGTCGCTTACTAACTCTTCTAGTTATTCCTTGTGTTGTTTAATTACTAGCATGGCTAGGGAGGCTAAACTATCTGGACCATTGGATTCCTTGGGTTCATCGACCTAGAACTTTTTATGCTCAGTAGGCTTAGCAGGGGGATATAAGAACAAACGTTTACTATCTTGACCATGTGAAATGGTCACCCCCCCTTCCCTGCAATCAATCTTAGTAGCAACCATGGCCAACCAAGGTCTTCCAAGAATTATAGGATAGCTATCTTTGGGTGTAAGCGACTGGATTACCTGCAAGTCGACTAGATATTCCCATCCATCAACTTTGACAAGGATGTTTTTAATGATGCCCTTAGGGATGGCTATAGATTGATTTTCTATTTGTAAGATTGTGGTTGTAGGGTGTAGATCAGTTAGACCTAGTTTTTCCATTAAATCCATAGTCATCACATTAGTAGCCGCCCCAAGATCCACTAGAGCATTCAGTATTGCTACCTCGTTGATTGCAACTATTATAAGTGGACTCCCAGGATCGTCATATTTTAGAACAATAGTCTTTCCAGATAGAAAATCAACTAAATAACCATCGATATGAATGGTACTTATCCTTTTTGGCTTCCTACCTAGCATTTTAATACATAGCTGTTTGATTAATTGGTTTAACTAAAGAATTTCCTTTATTGCTTGCAATAAAGGAACTTCAATTTGCAATTGCTTAATCTCCTAAATTAACATAGTTTCTAAAGCCATGAATATTTCTGGAGTATCTTTCGGAGTTATTGACTTTAAACGTTTTGGATATGGTGCCATTATGTTCTCCTTTGGAATTGGACTCTCCTTATGTTGACTCAAGGATTGACCTTCCTTCCCCTAAGACAAGTCAACAACTCCTGCCTTTGAAAAAGGCTCTTTGTCTTTGGTAGTGGTATCCTGATTAGACATCATGTCTTTTATTGGATTTCTAGGCTTAGGTTCCTCCACAATTTCTTCAATAGTCGGAGGTTGAAGCATTCAACTAGAGTGCAACTGCACATTTCCAAAGTGTATTACATTAAGCCCTGTAACATTTTCATGTTCGATAGAATAGACCGACGTATTTTGGTGATTATTCTTAGGGTTGGGATGCGGTTGTGCTGGAAGCTGAGGTTGGTTCACCTACTCATTTGGAGGAGGGTTTTGAGTTGGAGGTAACAAATTCTATTGTTGATTCCTCCTACGTTTAGTATAAAACTAATTTTGTGCCCGATTCCATTAGGGGGTAGGATTTTGTTGGTACCATTGTTATTGTGGTTGATTAGACCACTACTAATTTCCCCATGCATGATTTTCCCATTTGAGGGATCCCTAATAAGGAGTTCCCCAATTAGGTTGCGGTGGAGGTGCCTGATTCCAAGATGGAGTCCATTGATTATGAGCCCAGTTATTTTGTGGTGTCCATGCAGGACTGGGATTTTGTCCATAAGAGAAATTACCTCCCTAATGTTGGTTTAAGGAATTTATCAGACAAAAGTTCACACTGATTTGTAGGATGGTTTTTTTCACAAAGTTGACAAACATTGAATTTATCTAAGGGGCACTCGCGCAATAGGTGTTTATTTCGACACCTCGAACAATAGATTGACAAGGTCTTTGGGTTGCAAGTTTTAGCTTGTATACCATCTAATGTGGTATTCAACTGAACGAGAATGTTTGTTTTCAGATTTTCTATTTCTTTGCGGAGCTTACCTATCTCATTAAACCCTTTAAATAATTAGTTTTATGGAATCCTCCCTGAGTATGGGAGAAATTATGACATAACTCAACTATTTCCTCAAGGGTTAGTTTAGATACATCACATTTTCCCATCAGATCAAGACTTATTCTAGCGTCATCATCAAGACCTTTAAGAAAAAATGTTTTGAGGATATCAACGCTAATGGCCACTTCTCCACATCTTTTAGAGAGGAAGAGGAACCTATCAAGATAATCCTCTAAAATTTCATCCTCATTTTTTTTCAGTTTAAATAGATTCTCCTTACGATCACTTACCCTACAGTAACTCTGGTATTTTTGCAAGAAAATATTCTCCATTTCCCCCAGGATGTTATACTACCAGCTCCCAATCCCATAAACTATTGCATTTCTGAATCCTTTAAAGTCGAAGGGAAGAGTTTCAACTTTTGGTTGTCATTATTGTAATCATAAGTTTGGAATAGGACTTTAAATTCAAAGAGAAATTGGTCTGGGTCTTCCGAGGACAAGCCATGGAAGGTTGGAAGGAAGGCTGGAGAGATGTTCTTCATTACACTATCATCATCTAAATCCAAAGTAATAGGATAGGTAAATATTATAGGAGGCTGAGGTTCATTGTGGTTGAGATCATGTCAATTCGGTTCAGCCCTATGGTCTCCCATTATGTTTAGAGGAGTTCGTTCTTCTAAAACAATTTCCTCTATAACCGATTGTTCTTCCAGTTGATGTTTAGGAAAATAGTGGAAAGCTTTTGGTGGAATGGGCTTGAATAATTCTTCAAAGGTATTATCATCGGAGCCTTTGGCCTTCGTTGGGATGATTGGTATGTATTTTGGGGGCATCTTAGGTATAAATTTTTTTTGAGGGCCTCTTTTCCTTACCATGCAGAAAAGGAAGCCGACTGAGAAAGTTTTGGTATAAAACTTGGTATTCAAACCGTCTCCTAATAACACTTAAGCACAAAGGCTATTTAAGCATCCTCGAAAACGGCACCAAAAAGTGATAGGTTGTCATTAGGTCCTACTACTTTAGAATATTGAATGTCAATTAGTCAACTGGGGAGTGTCCAAGGCAATTTGCAGAAGAAGATGATTTGGATAACTCATTTTATATTTTCTTTTTTTCCTTAAACTATTGAAATCAATTTTAATCTAAGGACATTTAATTGTTTAACTGGAAAACAATCTATTCTAATAAAACCAGAAATACTAAACTAAAAAGCATAAGACAAATAATTTAGAAAGTATCACAATTAAACTAGAAAGCATGGAGACAAGCAAACCGAACAACTGATATACTATGGAAGTAAAAAAATAAGTGAACATACAATGTAAAAACTTTTAAACAATAAAAGATTCTATCAAATACGAAAGATAACTCATACTAATTAAAAATAATGGTGCTTCGGAACTTCAGACTCAATTTCAACAAACTTAGTTACTTCCTACTGAATAGTTATCTATCTTTAACAAATAAAACAACATAACAGTAAAATACTTATCTACTTAAGCTAACTTCCCTCAAGTGGCCAGCTCGCGGGTTAACACTTTGTTCTTAAATCACATTAGCTATAGATTTTGGAGTCTTTCCATTACAAACAGTCATCATCATTCATAGTTCAACAATTTATCAATAAATAGAAATCAAATAACTCATTCATTAGTATTTAGAAAACCATGTAAACAACATAATGATACTTATTCAATCTTATTCATCTCTTCTAAAATTAAATTTTTATAGATGAATTATAACTAAATCCTAGATTCTAGATGGCGTGGATAGCCATTGAAAAAGTCTTCAACAACTTAAACTAACTTTTATGTCTTTAAAGCTCATAAACATATAGAAGGCTCGAGACGAGCCATGAAGTTTTTGATAAAAAAATGTAAAGAAACATAAACTAAATCTTAGGTTCATCATCTCGATATTCAGGAGCACGTTCACAACATCTTATCCTTTACCAAACTTGAGGCACGTGCTAGTTCAATATTTGTAATAACTGCTAGATGACCGATTATTCCCTACAAAAACACTCAAGTCAACCCATTAAAATTGCATTGGAAAATTTACTCAATTGATCATAAGAAAGAAAGTTTGTATAATTTTCCTTTAAAATAAGCAATTATTTCTCCTATAGTTTAATAAATTGGCATAGACTTAGGATTAAGTTTGTAAAAGTAAGATTTTCAGATTTTATTATGATGAGGTTGTTTTTACCTCATTAGGCTGGGCTGGTAGCTTGGTAGGTTTAGGTGCATTTGAGCTTGGATTAGTAGGAGGAGGCATTATAGTAGGTTGTTGTGGCTGAGAAGGTGGCTACATGTAATTTTTTGTTTGGTTTGGCCATTGTTGTCCTCCCCTCTATTGATATGTTTGCTGCCAATTTCTTGGGGGTGGCTGCCAATTTCCTTGAAACTGCTACCAATTCCCCTGAGGTTGTTTCCACTGGGGTGGAGAGAATTGGTAATTGGGCCAAGCATTTGGAGGGTTATTCCAAGGCTGTGGTGGATATTGTCCCTAATTTGATGGATATGGGGGTTTCCATTGATTACTAGATGAATAAGAATTGAAATATGGCCCAACAAAAGATAATGGATCTAGTGGCATACCTTGTCTTGGAGCCCATGGCCTCCTTTATGCAACATAGTAGAATTGATCATCATCACCCTAGATTGGTTTGAACTCAGGTGGCATCTGCTTGCTATCAATATTAGCTATCATCTTACATCTGCAGTCCTTCTTATTTTGTCTACAATGAGGTTAGTATTCTACCAACATTGCCTCTACCTCCTCTTGTTTCTTTTTGGCTTAAAGTGAATCAACTGAGTAGCCAGATTGTTTATGATTTCTTGCTTGAAGTCTACCAGTAAGTGTGTAATCTCCATCCTTGAAACTCCATTGGTAGATGACTTACTCATAGAGGATTGGTAAGATCTCCCTTTCTTTGAAGGTGCCCTAGAATAGTTTTGACATATCTTCTTGATATCCTCCTAAGGAACTTGGGTGATATATCCTCCTCCCATTAGGTCCAAGGCATCTATGCAACTATCATTAATTAATTTCAAGATTTTTTTTTTTTTTGATTCTTCATTGTGTGTATGGTGTGGATATTTCTATAGGAAAAAAAAAACCTTGGAATGTAATCATCCAAGCTCTCATCCTCCTTTTGCTGCATCCTAAAAATGTCATCTCCTCTCATGTCACTACCCCTGCAATACTCTTTGTATTTTTCAATGAACTTTATCTTCATGTCCTCCCAAGTCTCCAAAATATCTCTACCTAGGCTCATGGACCATCTTAATGTAGCTTCTTTCAAAGTGGTAGCAAATAGCTTAATCCTATGGACATTAGTGGTACAATCATAACTCTTGCAGAGTATATCAAACTCAAACAAGAATGTATCATGATCTTTTGTGACAAGTCCATAGAACTTAGGAAGGATTGAAGTAGGGATATTTTTGAGATTGTTCACTTCATTCTGATGAGCAATGGGGAAAGGAAAATCTGATTGGTTAGGTCTTTTAGATTTGTTTCCATTTGCATCACCCATGCCTAATTGATGATGTTCCAAAGCAAGGTGTTCTCCAATCAGATTTTGATCTTTAGAGGAAACTTCATAACTGGTCAAATCCAGAAATGTATCAGCAAAGGGGTGTGGCTCTTCTTCTTTTTCATTTCTTTATAGGTTTTGGTACTCAACTAGCTAGAATGGATCAGGATTGTGAGGAAGGAATCTCCCATGGGCATCTCTCCTCCCTCTACGCATGCGGTATCAAATCAATATCAGTCAACTCACACAAAGAATTGGAAAAATAATATAGGGATCATTACTTCTAAACGAGGGGTACACTAAGAACAAATCCAAAAACACTACAACAAAGAAAACTATCAATGACTCCAAAGAACTTCCTAGTTTGACACCATCCCCAACAACGACACCAACTTTTTTGGCCTCCTACAATGATTTTGACAACTAAGCCCTTGCAGTTGTGATTCAGAGATTGGACATCTAACCTGAATAACTATTTCAATCATCAAGAAGGTGCATTTAAATTGTCAACCCAGGGATGTAAACTTGAAATGGGTTAGCACTGTATGTGCACTAGGAATCCAAAGTAGCCATATCTATTCTACAGCTAAGAAAAACACAATGCTGAAAGTAAATTGATTGGAAGGAAATATTATAAATGCTAAATATCAACCAATAATTTGGTTAAACTAAAATGCATGAAAAGAATAAAAATTTGAGTGAACAAACAAGAAACTACTCTGTCTGCTTTGGCTATAGGAACAGTCACATAATGGAATTCTAGTGGCTTTCAGAACAATCAGTACCAAATTCTTAACTAATTACTGAATGCAAAATACTAACTAAGCTAAAGTATATAATACTCACCAAGTGGGACCCCTTAGATAAGTATTCCCTAAGACTAAGGTAAACTCAGATGCATGAACTTATAACTTCATTTTACTCAGTATAAGAACATGAGTACAATCAACATAACTGTATTTTTGAAAAACTTAAGAGTACGAGTACATCATCAAGCTAACAATCTTCAATTGGAGAGCTAGCACTCAGAAGAAACATTAGAGCCCTATTTAAACACCTAGCAAGGCAGTCAAATCCAATGAACGTAGAGGATGCCACATTAGGGAAAGAATGAAAAAGAGCAGAGGCGGATATTCATGCACAAAACTTGTCAGGAATGTTTTCCTTAATGCGAGTTTTGCACAACAGTAACGCCTAAATCTGCTCAATAGACAATTAACAAAATTACAAGGCACTTACAATCTGATTTGCATGAGGAATATCCAACTACTGAGAGTCTTCCCTCCATTAAATGACCACCTTGTTGATCGATATGGCACACATCCACCTAGTGGAATCTTCCTGAATTGTAGGCCTCAATTATATCTACATGGCAATATTAGTACACACAAGAATTGCACATCCAAAATTGTATTAAAGTGACATTCATTAATCACATGCAAAATTAACACAAATGATTCCTATAGCATGTCAATATCATTAAAATCTATGAAAATGAGTTCATGTCCAAAGTCTATGGTCTTAAGGAAACATTATAGAAAAATCAACTCCCAAGTATCAAAGTCTTATGACAATTGTAGGAAATAGACAACAACTCTATCAATAATTAGACTATAAACTAGACTCATCACACATGCAACCTTATCTTCTTCCTAGAACAATTAAGCACATTCTTTGTAAGGGGAGGATTTTTGTTCAACAAGGTTGGATCATCTTCAATATTGAATGTCAAGCTTCTCCCACTGTAGGAGACTCACCATTAAGTTGGGAGCTACATTGTCTCTCTTCTTCTCTCTTATAGGTTATTTTATTTCAATGGGTTTTTCTGCCTCTCATGCATCATTGCGATTATTTTATATTTCATCTCTCTTTTGGGGGGAATTTTGTACTAATGGGTTTCATCCTTTTCTTCATTTGTACAAGATTGTATTGCATATGTACATGGGTACATGTAGACACGAAAAACATACAGATTGATCTTACACACCTGATCCTGATCTCACTAACATCGTTTCTTCTTAAATCATCTCTTTCACTAATCCATTTAATTAAATAATATTTATTTGATTAAATTCATCATATTTCTTCTGTTAATTAAATAAATCAAATTTATCTGATTAAGTCATTCTCATCTATTAATTAAATAAATCACTTTATTTAATTAAATATTTAAATTGATCTCCTTAAATTAAATAAATTAATCTTTATTTTGTTTAATCTAACATCACCCCCTTTAATTAAATAAATCAATTTTTATTTAATTAAATCTAAAAATGATTATTCTTCTCAACTTTGATTTAAATAAATCGTAAAATCTAAGTCAAATTTGTCAAATCATCTAATTGCTACTTAAATTGATCAAATCAAGATTAACCTTAATCCTAATCACTCCAATCCTCTAGATTTTGCCAGTTGCACAATAAATCAATTTATTTGATTTATAAATTCATCAATTTCCATTCAAAAGGGCATCTTTTGTGGAATATTCTTCCAGTTCAAAAAATCCCTCCAAAAGGGATGAATTTTTTCCAACAAGGCATTAAAGGCCTCTTACATGTCCTTTGCCTTGAGCCAAGTGGAATTTCCTCCATTTTCCTCTCCCTCCAACTTGTCATTTCACTATTTTCAAATTCCACCAAATTTCATTTATTTGCACATTCATCAAAATGTACTCATTCCTCTTCCAATCACATGTGGACAAGTGGCCTCCTCTCATTGGTTGGTATTTTGTCCCACATTCATCCATTTTTTCTATCTTCCATTCTTAAAATATATAAATAGAGGGCTTCTCCTATTGAATTGATCATCCACAATCTATGCAAGCTTACGATACTCAATTTATTTGCAACTTCATCCATTTTCATTCAAATTTCATAGTTTTATCAAGGTTATTGGAAATTTGCATCAAAGAATCAAGATTCCTAATAAAAAAATCATCAAATCACATCAAGGACTTGGGAAAGGGCCACTTTCTACACATAAATGGCACCAATTCCCCCATGGGATCGAAAGTTTGCTCATTAGATAGGATTTAATTAGCTTCTATTGTGTTGTTCTTCATTGTATCTCCTATTTTAATGTTTTAATCTAATTTCATGGGGAAAGTTGCTTCTAACTTGCATTTTGATCTAATCATGTGTTTGTTCTTTATGTTTGTGCAGGTATAGAAACACCATTCACAAGCTCAAAGTGCAAAAAATTCTAAAGGCTAAGTGTGCAAATGAATTGAAAGTGAACCCTTGGGGTCTATTTAAGCCTAAAAGTTAGGGTTTTTGAACCCTATTTAGCCATCTAGCTAGGGTTTTCGACCCCGGATCCCGGTTTTACCTAACTGAGGGCTGTTTTGCATTGTTTTTTGATGTTTTGGCATATTTTGGCATCTTGGACACTTTCTGGATATGTAGGGTAGCTTGTCCTCTTTTTTTTTGCGAGATCACTCGAAAATCTATATTTTCATTTGATCTATCAAGGGGGCAGTAGGCCAATTTAATCCTTCTCGCGGCGTAGCAATGGGGCATCTAAAAAATGATTTTTTTTAAAATTTTGATCCTGACAGTTTATTCTTTGAATCGACGCAACAAGTGAATTGCTTCAAAGAGAGGAAAAATGTAGACACAAAAAACATACAGATTGATCTTACACACCTGATCCTGATCTCAGTAACATCGTTTCTTCCTAAATCGTCTCCTTCACTAATCCATTTAATTAAATAATATTTATTTCATTAAATTCATCATATTTCCTCTCTTAATTAAATAAATCAAATTTATCTGATTAAGTCATTCTTATCTATTAATTAAATAAATCATTCTATTTAATTAATCCTATAATCTCTCTTTTAATTAAATAAATCACTTTATTTAATTAAATCTCTAGAGTGATCTCTTTAAATTAAATAAATTAATCTTTATTTGGTTTAATCTAATATCACCCCCTTTAATTAAATAAATCAATCTTTATTTAATTAAATCTAAAAATTACTATTCTTCTCAACTTTGACTTAAATAAATCCTAAAATCTAAGTCAAAATTGTCAAATCATCTAATTTCTACTTAAATTGATGAAATCATGATTAACCTTAATCCTAATCACTCCAATCCTCTAGATTTTTCAGCTTGCACAATAAATCAATTTATTTGATTTATAAATTCATCAATTTCCATTCAAAAGGACATCTTTTGTAAAATATTCTTCCAATTCAAAAAATCCCTCCAAAATGGATGAAGTACATCCAACAAGGCATTAAAGGCCTCTTAGATGTCCTTTGACTTGAGGCAAGTGGAATTTAGTCCATTTTCCTCTCCCTCCAATTTGTCATTTCACTATTTTCAAATTCCACCTAATTGCATGTATTTTCACATTCATCAAAATGTGCCCATTCCTCCTCCAATAACATGTGGACAAGTGGCCTCCTCTCATTGGTTGGTATTTTTTCCCACATTCATCCATTTTGTCTCTCTTCCATTCTTCAAATCTATAAATAGAGGGCTTCTCCTATTGAATTGATCATCCACAATCCATGAAAGCTTACTATACTCAATTTCATTTGCAACTTCATCCATTTTCATTCAAATTTCATAGTATTATCAAGGTTATTGGAAATTTGCATCAAGGAATCAAGAATCCTCATCAAAAATCATCAAATCACATCAAGGAGTTGGGAAAGGGCCATTTTCTACACATAAATGGCACCAATTCTCCCATGGGATTGAAATTTTTCTCATTAGATAGGATTTAATTAGCTTCTATTGTGTTGTTCTTCATTTTACCTTCTATTTTAATGTTTCAATCTAATTTCATGGGGAATATTGCTTCTAACTTGCATTTTGATCTAATCATGTGTTTGTTATTTGTCTTTGTGAAGGTATATAAACACCATTGACAAGTCATTTTCATCCTTTGGTAAGACAGTCAGAAGCAAGTCTAGTAGGTGCAAAAGAGTGTTCTCAATCGTCAAAGTGTCAAGTCTAGTTCAGTAAGTAAACAAGTTGGTCAACTCTTGGTATCAATAGCTTATCATCCAGTCAATCCCATATCACTTGATCACATGTCCTAGGATGCATCATTCCTACAATGGACATCAACATTAGGCATCACCATAGTTTAGTCTGGGCTAGTGGTATGAAGAACATTAGCTTGTTTTGTTTACTTTATCTTTGTCTTTTTGACTTATCTTATTTTGCGCTCATTCCAATGACCTCTCGATGATGCCTAATAAAAATGGTTTAGAAAGAGAGGAAAGTGGCAATGATCATTATTTTTTTATCTGCTATACTTGTTGGATATCCTGATAAAATAACTTTGTCATGTGTGATTTGTTTTGTTTGTAGGGAAGGTGTTTTAAATGTCTTGCTGACCACATAGGAAGGCTTGCTTTTCTATGTTTTGGTCTGAGATGTTTAGAATATCTATACTACAACTTAAATAAGGTTCCATATGTCAAGTGTGAACAAGAGTACTCCTATCTGATTTTCGAGTCAAAGTCCATCACACTAGGTACAATACCATCCTAGTTCTTTATACCTTGATGCATCGTACCTATGTGTATTATCAAACATAAGGTAAATGGCCCTTTTAAAATCCCAATTCCTGATATCATTATCATCATCATCATTAATAAGGTAGGCTTGGTGGATCTTCTTTCTTCTGTCTTCTTTCCATACTAACATGGTGCCATGATAGTTACTCAAAAACATCACTAAAAATGCATTCACCCTGCATCCACCAAACTTCAACATAATGCATATCATATCACATAGGAAACATAGATGTATTGCATTTCATCATTAATATAGATTCATTATTATTTTCATTTCATCATAAATATTATCACATAAACATTATTAGGTCATCCATCACATATCACATGTATCATCATATAAATCATTACATATTTATAGTCATATCAATCATGGTAATCTCATAAGGATATTAATCATTTACATGTCATGTCATAATCATCTCAAATTATCATATTATTTGCATTATAGGTCACAACATTTGCATTCATGAATTAGTATGAAATAAGGACCATTACATATCATAAAACATGATTTCATAAACCTTGCATCACATAAATCATCTCATAATCATGTGCATCACATCATCTTAAAAGATTACATTTATGCCATTACATTCACATTTTGCATTATGTTCATTTGCATATCATAGGTCATTTCGCATCAACACATTGCATTCATTATCACATAGGCATTACCAAATCATCCATTACATAAATCACATATCATATCACATCATAAGTCATTACATTATCACTAGGAATCATTGCTTATCATACAACATTATTTCACAACGTGACATTGCATTCATTATAGGAATCATTGCATACCATATTACATATCATATATATGTAAATACCATGCATCATCTCACATCATTATATAAAAGCATCACATTTGCATATCATAACATGTTGCATCCATACATCATCATCATAAAGTGCATACAAAATATAAAAAAAGAAATGCATCCATAATCGTCGCATCACATCATCACATCACATAGAAATATACATCATATTGCATAAACATAGAATAAATGCATCTCATAAGATAAAATCATAAACATCTGCATATCACATAGAAATTAAATGCATCCATCCATCATGCATAAGTAAAGTAGGACATCTCATAAACAAATTAAATCATCTCATATATATATATATATATATATATATATATATATATAAATGAGTAACTATCATGATACAAATATCAAGATCAAATATGTGTGAATCAAGGTATATGATACAATCAGGGCAATAAAAAATTAGAGCCCATAGATCAAAAATATTATCTCTGATCAAGGAAATGGAGAACTAGCCTTGATGGATGTTGCCCTCTCCCACATGTCTCTCAACATGATCCTCAAGCTACCTCATCCCTATCTACTCAGAATACTCTGGCACCTGAGCTGCTGCTAGTACTGCCTGCTTGTAGTGTAGCCAATAATACTCTGCCTCTCTCATGGCCTCCCGATACACCTGTGTAGACACTGTCCTGTTTTGGGATCTAGATGCCATGCTCTCAAGCTGCCGTCTCTGGCCTATCTCCTAGTCCCGCTCTGATTGGGCCTGATCTCTCTCTGTAGTAAGAACTTGGACCTTATGTCTACTCTGGTCCTTCTCAACCATGAGAACCTACACCTATGCCTACATCTATTGAATCAAGGCATCTCTGTGATCTAGCTACACTGGTGGTGGTGATCGGGGTTGTTGTGGTTCCCTCAAGATCTCTCTCTCCCCATCTTTGGGTTGCTGCTAGGGTGGTGTCTACTATGGCTACTCTTGGGGTGGTGTCCATTGTGATTGCTCTTGGGGTGGTGTCTGTTGTGGTTGGTGTGGAGGTAGCCCACCTCCTCCCCTATCCCCATCTTCATCTCCATCTGTATCCCCATCCCCTCTACCTCCCTGCCCCCACCCTCATCCTGTTGATCTGCCTCTGGGCCTCCACTGTATGAGCACCACGCCTGGATCTGTAAGTTTAAGGGGTGGTTTGAACCAATCTATATAGGCCTGTGTAACACCTACATCCCCCTATCCTTAATCATATGGCCATGGCCTGGCCATCAATTTCTTGAATGATGCCATTGCCTCATTAGTTGGGATGGGTCTACCCCATGCAATCTCCCTCATAGTACAAGCGAAGATGGCCACGTATTGGTCATCGAGATTGTCTTGTGTATCCTCAAACTATCTAGCCACTCTGTCTGGTAGGTATGCTCTTAGCCCTGCATAAGTCTATCTTGCTGAAAAAATAGCTATTGTGCATCATCATACCTTGGACCCATGCCAAGCCAGGGCCTCCAGGTGAACACTATCATCTCGTTGATGACCCTCCTCCAATGGGTGATACCACCTACCCCTATGTGTTTAAATTTAATCTGAGCCCCTCTGTACCGCTAAACAATTGGATCATACAGCTCCAAGGCAACCACTATGACCTATGGGAAAAGCATTGTAATGTGCTCCTAGGCCCAGACATGCAATAATGTAACATCGGCCCCAATGGCCCTACTGTCTAGATAAGAAAACTCATGCAACTCTCGTTAGAGTGAGGCCAACATCATTGGTACCTAGGAAAAACACTCTCTCCTATGGAGCATCCGCTCCCATGCTAACCCCCATCTTGGATTGAAGTATCGGCCCCACCAATTTGGTGGCACAAGCCTTGATATAATCGTAGCTACAATAAGTCTAAAAGTGGGCACTGTGCCCCTATATTGCTCAAGATCGATCTATCACTCAGAGAAGACAATATCCTCAAGCTCCATGACCTCATAAAAGGCGTCGCTCCTAGAATCCACATCATAAATGACTCTCTCGCTATGGATGGGCAATCAAAGGATGCACTAGAAATCCTCCAGTGTGACTGTGGCCTCGCCAGTCGACAAGTGAAATGAGGATGTCTCACTGCGCCATTGCTCTGCCAAGGCTGTTATCTATCTGGATGTGATGGGCATAGGCAACATACAAAATTCCTATCGCCCCAAGGTGCTCCTAGAGTAGCTCATGTAACCCATCTAACAGACTAAGAACTGGGCACCTATGCTCCCATGAATGCAATATCCCAAGGTCCACATGTGCAGGAAAAGCCACAACATCAAGTTTAAAAAAAAATGAGATCCTACCTCGAGTTTACACAACTGAAATAGCATATGCGGCTCTATTTGTAGTTGTGACATAGTTTGCAAATTCCAAACTATGTCGCTGCGGTGTAGTTTGACTACACCCCCAAACCCTAAACCTTAAATTGTGTCACTGTGGCACACTTCTCATATGCATCAGACTTTATCCTAAACCCTAATTTTCTAAATTGAGTTGTAGTGGTGCTCTACGCATATGCGGTGCACTTTGAGGCTATGCGACACTGATTCTGTACCCTGTACATTGCGCCGCTAGACCTAAAGTTGACTTTGGACCCTATTACTTGCACATAAAACTTGAAATCAAGAGATGGGTAATGATCACATACCACTAGTCCTGCGTCGACTGGCCGTTGGTGCACTTGTACTTGATCCGATATGTGCCATGGAAGCAATCTTTGAGCCATCCCGTTCAGTTCTCAAAGCACAAAGTGCAAAAATTTCTAAAGGCTAATTATGCAAATGAATTGAAATTGATCCTTTGGGGTCTATTTAAGCCTAAAATTAGGGTTTTTTGACCTTGTTTAGCCGTCCAATTAGGATTTTCGACCCCTGATCCCGTTTTTACCTGACCAAGGGCCGTTTTGCATCATTTTTTAGTGTTTTGGCATGTTTTTGGCATCCTGAACCCTTTTTGGACCTATCAGGCAGCTTGCCATCTTTTTTTCGTGAGATCACCCAAAAGTCCAAATTTTCGTCCGATCTCTTAAGGGGGCATTATACTAGTGTAATCCTTCTCGTTGGGGTAGCAGTGGGGCATCTAAAAAATCATTTTTTTTGAATTTTGATCTTGACAGTTTATTCTTTGAACCAATGCAACAAGTGCATTGCTTCAAAGAAGTATAAAATGTAGACACAAAAAATATAAAGATTGATCTTACACACCTGATCTTGATCTCACTAACATCGTTTCTTCCTAAATCATCTCTTTCACTAATCCATTTAATTAAATAATATTTATTTTATTAAATTCATCATATTTCTTCTCTTAATTAAATAAATCAAATTTATCTGATTAAGTCATTCTTGTCTATTAATTAAATAAATCATTTTGTTTAATTTATCTTATAATCTCTCTTTTAATTAAATAAATCACTTTATTTAACTAAATCTCTAAAGTCATCTCCTTAAATTTAATAAATAAATTTTTTTTTCGTTTAATCTAACATCAGCCCCTTTAATTAAATAAATCATTCTTTATTTAATTAAATCTAAAAATTATTATTCTTCTCAACTTTGATTTAAATAAATCCTAAAATCTAAGTCAAAATTGTCAAATCATCTAATTTCTACTTAAATTGATCAAATCATGATTAACCTTAATCCTAATCACTCCAATCCTCTAGATTTTGCAACTTGCACAATTTATCAATTTATTTGATTTATAAATTCATCAATTTCCATTCAAAAGGACATCTTTTGTGGAATATTCTTCCAATTCAAAAAATCCTTCCAAAAGGGATGAAGTAATTCCAACAAGCCATTAAAGGCCTCTTACATGTCCTTTGCCTTGAGCCAAGTGGAATTTACTCCATTTTCCTCTCCCTCCAACTTGTCATTTCACAATTTTCAAATTCCATCTAATTGCATTTATTTGCACATTCATCAAAATATGCTCATTCCTCCAATCACATGTGGACAAGTGGCCTCCTCTTATTAGTTGGTATTTTGTCCCACATTCATCCATTTTGTCTCTCTTCCATTCTTAAAATATATAAATAGAGGGATTCTTCTATTAAATTGATCATCCACAATCTATGCAAGCTTACTATACTCAACTTAATTTACAACTTCATCCATTTTCATTCAAATTTCATAGTTTTATCAAGGTTATTGGAAATTTGAATCAAAGAATCACGAATCCTCATAAAAAAATCATCAAATCACATCAAGGAGTTGGGAAAGGGCCATTTTTTACACATAAATGGCACCAATTCTCCCATGGGATTAAAAGTTTGCTCATTAGATAAGATTTAATTAGCTTCTATTGTGTTCTTCATTTTATCTCCTATTTTAATGTTTCAATCTAATTTCATGGGGAATGTTGCTTTTAACTTGCATTTTGATCTAATCATGTGTTTGTACTTTGTGTTTGTACAGGTATAGAAACACCATTCACAAGCTCAAAGTGCAAAAAATTCTAAAGGCTAAGTGTGCAAATGAATTGAAAGTGAACCCTTGGGGTCTATTTAAGCCTAAAAATTAGGTTTTTTTGACCTTGTTTAGCCATCTAGCTAGGTTTTTCGAACCTGATCCTGGTTTTACCTAACTAAGGGTCGTTTTGCATCATTTTTTAGCGTTTTGGCATATTTTGGCATCCTGGACCCTTTCTGGATATGTAGGGTAGCTTGTCCTCTTTCTTTTTGTGAGATCACCCAAAAATCCAAAATTTGGTTTGATCTATCGAGGGGGCAGTATGCCAATGCAATCCTTCTCGATGGTTAGTAGTGGGGCATCTAAAAAATTGATTTTTTTAAAAATTTTGATCTCAACAATTTATTCTTTGAACCAACACAACAAAAGCATTGCTTCAAAGAGGGGCAAAATGTAGACACAAAAAACATACAAATTGATCTTACACACCTGATCCCGATCTCACTAACATCGTTTCTTCCTAAATCATCTCCTTCACTAATCCATTTAATTAAATAATATTTATTTCATTAAATTCATCATATTTCCTCTCTTAATTAAATAAATCAAATTTAAATGATTAAATCATTCTTATCTATTAATTAAATAAATCGTTCTATTTAATTAATCCTATAATCTCTCTTTTAATTAAATAAATCACTTTATTTAATTAAATCTCTAGAGTGATCTCTTTAAATTAAATAAATTAATCTTTATTTGGTTTAATCTAACATCACCCGCTTTAATTAAATAAATCAATCTTTATTTAATTAAATCTAAAAATTATTATTCTTCTCAACTTTGATTTAAATAAATCCTAAAATCTAAGTCAAAATTGTCAAATCATCTAATTTATACTTAAATTGATGAAATCATGATTAACCTTAATCCTAATCACTCCAATCCTCTAGATTTTGCAGCATGCATAATAAATCAATTTATTTGATTTATAAATTCATCAATTTCCATTCAAAATGACATCTTTTGTGAAATATTCTTCCAATTCAAAAAATCCCTCCAAAAGGGATGAAGTACTTCCAACAAGCCATTAAAGGCCTCTTACATGTCCTTTGCCTTGGGCCAAGTGGAATTTACTCCATTTTCCTCTCCCTCCAACTTGTCATTTCACTATTTTCAAATTCCATCTAATTGCATTTATTTGCACATTCATCAAAATATGATCATTCCTCCTCCAATCACATGTGGACAAGTGGGCTCCTCTTATTAGTTGGTATTTTGTCTCACATTCATCCATTTTGTATCTCTTCCATTCTTAAAATATATAAATAGAGGGCTTCTCCTATTAAATTGATCATCCACAATCTATGCAAGCTTACTATACTCAATTTAATTTACAACTTCATCCATTTTCATTCAAATTTCATAGTTTTATCAAGGTTATTGGAAATTTAAATAAAAGAATCAAGAATCCTCATAAAAAAATCATCAAATCACATCAAGGAGTTGGGAAAGGGCCATTTTCTACACATAAATGGCACCAATTCCCCCATGGGATTGAAATTTTGCTCATTAGATGGGATTTAATTAGCTTCTATTGTGTTATTCATTTTATCTCCTATTTTAATGTTTCAATCTAATCTCATGGGGAATGTTGCTTCTAACTTGCATTTTGATCTAATCATGTGTTTGTTCTTTGTGTTTGTGCAGGTATAGAAACACCATTCACAAGCTCAAAGTGCAAAAAATTCTAAAGGCTAAGTGTGCAAATGAATTGAAAGTGAACCCTTGGGGTCTATTTAAGCCTAAAAATTAGGTTTTTTTGACCCTGTTTAGCCATCTAGCTAGGTTTTTCGAACCTAATCCTGGTTTTACCTGATTGAGGACCGTTTTGCATCATTTTTTAGTGTTTTGGCATATTTTGGCATCCTGGACCCTTTCTAGATATGTAGGGTAGCTTGTCCTCTTTTTTTTTGTGAGATCACCCAATGTAATCCTTCTTGATGGCTAGTAGTGGGGCATCTAAAAAATTGATTTTTTTTTAAATTTTGACCTCGACAATTTATTCTTTGAACCAACACAACAAGTGCATTGCTTCAAAGAGGGGCAAAATGTAGACACAAAAAACATACAGATGGATCTTACACACCTGATCCTGATCTCACTAACATCGTTTCTTCCTAAATCATCTCCTTCACTAATCCATTTAATTAAATAATATTTATTTGATTAGATTCATCATATTTCCTCTCTTAATTAAATAAATCAAATTTATTTGATTAAGTCATTCTCGTCTATTAATTAAATAAATTAGTTTTTTTAATTAATCCTATAATCTCTCTTTTAATTAAATAAATCACTTTATTTAATTAAATCTCTGAAGTGATCTCTTTAAATTAAATAAATTAATCTTTATTTGGTTTAATCTAACATCACCCCCTTTAATTAAATAAATCAATCTTTATTTTATTAAATCTAAAAATTATTATTCTTCTCAACTTTGATTTAAATAAATCCTAAAATCTAAGTCAAATTTGTCAAATCATCTAATTTCTACTTAAATTGATGAAATCATGATTAACCTTAATCCTAATCACTCCAATCCTCTAGAGTTTGTAGCTTGCACAATAAATCAATTTATTTGATTTATAAATTCATCAATTTCCATTGAAAGGGGCATCTTTTGTGGAATATTATTCCAATTCAAAAAATCCCTCCAAAAGGGATGAAGTTTTTCCAACAAGGCATTAAAGGCCTCTTACATGTACTTTTCCTTGAGCCAAGTGAAATTTACTCCATTTTCCTCTTCCTCCAATTTGTCATTTCACTATTTTCAAATTCCACCTAATTGCATTTATTTGCACATTCATCAAAATGTGCTCATTCCTCCTCCAATCAGATGTGGACAAGTGGCCTCCTCTCATTAGTTGGTATTTTGTCCCACATTCATCCATTTTGTCTCTCGTCCATTCTTCAAATCTTTAAATAAAGGGCTTCTCCTATTGAATTGATCATCCACAATCCATGCAAGCTTACTATACTCAATTTAATTTACAACTTCATCCATTTTCATTCAAATTTCATAGTTTTATCAAGGTTATTGGAAATTTGCATCAAGGAATCAAGAATCCTCATCAAAAATCATCAAATCACATCAAGGAGTTGGGAAAGGGCCATTTTCTGCACATAAATGACACCAATTCCCCGATGGGATTGAAAGTTTTATCATTAGATAGATTTAATTAGCTTCTATTGTGTTGTTCTTGATTTTATCTCCTATTTTAATGTTTCAATTTAATTTCATGGGGAATGTTGCTTTTAACTTTCATTTTGATCTAATCATGTGTTTGTTCTTTGTGTTTATGTAGGTATAAAAACACCATTCACAATACCTAACATGGCCTTGTACTTGGGACCCATCTTTGCATCTTTCATAATAATTGACTCCCTATGTTGTACTTAATGGGGAGTGTTAGTGTAAACAGGCATTTTACCTATCTAGATCCTATTTACATGTTAAGTCCACTTATATCCTAGGAGGGAATCTTTCTAGTTATCATTAATTACGGGGAATCTTTTTAGTTAAGCATTAGTTGTCACTTATCATTTAACATTTAATGCTTGTGTCCTAGGTCATTTAATATTTCTTGGGGTAGCTATCTCAATGCACATGATTAAGTTACATTTCAAGATCTTGTTTAATCCTATCCCATATTTTAGCTTTATAAGAAAGGCATCATTTGTACATCCTAGTCAATTCAATTCAGTTGTAAGTCCAATATATCACTCTAATCTTGAGTATTGCATATTGGCCATATCTTGCATTCATTATTGCAGATTGGTGTTCTTGCTTTTCCCTCTTGTAGAAGGTTGTTGTTGGTTTTTGTAGGTGATCCTGGAGGCTTGAGTCCTTGAGTGACTAACGAACATGACAAGGATTTAGGTGCATTTTCTGTTTTTGGTAGAATTTTTTTGGCCCATCCAAAACATTCATTTGTCACAATTAATTAATTAATACTTATTTGAACCAAGTATTTACATTTTTTGTGTGGGTGGGGGGTTTATAATTTAAAGGGATTTTATAAAGAATATGTAACACGATCACGTATGAATTATATATTTTTTAAAACAATAAGAAATAATAGAATTGGATTTTCAAATTCATTGTAGACTTCTCAAATAAAAATTTAAGGATGCTCTTGTGGGAAGATCTTAATAGAGTAAATAGATTCTTATTGATTCATCCATAAATTAGGGTGCACTATGATATTCTTAACTATTGGGATGTACAATAGAAAATTTCCTAGTCTCAAAAATCTTCAAGTGAGTGTATCACCACTTTCTATGATGTCTATAGGATATGGCTTCCTTGTCTAGGGTGACAAACTTATTTTACATTAGGCCATTACTAACTCTCAAAGGGCATCATGGGAAAGATACATGGGTAACACCTATCTAGAGGGTATGAAGGGTGTGTGATTTACACTAGTTCCTAACCTTGACATTCCATGTCTTTAGAAATAAATGATCATCTTAATCACTAATAAAAATTTTAATGATAAAAATATGAACATTTTAATACATGTAAGAATAAGGATTAGAACAAATGAAATCATATAGGAATTTTTGGTTGTCCATTTTATTTTATTTGCTCTTATTCCTTGTGTTTGTATTATGTGAGTTGACAAATAAACATCTTAGCATGTTTTCAAGAGCTTAGTGGTTAAGTAGGAACATTTTGGTAAGAAAAAATTGGAACAAAGTACAAACATCTCACTTAGTCAACTATGTCAACTAAAATAATTTAGAAAATATTGTTGTTTTTCCTAAAGTATAAAGTACAAAGTATTCCCAATTGTTTCAAATATTTTTTCTAACCCTTAAAAATACTTTCATATATATAATATATATATACAAATCATCTTGACAATACAATTTTTTTATATTTACAATCAATTTGACAATTTCTAGCTCCAAATTTGTACGTAGGACAAGGTATAGGTATAAATTTCTAAGATTTTCAAGAATCACCATGGCTAGATTAGCATCATCTTACCTTGATTACCCTCCTTTCATCTGCAATCAAAAGAATAAGACTGCCAAACAATAAAAAAAACACCCTAAAAGAAACAACAAAAAGTTATAAGCTTATTTGGCATCACTAACCCATATTTTAAGAAGTCAGTAAAATAATCATATAAATTAAAAAAGTAAAAAGCTTACCTAAAAAATATGTAAAAGAAAAGAGTCATATTACTAACAAACTATGCCACTTATCTTTTTATTCCAATATAACAATCTCTTGATTGGTTTCTTTCATCCTAAGGCCAATAATTTAGATATAATATTATAGGAAGCATTAAAAAGAGTGATGGTATTCTAACCACCAATAGATTACCCATTCTTAATTTTGGTGCTTGTCCTAGTATACACACAATTAAGAGTTTAATCATATTCCTCCATTGTTAAGAGTTTTTCAAGGAATCAATTATAGTCTTGATCAAATATGTTTATGATATAGTCATCCATAATATCTTCCAAGATATGAAAAAGGGGATCATTCATGAAGGGTTATATGAAGAGTAAAATGTATTGGTCATTGGAGGTCTTAATAATATAATATTGGTTTCAATGAAGAAGATTGTCCTCACCCATTAGTGTTGAGGTGTGCTCTTTATCACCATATTTCATCTAATGGAGGCATGCTCTAATTTTAACAACCCTTACTTTATAGGCATCCAATAATTTGATGAGATCCTTAGTGTGAGCCACATAATACTAAATATTGATAATTTAGTTTTACTAATGATGGTGTGGATACTTTGGGGTTGTTAAAAAGGTTATACAAATTGTACAAAGGGGATTTCTTAGAGACATGCATTAATTTTGAAGGGAAAGATTTAGAACCATTAGAGGATGGGGATAGAAATGAGATTTTTGAATAGGGAAATTTTGAATTAGGTTACCGTTATGACGATAAATATAAGTAATAATTAGGAGTATAAAGATAATTAATGTGTTATTTTACTTCAAAATATAGTCTAAAAAATATTGATAGAATCAATCTATATTTGAGTGAGATGCATTATAATGTAGGCCCTAACCTATAGCCTAAGATTGGAAAAAAATACTATTTTTGCACCATATTTAATGCCCTAACTAACTTATGATATCATGAAGAGAAAATTAAAAGGCTAGGTTGCTGAAAAGAAATTCAATCCATGTTGGGTACTTAGAAGTCCCAAATGGGAAAATTCATCTTAGACTTGTAAATAGATATTTTTTTGATAAATAAAAAATCAACCTTAATGAAAAGTCATCCAAGAATAATTATCAAGACATATACC
The DNA here is from genome assembly GCA_007115665.2 of Sequoiadendron giganteum. Lineage (NCBI taxonomy): Eukaryota > Viridiplantae > Streptophyta > Pinopsida > Cupressales > Cupressaceae > Sequoiadendron > Sequoiadendron giganteum. Next base: position 94,103,344 of record CM021108.1, read on the forward strand.
ATTTTCCTAGTCCCGTAGTTATTTTTATTACCCAACCTTTTCTTTAATTTATGTGGTCTCATCTATACAAGTCTTGCATTAATGAAATATCTTTAAGAAAAAATAGAGTGTGCTTTATATTATAAAAATAGCCTCTATGATATCATAAATAAGATCAAAGAATATAACTATGCCTCTTTTATCAATTCCTAGATTAGGGCGTCCATTAATTCTCTCCTGTGTAATATTGGTCTATTAGATATTGTTTCCTGGTGTTTGCTCACTATTGGAGTGAACACTAGTGTCACAATGTTTAGATAGGTAATTTTGGAATGCGGGAATTTAGGTTTTAAGGGAGTTGCAATAAATATGGAATTAGGGTTGGGAAGATTATATGATGAATCATCCCTAGAGTGCAAGGAATTCATGACATCCTTGGTATTTATAATTTGGAGACTTTGGTCACTTGTTTTCTTCTTCATTGCTATGTGTTTGGGGTTAAGGGTTACTCTTGTTCAAAACCAAAAGTGTTCATCATTATATATCAAGTTAGCACTTTAATTTCTATGATATATTTTGATTTAATTTGGATAAAATTAGCTTTTCTATGTGAGTGTAATAATATAAAAATCATGATAATTTAAAAAAACTAATGACAACATCAAAATTATTAGAAAGAGAAGGAATATGAACCATGGAAGAGTTTTACAATTGGGTTGCAATGAAGTGAATTAACACTAGGATATGTAGCACATGGAGTATTTTAACAAGGTGGCATGAAAAAAAGGAAAAAAGGAAAAGAGAACATAACTTAAACTCTAGGATTTAATTTCACTAATTAGACAATGTTGTCTAGTTCATTTTTGGATTCACACTCCAAAATTTGAGTTTTTTTCTAGCTTCCTTGGTATACTATTCAATTCTATATATATATAATAGAATTAGTAAAAAAAATTGAAAAAAATGATTGTATATTATTAAATTCAAATAAAAGCATGATATTTATCATTTCAAATCTTCAAAACATCAAAATATTAATTCATACTATCAAATTCAATCTAAAAAAATGTAATTTAGTTCTTATAAATTTATAGAAGAGGGAGAGGGAGATGGATAGCTATGGAAAGGGATATGTTGATATATAGAGAGGGATATGGAGATATATAGAAATATAAGGAGATAGACATAGAAAGATATGGATAGAGAGAGATCTAGCATAATATATAGAGAGGGAGAGGGAGAACAAGATATAAGTGATAAAGAGGACTAGGGAGAGAGAAAGGGTGAGATAGAAAAATATAGATGGAGAAAGGGAGGGAGAAATAGGGGGAGATAAGGAAATATGCGAAGAGAAAGAGAGAGAGAGGGAGATATGGAGAGATATCTCGATATAGAGAGAGGGAGAGGGGAGAGGGAGAGGGAGAGAGATGCATAGAGTGATATCTAGATGGGGAGAGAGAGAGGTGAGATAGGGATAAGTATATATAGATAAATAGAGGTGGAGAGAGGGAGAGAGGGAAAGAAAGAGGGAGATAAAGAGGAAGAGAAAGAGGGAGATATAGGGAAATATGGAAAGAAAAAGAGACACAAAGAGAGAGGTAGAGATATAAAGGGAGGGAGGGATGGAGAGGTAAAGAGATAGGTATAGATAGATATCTCAATATATAGAGAGGGATATATATAGATAGAGGTGGATAATGATAGAGAGAGGTGAGATAGAGTAGAGAGAGGAGGGAGAGAGATAGAGGTGAAGGGAATACAATATATTGAGAGGGGGGTGAATCCGTATATGAAAAAAATATTTGATTCAACATAAAATACCATTAGTAACTTCTCCAAACATAAACCGAAAAACATCAAAGTAAAAAGTATTGGTTTCCTTAACCATTAAGAAACACAAATTCACACATCCATGCAAAGAACACCAGATATACGTGAAAACCCAAAATGGGAAAAACCATGGTGAGAAGAGATAATTAGAGCTACTATCCAAATCCAACCTCAAAAAAATAATGAATCACTTACAATCATGAAGTAGGCACTAACCTATTAGAGAGACTAGTTCCCAATTGTGTTTGTAGGCATCGACCTACTAGAGACACCAATCCTCGACATAAAGATATGAGCACCAACTCAAAAGGGAAAGACACCAGTCCCACCAAATTACAAGGATATGATTTGTGAACCTTCAAGAATGATAACATAGCTTCTACTTGATCTAATCAACCTTCAAATAATCTCCCAAATAACATATGATCTTCTAATAATGGCACATAATGGTTGAAATGCAATTCCCATTAATTACACTAATATTCATATTAAATCCCTCGATTACATAACATTCTTATACAAACACAATTTATTTGAATGGATCCTAGTCATAAATATATGCATTCCAACATATTAGAAAAATATCATGTCAACCAAGGACCTCTTAACACCATTCACAATTAGCCATGTCGGCTAAGGGTAGACCTAAATTCAAATTAATATGAAACATCTAATCAGACAAGTCCTAAATCATTTTTGCGTCCATTAGTGATAGATGATGTTATGTGATTCCTTTAATGATCTTAAAATAGTCATAATTTATCTTCACACGCTTCCTCTAGTTGACACATGCTTCCCTTTTCTAGCACAAACACTTAAACATTATTCATAGTCAACCAAACAACATAGACAAAAATTTGTTACTTAATAAATTTATGTCTACTAAAGCTCAACCTTTGAAGCTCTAAAATTTGATACAACATGATTAACTTTACTTTAGGTCCAAGCTGCAAGCCATAGTATTCAATTGTAGTAGAATGCAAAGAAAAACACTATGATATTATTGTATAGGCATGAATTTGCACCCCTAATACAAATTCCCCTTTACCCCCTTACACTTTAGAAAACCTAAGGTAGAGGCTTAATTCCAGTTAGGCCCTCTACTCACATCACACTTGGTGCTTGCTTTATGTGTTTGTGGAGGTGTTTCTATTAGGGATGCCGACGTGACGCGATGACGTCTGCGTGATGTGGTTATGTCCCTGGCAGATTCCTATGGATGGAGACTGTAGAAATGTTACACTTCCTATTGGGAGTCAAAGTTTAACACCTTTCTTTTGCTGGCCGACCCGAATATGGCCGTTTCTTGATCTCCTTCTTCATATTTTTCATTTATTCATCTACTTGGGGCTCGAGAGATCTTGTACACAAGTTTTGCAAGATCGATTTGAGCATCCTCTCCATTTCATTCACTCATCCAAAAGCTTTGTAGCAACACTTCACACTCCATTACAGTAATCTACCACTCCATCACTTTGATAGTGTGAGCATAGGACAAACACTATGGCAATAGAGGATTGAATTCCTCTCATGTTCTCCTCCACTAGCGTTGAGCACTTTGGACGAAGGTGGTAAGCTCCTCTTATCTTCTCTATCATTTTGGTTGAGTAAGAACATACTATTTTGTAGTGTCTTTTGTTTACATAGCTTGTATTCCCTTCTTTATCATTATTTATATCATTGAAAACTTGGCTTTCCATGGAGGTGGAAACACCAAAATGGGGGTTTGACTGAGGTAGACCCCTAAACAACCCCTCAACATTTTCTCACTTTTCTATGTGTAGGTGGAGAGATCTTGGAGCAAGATAGCGAGAAGATTGTTGTGCGAAATCATCTTCATCTCCCTTGAGGTAATATTCTTTCTTTATCACATTTGGCTTTACATTTCACTCTTCCTAGTCTTGTTATTCACTTCTTGGAGCTTTTAAACTAGGCTGGGTGATCCCACAATAGTGGTTTACAATTTTTGGCCAAACTGGACACTGAAATTATTAGTTTTAACTAAATCTTCACATTCAGGCACCTATAGCGGCTAAACCATGAGGAATTTGAAGATGATGCAAAATAGAGTCTCATCATATTTTGTCTGAAGATTCTAAAAATTATTTTTTCAAAATTTTTGGAATAAAATTGCACTTCTTTTTCCATCTCCCACGAAAACTGGTTTTTTTCAGAAAACAACATTTTTAAAAAGTGACGCTCACCGTATACAACATAACTTTTTTTGTATGAAGGATAAAATTATAATTTTTTAGAATTTAGATTTGAAACTATGATATCTAGCACTTTCATTTGGTCTCATAGTTTTATATTGAATATTTTTTCCTTAATAGAGTTTCGAAGTCAAACCAATTGCAATTCAGACATAGGCGGACTGTATACAACATAGCTTTTTTTGTATGTATCGAAATTCAATTTTTTTTTTTTAATGGATCAAGGACATCAATACCCAGCACGAACCTATTTTTTACAAATTTATTTTGATAGTTTTCTATTTTTCCACATGTGAAAAACAGAGAGCTTAATTTTTTGATGAAAAACCTATGTTTAATAAAACTAAAAAAACACATACATAATAAAACCAAAACATATTAAAATTATATTCGTGGGATAGATAATTTCGAGGACTACCATAATCATTTGAAATGAATTTGAAATGAATTCATTTGATCCCCCAAAAGGTAAATCAAAAGTGATTTTTTATCAGCATTTTGATAGGTGTAAAGGAGACTCATTTATAGGTATGGTTTAAAACTAGCGAGGTTCTATCCAAGGGGGTTTGGTCTAAGGTGGTTTGATCAAGCCCACTTCAATTGAAATCCTTAAAATTGAAAATTTAAAGGCTTAAATCATTATATTTTCTAAAAGTATGTCATTTCAGCAAAAATCAATTCCTTTGAGAAATTGTAAACCAGCTTTGTGGGATCACCCGGCTCATAGTCCTTTCTTCGAGCTTAAAACTCGTCTCTCTGGTTTTCTATCTGTACAAACACCAACACACTTGCAAGATTCCAACACACCATGTTGTCATCCTGGAACCACACTTCTATCCTCCGAAAAAGAGCTGCTTGAGACACAGAGTTGAATCTGAAGATCGACTCGTCTAGTATCTTTCAACTCTTGGGTTTGTAGAGTGATCAAAGGGTCTCATAGTCCTCATCATTCTCATCCCATCTATCCTAACCTTCCTTTAAACTAAGGTAAGTTAGGGCAGCCATACTGCTCCTGGAATTTCATGACCTAGGGCCTTGCATTGGTTGGTCCCCCTCTCTTACATTTTTGGTGAACCCGACATGAACCGATGTCTTTTTCGTTCGTCGGTGTTCTAGGATTTTTCTCTTATACCCTCTATTCATTGCAATCCTATGTGTTGTGAATGTTTATGAGCATCACAACCCAATCTATGACCTCTACACATATTTTTCAGGAGAAGTCTACAACACCTTCTGATGGAGAAGATGAAGCTCTCTTCTAGTTTCACTATCAACTTTCTCTTCAGATCTACGGTTGGTTTGTCTGCATAGGAGAACGTGTCGTGGGGTGAATCTAGATTCCTTGATGAAACGAATCACATCCCTACCCCTCCTATGTCACCAAAATCCTCATCTATAGACAAGCATGAGGTTGTCCATATCCCTTCTGATTACGTTGCTAGCCTTAGTAAAGGGTTGGGTGCCTTGGCAAATCACCTGGAAGGAAACTCAAAACTAGCTAGGGCCACTAGGGTTATCAATGAAATAAGATGCATGGTAGGAAAAGACCGTACATGCATAGAACTCCTAGCTATCCTCATTGGTCTAGCCGAAGCGTGCACCCCTTCCGACCATAGTCACATGGTACAAAGAGGCCCCTTCGAAGAACATGAGAGACAACTAGAAATTTCGATGCCTCCTACATCTATGTACATGGCTGACATTATCCCTTTAGTCAATGTGCTCGCTACTTCCAAAAATTATGACTATCAGGGTAAACAAAAACCCTTTAGGTTCCACTTCACCCCTTCTACTGCTTCTAGTGGTGGAGGCTTTGGTGGTGGAAACTTCAGAGATGGAGGTGGCCTTGGCGGAGGTGGTCCCGACAATGGCCATGGTGGTGGATTTTCAAGTGGCAGTGGCTCTGAAAAAAGTCACACTGGTGGCGGCTCTAGTGGTAGTCACAACGATGGTCTAGGTGGTGGCTTTGGTGGTGGTTCTGATGGTCCTATGCCTTCTAATGACCGTATTCTGAGTACCCTTCTTTAGAATATGGGGAAGATGCAAAATCAACTGGAAAACCTTTCCCAGGGCTTGACCCAGCCTATTTTCCAACCCTTCTTCCAACACAACCCATTATCAGTAGCAATCCTAAATACTCCTTTCCCACAAGTGATGTAGATTCCTAAATTTGAGAAATACGGTGGTAAAGGGGACCCATAGACACATGTGTCCACCTTTAATGTCTTATGAACATACTTTATGCATCATGATGCGTTGATGGTAAAAATATTTTCTCGATCCCTCAAGGATACAACACTCGAGTGGTACTGTTCCTTACCTGACAATTCCATCTTCATGTTCGACTAGCTTGTGAACTAGTTCCTACGATAGTTCCAAGCCAATATCGGACCAAAGATGACCTTCTCTAACCTTGTTCGATGTAAACAAAGAGACAATGAGAAGATTACAAACTTTATAGCATGATATCAAGTGCTCTTTTCACAAATATCATACCCGTTACCTAACTCTAATGTGGGAAAGGTGTTTGTAGGGAACTTACAAAGGCCTTGGCAAGAGAAGTTCACCCTTATGAAATACCCTTCTTTTGCGCATCTATGTGCAGATTTACGGGAGTACCAACAGATCGTGGTTCTATTCAGGAGTTCCTCCTCATGCTCCCATCTTGAAGGACAGTCTATCATATCAATCTATGGAAAAGGTAAAGCTATTACAAATGTAGTAGCTGCTATGGATAACAATGGCCTCAGGCACGACTAAAAGTTTACGAAGTTATCACAATATTATTCTTCCATCTTACAGAAGTTATTGAAGGATAAGATCAACTTACCAAATCCTAAACTAGTAAGGGAACCATATCCTAACTGGTATGAGACAAATAAATATTATCACTACCATTGAGTTAATGGACATGAAACTAAATGCTGCATGTGCCTGCATCATGAGATATAGGATCACATCGAGGACGCTACTATTCATCTTGATCAGAAAAAGAAAAACATGAACAAATCAGTGGTGAAAGCTAATAGTGAATTGCACATATACATGGACCCATTTCTGTTGCATTCTACTAACATGATTATCAATCCATTTGATTATGTTTCTTACCCTAAGGGGTATGATAATGTGGTTATTGTTACTCCCTCTCTTCATCTTGCAACCGGTTTGATGGATGTGACATTCACTTCGCAAGATGTACCAACAAAAGAAAAACCTTCTCCACTTTACATTCCTTCTCGCCTCAATGGCAACATTGTGACAGGAGCCTTAGTCGACCCTACGAGTAGAGAGAATTCCATCACAGAGGAGACATTACTCTTAAACTCCCTGCAAAGGGAGGAATATGAAAAAAATAAATCCATCATCGATATGGATGATGTTATTTCTCTTAAACCTTATGGTTCAATAACACTATCTGTCTTGGTTGGACCTAGAAATGTGGACACGGTCTTCAATGTTATTCCCAAGTTAGACCTATTCAGAGTAAAGCTTGGTATACCTTGGCTAGCTTCCGTGAATGGGATCACCTCTTTAATTCATAAATGTCTTAAGTTTTCCCATGAGGGTGTTGTACACATGGTGCATGACACTAGATACCAGCCTATGGTATCTCGTGGGGGATAATTGTTAGATCACTTTTGGCCCACTCCAATCGGTCTGCTCCCACAAAGAATGAACCTACTTTACAAGAACTATGTTAATTATAAAACTGGAGGCAAGGGACAACCGAAGGTGACCCTTCCTAAAGTAGAGCAGCCAACTGCCTCCTCTTCTCAAAAGGGAAAGGAGAAGCTCATTCCCTCTCAGGCTGACTCGTCTACTCCCCTTTCTTGGGAAGAGTATTGTATGAAAAAGCCAGGGCTCTACCCACTAAGTCTGATGATGCCTCCTTTGTGGAAACCTAGGATTGGGATGCCAGATCTCCCTAATGGATCTTCAAAACCCTAGTACTATCTGTATGGTAGAAAGAAAGGCTCACAAAGAGAATTTTCCCTGCGACCTCTTCCCATTCCCCCAAGTGGAAAGAGGCCTACCGTTGAGGTGCTAGAGTTGATCTCTCATGTCACTTTCGAACCTACTTGTTCTACTCCCATCTAGCAGTATTCACTTCCATTAGAAATAGCTATTTAGAACACTCCCATGGCTAAGCAGGAATCCTCTGTCCCTTTGCAAGCTCCGGTTTCTAGTTCAAAGAGTCATAGAAACTAATTTGCGCATGAGTGTAAGCATTGGTGAAAGGCTCTTCTAGCTGACCAAGCCTTCTTACAAAAGAAAGAGGAGGACATTACCGCACCTCCTACTATGTCCTCCTCTCTCCCCCTTTCTATCCTTGTTCAAACTAATTCTGAATCCCTTTCGACTTCCGTTGGGAGCGCACATTCACCTAGAAAGGTGCAAGTGTTTATCGTTCCTTCTGTGGAGCTACCGTTGTTGAATTCCACCTCGGATGTATCACCTTTCCCAAAGCCTATGGATATGGTTAATACTTTGTTTGTATCCACTTTGGTTCTTTCCTCTCCTCCCTCATCCCTCCTTGCTTCGTCTGTGGGGAGTGCACTTCCTCTGACAAAGAAGAAGGTAGAGCATGGTCCCTCCAACAATGGAGGATGTAAGAAGAGTCCACATTCTCTGAGAGGTCGTCTTGCGCTGACTTGTTCTGTCCTAGTGATAGAACTAGTCCTGACCTCCCCTAAGTTTTTCACCACTCCCAAGTCTCTCGGTGAGCCTAGTGGTGAACCTTGGGTGCAAAATCCTCCATCCACCATGGTAAAACATGGCACTCCCATCAAGTATATGTTTAAATCGATGGATGAAGTTCTGAACTTGTTAGCGATCTTTGTGAAGTTGTTGACCTTAGATCCATAAGAGTTCAATGAAAAAGACCTCATAGGTCCCTCTGCCTTGGAGGATCGGAAGCTCCTCCCCTTAACATTACATCGTTGCAAGCTCAACACCCTTCCCCCTATGATGATCTAGAGTGGGAAGTTGATGACCTCTTGGTTGACTAGTGTTAGAGGGAGACCCTCTTCTTGATCTTTAGATTAGATGTGTGTGTGTGTGTGTTTTGTGACCTATGCTCCCCTGTGATCATGCTATATGTTACTAGATGACCCTCATCACCCTGTTGGTGCTTGGATACAAGCGTGGTGTTTGTATCATAAACCTTCCTTTATATGTATCTTCATTCTTCCATGTTTGTGATTGAATTTCAGTAAATTGGAATTGATGCAAAGCATCAAGAGCATTTAGGCTTCCTTCCATGTTGACCCAATTTTTATTTACTTTGTCTTCCATGCATTCTTCTTCATTTTGTTGGGGATTGATTATCTTTCACCTCACACCACAGTTAAGTAATATTATTAAATAAAGGAAGATCTAACCTTGCAAAACTAGATCCCCCTATGCCCTTTGTGTGTGTTCCCTTTTCCTTTGCTTTTCTCTTGATATTTCTCTCTTCTTCACTTGAGTTGTCCCTCTTATGTGTGATAATTCCACTTCTACACAACTTGGTATTTAGAAAATGCATTCATTGTCAAGTGAATTTCTTCTCAAGACCCCTCACACACTTCCTTGTTAGAATTGCATTCTTGACTTGAAACCCTAATGAAACATGTTTCCTTCATAATGGGTTCATAAATAAAGGACTTGGGAACCTTCCTTTGAAGCGGGAATAGTCTTAATCCTCCCCTCGCATGTGGCCATGTCTTTCCTTTTCAAATTCCTTAATGAAGTGAACATCTTTCAAAATGATTCCTTGATGATGAATTGATTCAAGAAGGAAGATGGTAGCTTTTGAAAAGTGTTTCCCTTGAGTGGACCTGTCCTCTTCACGTTGGGTTCCCAAGGGACCCCTTCGAAAGCCTTCAATGAGCTCTATGGTGTCTAGCCCGGGAGCAACTTGGCTAGACCAGTTTCACATCTTCACATCTAGCTTAGGGGGAACTCGACTAGGCCTACTTCATATTATTACATATAACTTGGGGGTAGCCCAACTAAACCTTACTTTTCAAACAGGGTGTCCCTTGAGCGGACCCTCCTTCCTTTTGAAGGGTTCTCGAGGGTCACTTTTGAAAGTCTTGCAACTTAGTGATGGTCTGCGTGACTGTCCATTCACTGGCCTACGTGACCACTTCCCGACATATTGTATCTGTGGATAAATGTGTCACCATCTCTAACTCTGCGGAGTACCCTTTTCTCGGTCTCCCTCATGTGAGAGTTCTTGGGGGATACCTTCCTAGGAAGTCTACGGGTCTATAAGGTGCTCTTCTTGGTTTCCTTCATGTGAGAGTTCTTGAAGGATACCTTCCTTGTAGGACCGTGAGCCTATGAGGCACTTTCATACTTTAGCTTTATAGTTCTACATAACTATGGAGTCTTTTCCTGCACTTTCAAGATCACCAGACTGTGCTCTACTTCCTCATCGATTTAGGTATACATCTCTTACTTTTTTACTTCCTACTACTCTACTTTAGCGAAGCACTCATCAGTACTCATGCTCACTAATGTGGGGGAAAAATGTATACGCATGAATTTTCACCCCTAACATAAATTTCCCTTTACCCCCTTACACAGTTTTAGAAAACCTAAGGCGGAGGATTAATTCCAATTAATCCCGTTGCTCACAACACACTTGGCGCTTGCTTTGTGTGTCGGTGGAGGCATTTCTATCGAGGACACCTGCATGAAACGTAGATGTCTATGCAACACGCTTATGTCCATGGAAGATTTGTATGGATGGAGACTGTAGAAATGTTACACTTCCTATTGGGAGTCAAAGTGTAATGCCTTTCTTCGACTGGCCGACCCGAATATGGCTATTTCTTGAACTCCTTCATATTCTTCATTCATTCATCTACTTTGGGCTCAGGATATCTTCTACACAAGTTTTGCAAGATCAATTTGAGTATCCTCTCCATTTCATTCACTCATCCACAAGCTTTGTAGCAACACTTCACACTCCATTGCAACAATCTACCACTCTATCACTCTGATAGTGTTAGTGCAAGACAAACACCATGACAAAAGAGGCTTGAGTTTCTCTCATCTTCTCCTCCACTAGCCTTGAGCGCTTTGGATGGAGGTGGTAAGATCCTCTAATCTTCTCTATTGTTTTGGTTGAGTAAGCACATACTCTTTTGGAGTGTCTTTTGTTTACATAGATTGTATTCCCTTCTTTATCATTATTTTTCTCATTGCAAACTTGGCTATCCATGGAGGTGGAAACACCAAAATGGGGGTTTGACTGAGGCAGACCCCTAAATAGCCCCCCAACATTTCCCCACATTTCTGTGTACAGGTGGAGAGATCTTGGAGCAAGCTGGCGAGAAGATTGTTGTACGAAATCTTCTTCATCACCCTTGCGGTAATATACTTCCTTTATCACATTCATCTTTACATTTCACTCTTCCTAGTCTTGTTCTTTACTTACCAAAGCTTCTAAATTAGGCTCATAGTTCTTTTTTAGAGCTCAAACCTCGTCTCTCTATTTTTTTTGTAGTACGGATGGCAACGCACCTGTGAGATGCCAATTTAAACTGCGTTGTCCTAGAACCATGCTCCTGTCCTTTGATAGAGAGCTACTTGAGACATAGAGTTGACTCTAAAGATCAAATCGTCTAGTCTCTTTCAACTCTTGGATTTGTAGAGTGATCAAAGGGTCTCATAGTCCTCATCATTCTCATCCCGTCTATCCTAACCTTCCATTAAACTGAGTTACGTTAGGGGAGCCATACTGCTCTTGGCCTTTCATGACCTTGGGCCTTGCAGTGGTTGGTCCCCCTCTCTTACAAGTATATACAATACATGAGTAGAAAACCACATAATAATTTCATAAAAAAATCCATACTACCTCCAATAGCTAGAATACATACAAGATAATTTTTCAAGCATACTACAAATAGCCTACATCACAATAAAGATAACATTAAAATTCTACAATTGATCACAATACTTCTTCATTTCAAAGTCTTAGACATGACACGACACAAGTAATACTTAAAGATTTTAAAATCTTAGACATGAAATGATAGAAGTAATACTTCTTCCTTTTAAAAGCTCAGACATGACATAAGAGTGTGTTGAATATCTAGAATACTGAGAGGGGGGAGGGGGGTGAATTCGTATTCCATAAAACCATTCAATTAAAATCTATTTAAGCATTATCACAAATCTAATTGAATGAACAAGAGAGAACATGGAATCAAGACAATGCATCATCACACATGAACACTAGGATTTTTACGTGGAAAACCCAAAATGGAAAAAAATATAGTGAGGATTAGCTAACAATATATTATATCCAGATATAGTATATTACATGGCTCACTGCCAAGACTCATTGTCCTTGAAAGGATCACAACCTAAATAAAAAATATGGCTAACCACCAAGATAAGAAAATTGTGGCTCATTGCCAAAAGTATGAACTAATGGAATACACCTTATGTGTGTAGGGTTTAGTTCCAATGAAGCTTTGAATAAGAAGTATTGCTTCACACAGTAGTTGCTCAACAATTCTATTTTGATACTCGATTGATAAATCATTTAGGCTCACATATTCAAACAATCCTTAATTCTCTTTGTACTTCACTATACCTCTTTTCTTTCTCCTTCCAATGCTCACACTTTCACATGTTCACTCTACAGCCATAATTTTCTCCTTCAAAGACCCTTACATATATATGAAAGTATATCTCATTCATCAATTAGGTCGGTCTAATTAGATGAAAGGAAATTAATCAAATCACTCTTTTCGGAACCATATAACATTTTATTTATTTTTATCTTTGTAGTGCATCATATCAAGTCAATGTAGATCTATAGAAAATATCTGCAAAGTATATTTAATCTTCTTAATGCATGTCATATGTTAGGTCGGCCAAAACTAGGATATAAACACAAAAAATCCAAACCAACATACACTGCTCAAAGGAAACACCTTCTAGATCTGATATTACTTGAGTTTCTCATCACATTAGCATCAAAGAGACTACCATTAGAACCACATCATTAGAATATTCTTCTTAAGAAAATGCACAGTCTCCTACACTGATATGCTGAGTAGTGAAATAACTATAGTGTACATAGTTAAACTCTATCAATGATAACATTCTGGTCTCGACACAAAAATTCTCAAGATCTTGGATATGGCTATTTGAATGAGTCATAATAGCACAATTAAGAGATTAGAGTCATATCTTTTCTTGCAGTGAATTTTATAATCAAAAACCAATGCATTGGTTCAACAATAAAGAGCACTTCCGATAGAGAATAGCTTTTGGTATACCAAGTAAGCTTCCCGTATAGTTGTCACCATGTTGACATCAATGAAAAAATAGAAACAACTAGATCAATCCATATACACTTCATGCTCATGTTGCAAGGCTCCATATTTCCAATAATCTCCCTCTTTCAAGGTTGTTTATTTCATAAAAATGTTTTTCCTTTATCTCTCTTTCCCTCTCTCTCTATCTCTTATCTCTCCCCCTTCGACATCAATGGAAAAGGATGTATAGGGGTCCAATATATCTATATGCATCAAAAAATTGACCGAAAATGATATGTACAAACAAAAATGTATTAACCTGAAGAAGAGAAACTTTTGAGGTTCTTTAAGGTATCCTTCCATGAATCTTTTCCTTCTTCTCATGCTTCTTTCACACTTACAAGTGTCTTGTGTAATAGTTCAAGCTTAGTCAAAGACCATCTGCCAAAGTATTGGGATTGAGATTAACTTTTGATAGATTACTAATACTGTTAAGGGCACTAGATACATGAATATGCCTGAGTTTTACCATATCTTTGAGTGCCACAAATTTTTTAATTACTTATATTCTTTGATCCTGTAGGGAAAATAATTTTTCTTGAAGCTGGACAATCTAGGACCATCTGTGATTATCTCTATCCTCTTCCAAGTTGTACATATCTTCTTGAGTACTCATTCAAGTTTCACTCTTCCTTATTTCATCTCTTATATTTAGTGTTTTGTTGAACCAATTCAAATAGAAAAAGGTAACTCCTAAGCATCTTTCTCACAAACCTGTACATCCTTCAATTATTTCACCACTCTGTGATGAGCATCTACATATTTCTTCTTGATATCTTCTAAATTATCTTTTGGAAACTTAATTCCAATTTGTATTTCTAGTCCAAAGATATATACTTTCAAAGAGTTAATCATGCTTCTAAGATTTTCCATAATTGATATAGATGAACCAAATTTAGCACCAAGGATTACCTTCTACAATTATTTTAATGCTCTTTGAATGCTTATTCTTTCATGCTCATGTTGAGCTCTCTCTGATTCACTTTCTTCTGCGACTTCTTGTTTGACAACAACTTTTATCTTCTTTCCTATTCTGGTCACACTACCAGGGGCTTCTTCTTCATTGGGATTCTTTGGGCTCTCTAAGAGTATTTTTGCATAATGATCAATCTAACCTTAGTCACTTCATAATATAGTTCAGATATCCACACTAGTCTGGATTCAATTACTTCCATATAATATAAATATTTAGATAATAGGAAATTAACATTACTGGAGTACTTCTCAGTCACACTTTCTAGAATCCTTGTTCTTTTGTTCTTCTTCATCTGATATATTCCAAAGAATGTAGCAAGATCAATCTCTTGAGCATCGAAACCACCAAGGTTTATCATGAAATTCATGATTTGATGAGAAATAGGTTCTACATTTGTCCATTCTATCCTTCTGATTATTGGTAACTCTTTCATGAGGTAAAAGAGTAAGCAGACTATCAAGGTTCCATACCAGAATGTATTTTCTTGCTCTTCTTGATTTCCTTCAAATTCTTCAATAAATACATTCAAACTAGCTCACATAGGTCATAATCCATACCTCTCCTAACCATATCAATATCAGTGTGGATGGCAACATTAGAAATTGTGAAGTCATTGCTTAATAAGCAAACTTTGTGTCCAACAATCATCACAACATACTGAATGACTATATCTTTAATTTTTCTTAAAACAAGTTCTTTTCCTTCGAGGGTCGCACAAGTCATCTCAATTATATATTGTTCATTTATAGTCTTTCATCTGGGAACTAGTCCAAAGGAATATAAACCAGTTACATCTCATATTGCTTCTCTGGTTATGAAGTGTGCTTCATCAATCCACATTGATTCATCATGAATCCTGCTCAAGATTATTCAAATGTATTTCTTGTCGAATTCAAATGGTGGGGCTTTCCGACATACATCCAACATTTTCTCAACTAATATTTGTATGCATCATGATTTTCTTCCAACTCATTCTTCCATAAGATACTTAACCGAACCGGTGACATTTCCTCAATCTTACCATAAACATATACATAGATATCTTCAGTGGGTAATACTCTAGGAGGAATGCTAGAGAATGCACCAACAAAATCTTCCAATATATTTTTTAAATATTTCCTGAATTTGACTTGTGATTTATCCGAAACATTCACAAATTTTGAATTATCCATTGCATAAAAGTGAAAGATTGTTCAAGTGAAATACCTTTGTAATTGCCAACAAAGAATAGGATTAGATGAACAACTTCCAAAGTACGCTTTGAATCCACTTAAATTCCCTCTTTCTTCACAAAATTTTGAAACTTTGATGTATCAAATTGTTCTAATTTCTTTTGGCTTCTTCTGCATGCTTCTCCTTTTTCACAAATGCCTTTTTTTAAATGTGATTTCCTTGACACTTCTGAATTTATTTCTTTCATCCCAAATGCTTCAAATTGCAAGTAGACCATCTTGGAATCTATGTACATTTCCATCCTTTCAAATTATGCGAGCTTCATTCTTCACACATGTTTCTAAGAAATTCCATCTACATGAAATCTTGAATTTGTAAACTTATTAAATGCACTTATGTCATGAGGATGGCACATATAAGACTGATGATTTTGATTCAGCTTGCTTGAATTTTCCTTCCTTTCTCTAGATTCTTTTCATTTCTTTCCTTACCTCTTCCGGATTAATGATTGGTTCATGTCTCTTTGCTGGATAGTTATTATTTTTTATCCTTATGATTCTATAGTCACTAGTAGAATGTTCAAGATTGCTGTAATCACAACAAACAAAATTCTTCCTTCCATACTTTCTTTTATTCAATCTATATTTGCATTAATTAGCCTCGTGTCCAAAACAATTGTAGTGATAATAGTAGCCATTAAATGAAAATTCTTTGTTCAACATTTGAATTCTACATTCCACAACCTTATGTCCAAAATTATTACACCCAAAACATTTTCTAGAGAATGATAAGGTATCATTCATTTTACTTTTGTAGTTCTTTTCCCTATGACCAAATTTATTGTAGGAATAACAAACATCATTAAAAGATAAGTACCTTTGAGCATTAGGTTGTATGATGGTAGTCCTTCTAGTATTGCTTCTTAAGTACTTGGCTTGTCCATCTTTGCACTGAGTCTTCTTGTTAGGAGGTGTAGTGCCCCTCCATTTTCACTTGGGATGTGCAAGTAGTCTAGTTAAGGAACTTGAAGATGACAAAAAATGAGCTTATGTTGGTACTATTCTGGGTATGATGTATATTGTTATGTTACTATTATTATGCAAAGATTTATTTGGATAGTTAGGTGATGCAGTAGCATGTTGTTAGGATAGGTGAGAAGGGTGACATCGTACCATTGGACGTATGGGGACATACGAGAATGAGTTACGATTGCTAGAGTTCCTTCCCTAGCATCTATGCTCTAATCTATATGTTTGCGTGAATAGGTACTAAGCATTGACTCCACCTGAATTGGCAGGTTTGAGTGTTTCTTAAACCAATGGTATAGTTGATTGGAGATAGCACCTGGTCCCCTACCCTAGCCATCATCCTTGAAGAGGATGAGTATTCGGATCAATACCTTGTCATTTTTGTAGCTAGTCTGTGCCATTTGAAGTTTTTCTTTTTACCCTGGTTGGTGGTCACATATTTGTTGTGGCATTCGGTTTATTGGATTTGAATTGTTGGATTAAATGCATTTGATTAGCTTATGCATTAAAATAAAATAAATCGTTAAATGTCTTTGTTAAATAAATGTAAATATATATGTTCACGTAAATAAATAATGATAGTTGGTAATGTAATGTCAAAACAAAAGAAAGTAAGTAAATAATAATAGTAATTTAATAAATCAATAAAAGGTTATAAAATTAATTATATTATGCAAGCAATTGAGGGTAAATGATTGGTGCAAGAGCACCTAGATTCTGACCCTAACATGATAGGACAAAGGACCTTAAAAGTTCACCAAGGGATTTGAAGACAAGCTTACTAAGTATTTTAAAGGTTTTCATGTTTTATGCTTTGTACTCAAAAATCTTGTATGTCATGTGACAAGGGGTGGTAGATAGGTAGTAGTTGGCTTTAAGCCATGTCTTTTATGCAAATAAGCTCTCATTAGACCACTTTCAATAGGTTGGGTGAGCATGGGATCAAAAAGGTCAAAATTGCAAAGTATGTAGTGAAATGGTTTAAGGAACTTATGTAAAGTGTATAACTTTGACCTCCAAATGGTCATAAGTGGTTCAAAATTCTGTTGTAAATGCAGTTGGTCAGTTGTAGGAGGTAGTTGGAAGTTGAAAACATTATAAAAATTCATGTAATCCTTGAGGAAGGTTGGTTGTTGAAATCCAATAAAGAAATTTGCATTTTGGAAAGGCTGATCACCATCTTTTTACTGGTTTTTCTGAACTTCCTTTCTTGATACAAGCCCGTACAGGGTTGATATGTATTAATACTATGGGCATTTGTAGATGCATGTGTTTAATACCTTATTTCATTTGCTTAGAGGCTTAGAAACTCTGTGGTGCATGAGGGATCAGTAAATTGTGCTGACTGTGCTATTTGCAAGGTGAAGGTTTGAAGGTCTTCCCATGATCTATTTGCCAATCCACCTACTGTGTTGACTCTGTGGCTCAGTGGATTGGCTTGTATTATGTCTAGTTAGATGGTTAGACTCTTTGGAGGGTGAGAGGATGAACAAAACTAGTGGGGTGTGGTGTTCTTGTGACTGAATAGGGGTGGTTCCATCATGAATGCAAGGAACCCAAGTAGTGAATTGGAGAACTGTTAAGGGAAATGGGATTGTGAGAGATTCTAGAGTCAGGGCAGAGGTATTACATGGTGTCTAGACCCCTGGGAGGATTTGGGAGAGTCAAGGGGTGTGAGTTTCCTTAAACCCCCATTTTGGTGGAGAATTAGGAGGGTTAGTGAGCAGAGATTTAAGACAAGTTCTTGGGGCCCTAAGAGTCGACAAATCCTGAGTTTGAGAGCCTTTTCTAAGACTGTTTCAGGTTCTTTTTGTTTGGGGATAAATTTGAGTGAGGGTTCCTTTGAAAAAGAGGCTAATTGTGAGGCATAAAACCCGGGTGTATGTACTGAAAGTCCACATTGGTCCAAAGGAGTGACCCCTAGTTTTCCTATATGTTGTAAAACCTTAAAAAGGGTATCTCAATCCATTCTTTAATTGCCAAGTGTTTTGGGAAGGTTGTGAGGAAACTAGCCTAAACTGGTTTTTGGGTGTCACATGGGGAACTGATTTGAAGGATGTTGAATGATGATTTTGGAGTGATCAATCTTTGAGGTTGGGATTGAATGGTTAAGTTACCATCATATTCATGTTGAGAGGTCTTGTAGGGTCTGGGTGGAGGTCTTGTGTGTTTTGCAAACTTTGGGGTTTAAAATCCTTGAGGGTGAGTTGATGTCCTTAAGATTGGAGTTGAGTTGTTGGTTGAGAGTTCTGTTTTGTTTCTTTTGAGTGATTCCCACCTAGCCTCTGCATCAATGATTTATACGCATTTAAGTGAATTGGTCATGTAATATAACAACAAAGTTTAAATGAAAGTTGCTAATTTGAAATAAAAGAAGATAATATATATAAAGAAACTTCTTTCAGTTAAGAAAATTAGTTGTAATTAAAAACTGATGGTAGTTAGATTGTTAAAAATAATAATAATAATAATAAAAATGAAAAAGAAGAAAAATGAGATCCTTCCCAATTGTTTGGGGAGGAAACTAACTATATTCAGTCTAGAAAAAGAAGGAAAAAAAGCAAAAAAAATTTGGGGGGGCGAGATCACCGGAATGGCACCAGGCATTAATGAGATCTATGTTATGCAATCATGGCAGTCATTGGTTTGAGAAGTTTGCAATCTTGGGTTGGACAAAAGAAAAATGCAACTTCTAGAATTAAAGGATTAAGATACCACTTTGGTTAGATTTTCAGAATAGGAGATACCGATCACCTTCTCGGTGGGAGGGTATTGAACGAGTCACCAAATGATGGACATATGCTTTGGCATGGAGTGCCACTGGACCTTTTCTCTATATCATGTTGTCCTTTGATCGAGTCAATATGCACCTCCCTGGTATGTTAACTCAGAAAATATCTATTGTTGTTCTTTGAACTCCCATTAGGATTTAGACCCGTGCTTTATGGTGTTGATACAAAGATTGATTCACCTGCTATAATTTGCATAGGTCTCTATAGTGTTTTGAAAGAATGCTTCTGCGTTTTGCGCTCATTTCATCATATCTAAAGGATATCTTATTCACAGAAGATCCTCACTCTTGTCAAATCATATGTATGCAAATTCATGAGTGGGTAATGGTCGGTAGATACAAGAGCTATCTTAGGAAACTGTCCCATAAGATAATGCTTCTTTTTCCTACGTACTGGTCTGCTTGGGCATCTTATGGCACCTGCCAATTGCATTTGCATGGTAGTTTCTTAAGCCTTCTCATAAACCCAACTCCTACATATCCTCCAATCATCGCCTTTCATGAGATGACGTCTGCATCTGCCAAATGCATTTGCTTGAAAGTTACTTAAGCTTTTCAATGAATCTGATTTTAATGCATTCTGCTATCTCTCCATTTCCATGAGAAGGCATCTTCGCCACTGATTGCATTAGCTTGTAAGTCTCAACAAATCAAAATTGTGCTTCTCCTACAATCATTGCAATTCAATAGAGAACATTTCTTTTAGGGATACTTCCGCGCATTGTCTTTGCATTGAGGGACATTCATATCTTGTTTCAAAGCCCCCACGTTGGTGCAGGCAGGGAGGACAATGGCAAAGGTTGTGGAATTTGACTTTACACGTGCGAATTGTATTCGCTTGGAAGTTCTAAAGCATTTTCAACAAACCCATTTTGTACACCTTCTACAATTATTTCCCTCCAGGACATGACGTCTATTTGAGGCAGTCGGCCAAGCAATTCATGCGCCTCCTCTATGCTTTCAATTCCTGTACACATGGCTACCTTTGCATATATCGGCTTACAAATTTTAAGCTCTCATGGTTCCCAAGTTGGACCTCTTAAACCTTGCAAAATTGGAGAGACATCTCTTAAGATCTCCCAGCTCCTTTTTAACCTATCCCAGCCAAAGTATGGCAAGACAAAATCTGTGGCCTCTGGCTTTCCTTGATTGGCGCCATGCAGTAGTAGCCAACATCGCCATTAGCGCCTTCACCATGCCAAAATCGCACAAGATGATAATCTGAATGAGATTTCATTAGAGGGTGGTCGGTTGAAACAAGGGCTATCTAAGTTTTTTTATTCTCCTTCGAGTGCACCGAGATTGCATTATTATTTTTTAGTTATCTTTCCTAGAAACTCATTATTACTTTGCAGAATTATTAGATCAGAAGGAGCATTGTTACTACATTTTCCCAACATCGTACATATTCTTTTGGGTGATTTTAAAGCGATTCTTTTAAGATTGCTGCTCAACGGTCTTGTTAAGCAGGTAATCGTTTCCTGTACTGTACTCACGTTTGCTTGGAAGTTTCTAAAGCCTTTTCAGTAATCCCATTTTGTGCGCACCTGTTATCGTTTCTTTGCTTGAGCCTGATCTCTTTGAGGATATTGTTTAAGAGTTTGCACGCTCCCTTAGTTTTGCACCATCTCTACCTTGCAGCATTTTCTTAATAAAATTTGATTATTTATTCTTGAGTTGCTTTCGCTAATATCATGTTTCATGTGATTCAATGTAATTTGGTCTTCATAATCCTTTTCAGTTATAATTCCTCATATAATGCAGCGAATCAAACACTTGATGTTTGAATTAAGGGTTGTTTAAATATGCCAAAGCTTGTAAATATAGAAATAATATATAAATAGAATGTTAACACTTAGTTTTCATTTTAAGAGTAAGGTTCTAAATATAAGCTCTGGCTGGTTTATCAATGGGAGGGCTTTTAGCTATAATGTCATGTTTCAACATTAAACATACACTTTAGTAATAGAATTTTGTGTTCCATGAATTTGTTGTTCATCAACACTAATACTTTCTTTCTCTTTCTCTTTCTGAATTTTATTAATGAAATTGTATTGCAAATATCTAACTTGGGAACAAAATCTCTTTAGTGGTTGCAAGTGAGTTTTCAACATTTCTCTTTATATCCATGTTATTAAGGAAATAGTAAGAAAGAGTAGGATAATTGACTTTAATTATTTTATCTCTTTAAATTTAGTAATTAATTTGTGTTTAATTAATTTAGTTTAGAGAGGGGTATTATAGATTTATATATATATGTATATATTTATATTAAATTATATTTTGATAGATTATATTATAACTTGTATTTTGTTAATAATATAGATATATATTTCATGGTTATAGTAAAAGATTTGTTATTCTCGAATATGGTAGATTATATGACATGAGAAGAAATAAAAAGAATGATATTTAATAAATGATCTTCAATTAGATAGTTATTATTAGATCGAGTATTTAATAGTCATAAATAAGGGAGTTGGGTAAGCATATTGAACTGAGTAGTTAATTTGTCATAGATAGGTGAATTGAGTAAACAATTAAGCAAATTTATTTCAATTATTGGTAATTGACAATTAAAGGAAATTGTTATTATTGTGAAGGTAAAATGTTAGGGAACAGGTTATTTAATTTGAATATTTTAGATTAAACGATAAACCATGGTTCTCAGTTAATTTAATTATTCAGTAAATGTATAAGATGGCACAACGAGAGAAAGCATAGGAGTGAGAAATTCTAGGTAGTTTAGGGCAAGTGGCTTATGGTGGCAATTGATGGGGGTGATGAGGCTTTGAATGATCCTCCTCCATCGGGCATGATCGAGTCAGATTCCTATGTCCCATAGTGGGTGTTTCATGGTGGCATCTAGATTGATGAGAAGAAAACAGATCTGAATAAAAGATCTGTAGAGCACATTCCTTAATGGTTCTTTGATAATCAGCATTGGGTCAATATAGCTGCCTAGCAGAATGGGGAAACTAAATATTAGAAGAGAGCTGAATACCTCCCTAGATCGAAGTACTTCAATTGTTTTGAAAACCCTAGATCGGGTGGGAGACAATCACGAAAAATAAATTGGAGTGAGTGAGGTTATATGAGAGGTACAAGACATCTGACAATAGGGTACACACTTGTGAGACATTTTCGGAGACCAAGAAGGAATCGAGGGCGAAGGTATTCATGAACCCTTAATAGATCTAAACAACCAATTTTTGATATATATGAGAACATGGAATTGCCAACAAAAGACAAGAGTCATCTACAAGGTCGGTTTGAAAATAATAAAAAATATTTGAGGGCTAATTGTTGCCAAAGGGGCTCTTTGCCATCAGGAGATCCCTTCAATTCAAATAACATTGAAAAGGATTGTCCATGGACTCATTTTGGTACACGGGGAAAAATCAAGAATTTAAACAAGGGGAAGACTCAAGGGGCAGGCCCTAATCCATATTTTTAGAAAAAAATGGACAGGGACCCCGCTACAGTCTTGACTGAAGGAAAATTCCAAAGTGAGACAAACACAAGCCATCAATTGTTAGAATATTTATTATTCTGCAATTAGCAGACCTAGCATGTCAGCACCCACGTCAGAAGATTTCCAACTTATAGTCAACGTATTCCCCCAACATTAAAAATGGTAGATATATTTGAATTTGAAATGGTGCGCTCATTTTTGAGTTTGAAGTTTCCAACGTATACCTGCAGCTGCTTGCCAACATTAAATGGAGTTAGGTAAATTTGAATTGGTTTTGAGCGCTCATTCTTATGAGCCAAAAATAAGTAAGACAAACCTATTATATTCGTTGGAGTTAGCAGCAGCAGAAGAAGAAAGTTTTGAAGTCAAGCTGGCAGTAGCAACAAGGAATATTACAATAACACTGCACAAAAGTTTAGTAGACGTTGCACATTGACAACAGCCGTTTAGAATAGGTGTGAGAGCAGCACCATATGTATTGGACATTTGTCCAAATAGCTTAGTATTATTTTATGTTGAAGAACAGAGAATATACTCTGTGTTTTTTTGTGTTTTGTGAAGCATATATGCAAAGTTAAAATTCTGTTTGTTTTGTTTTGCTGTCGGAGTGCGTTCTTTGTGTCATTTTCTGAGTCTGTCCATACTGCCAAAGCATTGTTTCTATCTGTATTGCACCCCTGCCATTCCCAACAATTGGTATTAGAGCCCTATTTTTCTGGGTAGTAAATCAACTAGTCAGTTAGTTTGTTATTTGTGGGTGTATTGGGTAAAGCCGTAGGTTATCTAGGCATTAGTTTGTTTTCTCAAGCGTTTGAGAAATATGGCAGGAGGTGATAACAAAGGTTGGCAGCAGCCATTAAATTTTGATGGGCAGAATTATGACATATGGGCTAAGAAGATGAGAACCATCTTAGTTGCAAATGACCTATGTGAGTTGGTCACAAATGGGTTCAATGATATCATAGACCCAAATGCATTTGCAGCCCTTTCAAATGCACAAAAGAATCAGTTGAAGGAGACTCGAATGAAGGATGCAAAAGCCCTTAGTTTGATTGAGGCAGCCTTGAGTGAGGCTATTTTCACATGTATTGCAGCATCAGAATATGCAAAGCAAGCTTGGGATATATTGCAAAATAGTTATAAAGGGACTGAAAAAGTGAGGTCAGCTAAGTTGCAACTCTCAAGAAAAAATTTTGAGACTATTAATGAAAGATAATGAGTCCATTTTAGATTATTACACTAAGATTTCAGCCCTGGTAAATCAGCTGCGAATCAATGGAGAAACAATGGAAGAGCAAATGATTGTTGAGAAAATCCTAAGAAGTCTACCTACTAAGTTTGACTATGTAGCCATTGCCATTGAAGAGGCAAATGATTTGTCTCAGATGACTTTAGATGAGTTGATGGGTTCACTACAAACCCATGAGCAGTGGTTGAATAGATCTACTCCTTCCCTAGAGTAAGCATTTGAATCTCAGACCAATGGAAGAGGTCGGGGAAGAGGAAGAAACAATAGAAGTAGAGGTCAAAGAGGTAGAGGCAGAAGTAATTCTGGAAGAGGAGTTTCTGACAGCATAGAGGATCCGAGCAGCTCACAGTCAGTAAACTAGTACTAGAGGAATGACAAAAGCAATGTGCAGTGTTATTAGTGTCACAAATATGGCCATTATGCTAGTGAATGAAGGAAGAAGCAACGTGACAATGGAGGCCAAAATACTAATGTAGCTAATGAGAACAAAGTTGAAAATGACAAGCAGTCAAATATTTTCATTGTATGCAACCTTGTTGAACATAGCAATGATGAAGTATGGTACCTAGACAGTGGATGCAGCAACCACATGAGTGGTAACAAAAATTTCTTTACCTCCATTGACAATAGTATGAATACTGAAATCAAGATGGGAAATGATGAGAAAGTCCCCATCATTGGAAAATGTGTAGTCAACATCCAAACAAAGAATGGCGAAAGACAACAAATCCAAGATGTCTATTATGCTCCCGGCATGAAGCATAATTTATTGAGCATTGGACAAATGGTCCAAAATGGCTACAAAATCTTGATGGAGAATGGAGAATGCAAGATATTTGATAGAGGAGGTAGCAAGAAAGTGATGGCTGTAGTGCAGATGACGAGAAATAGAATGTTTCCTCCCAGGATGCACATAATGTCTACGATAGGAACAAAAGACCGACAACAACAACATTGTTCATCGACACTAACACTAGTCGCTCAGCAGTCGACAGTCGAACAATAGTTTGCTTTCAAAGTAGTCACCAAAGACCCATCCAAACTATGGCACTTAAGGTATGGGCACTTAAGCTTTTCTAGTTTAATTTTATTGTCTAAGAAAGGAATGGTTAGGGGTTTACCATCTATTGTAGAACCCGATGGCAAGTGTGAGGCTTGCATTTTAGGAAAACGACACAGGCAACCATTTCAATCTGGGTATTCTAGAAGAGCAAAATCACCACTAGATTTAGTGCACTCAGACTTATGTGGACCCATGAAAACCCCCACACTAGGAGGAAACACATATTTCATGACTTTTTTAGAGACTATAGTAGAAAAATATGGGTCTATTTCTTGAAAAACAATTCATAAGCCTTTGAGAAGTTTAAATGGTTTAAGGCAGCAGTTGAGAAGGAGAGTGGTCAGTATATCAAAGCCCTTAGGAAAGATAGAGGGGGAGAGTACATCTCCAACGAATTTCTAAATTTTTGTAGGAATGAGGGCATTCACAAAAAATTCACAACTAGGTATACTCCACAGCAAAATGGAGTTGCCGAGAGGAAAAATAGGACCATTCAAGAAATGGTGGCAAGTATGCTGAAAACCAAAGGGCTGTCACACGTATTTTGGGGAGAAGCTACAACAATAGTAGTCTATATATTGAATAGGTGCCCCACAAAGGCTGTCTGTGATAGGATTCCACAAGAGGCATGGACTGACAGCAAATGGAGTGTTGAACACCTAAGGATTTTTGGGTGTGTGGTATATGCATTTGTGCCAAAAGAGAAGAGGCAAAAATTTGATGACAAAGGAGAGAAATGCATCTTCATAGGCTATAGCAAGGAATCAAAAGCCTACAAATTATATAATCCCATCACCAAGAAGGTTGTGATAAGTAGAGATGTTATTTTTATTGAGAATGAAGCATGAGATGGATCAGTGGATGACACCACGGGTATTTCAGTTACAATACCTTTAGATGATGAAGAAACTCCAGATGATAGCAACATAGGGGGAGCTCAAGAGATTAGTAGCTCTGAGAGAAACTACTGTAGAGCTTTGGAAAATAGCAACTCCGATGATGTGTAGCAGAGCAGTAACAATTCTGGCAGTGTTCAGCAGAACAATAGTTCTAGACAAAGACAATAGTTTGTCAGCTCCAGAATTCAGCAGAGCAGTAGCTCCGACAGTCAGCAGTACAATAGCTCTAGGAATCAGAGTAGAAGCAGCTCAGAAGCAAACTCAGACCCTACACTTGCATCATTGATGCCAAGAAAAATAAAAAGTGTAAGGGAGATTTATGACAACACAAGGTATGCTGATTTTCATGAAAATTTGGATTTTGCATTATTCTCCTATAGTGATCCAACACACTTTGAGGAAGCAGTGAAAGAAGAGAAGTGGTGTAAGGCCATGGATGAAGAGATGGATGCTATAGAGAGGAATCAAACATGGGATTTGACAAATTTACCCAAGGGTAAACAAGTGATTGGAGTGAGGTGGGTCTACAAGACCAAGTGTATAGTTGAAGGGAAGATTGAAAGACACAAGGAATGGTTAGTTGTGAAAGGGTACAAACAACAGCCCAGTATAGATTATGATGAGACATATGCACCAGTTGCAAGGCTGGAAACACTGTAGATAGTCATAGCAGTCACAACACAACATCAGTGGAAAGTGTATTAGATGGATGTAAAGTCAGCCTTCTTAAATGAAGTGCTGAAGGAGGAGGTATATGTGGAGCAGTCACCTGGATATGAAGTCTCAAAGCAAGAGGACAAAGTGTATAGGCTTCGGAAAGATCTTTATGGGCTAAAACAAGCACCTCGGACATGGTACAACAAAATAGACGCCTATTTGTTGAGAAATGGGTTTAGCAAGAGCAATAGCGAACCCACACTCTACATCAAAGAAATACAAGGTGACATTTTAATTGCTGTTTTGTATGTAGATGATCTGATTTTTACTGGTAACATTGATAGCAGAATTGCTGATTTTAAAGAAGTGATGAAAACTGAATTTGAGATGACGAATCTAGGTTTGTTGAAGTATTTTCTTGGGATAGAAGTTCAAGAAACAATGCATGGCATTTTTATTTCTCAATCTAACTATGCCAAACATATTTTAAAGAGGTTCAAAATGCATAATAGTAAACTTTCCCCCACACCAAAACTAATAGGTTTGAAACTACGCAAGATTGACAGTAGTAAGGATGTGAACCCAACCCTCTACAAGAGTTTGGTTGGAAGTTTGATGTATTTGATATCAACTAGGCTTGATTTGATGTATGTTGTAAGTTTGATATCTAGGTTCATGGAGGAACCTAAGGATACACATTGGCATGTAGGAAAGAGGATTTTGAGGTATTTCAATGGAACAACCGGTTATGGTATTTTGTATGCAACATCTAATGAGTTCAAGCTGGATGGTTACACAGATAGTGATTAGGTAGGAAATGTGGATGATAGGAAGAGCACATCGGGATATGCCTTCAACATGGGATCGGGTGCAATATCATGGGCATCAAAGAAGCAGCCGATTGTCTCTCTCAGCATAATAGAAGTAGAGTACATAGCGGAAAATGCAGCAACTTGTCAGGCTATTTGGTTGAGGAGGATCCTTGCAGATTTACTGCAACAACAAGTTGACAACACAATCATTCATTGTGACAATGTGTCCTCCATAGCGCTGACGAAGAATTCGGTCTTCCACGGATGAAGCAAACACATTGAGATTTGTTATCACTTTATAAGGGAGTTGGTAGAACAAGATGAGATAGAATTGCAATATTGCAGATCCGAGCATCAACTCACCGACATCTTCACCAAAAAATTACCGAGAGACAGTTTTGAATGCCTAAGAGATAGGCTTGGCATTGTGGATAGCTTCGTAGATCAGCTTCAGAAGAAATCTGCAGAGTGACAGCTGACTTGCAGATTAAGGGGGAGTGTTAGAATATTTATTATTCTACAATCAATAGACCTGTCATGTTAGCACCCGTTTCAAAAAATTTCCAACTTTCAGCCAATGTAATTCCCCAACATTAAAAATGGTAGATATATTTGAATTTGAAATGGTGCGCTCATTTTTGAGTTTGAAGTTGCCAACGTATACCTGCAGCTGCCTGCCAACATTAAATGGAGTTAGGTAAATTTGAATTGGTTTTGAGCGCTCATTCTTATGAGCCAAAAACAAGTAAGACAAACCTATTGTATTCGTTGGAGTTAGCAGTAGAAGAAGAAGAAAGTTTTGAAGTCAAGCCTGTAGCAGTAGCAAGGAGAATGTTCAACATAGAACAGGGAATGTTACAACAACACTGCATAGAAGTTTAGCAGACGTCGTGCACTAACAACAACTGTTCAGAATAGGTGTGAGATTAGCACCATATGTATTGGACATCTGTCCAAATAGCTTAGTATTATTTTATGTTGAAGAACATAGAATATACTCTGTGTTTTTTTGTATTTTTTGAAGCAAAAGGAATATGTGCAAAGTTAAAATTCTGTCTGTTTTGTTCTGCTATCGGAGTGCGTTCTCTATGGCATTTTCTGAGTCTGTCCATACTTTCAAAGCATTGTTTCTATCTGTATTGCACCCCTGCCATTCCCAACGTCAATGTCTCGATTTGTGAAAGGAAAATCTCTCAAAAGGTCATCGACCAAAGAACCAGAGTAACATAAGATCTGAAGGCGACAAAGGATTTCAAGGGAATAAGAGGAAATGGAAAAAATTGAAACCCTAAAAGAAAAAGCAAGCCCAAACAAAAGAAAGAATGGAGGCGGAAAGAACCCATTCAAAACATGGAGCACTTTGAAGTCGTCAAGGTAACATTCCCAGATCATATTATTCAACCACAAATTTCTGACCTCAGGGAAAAAGCGCTTATATGTAAGTTTTGGAACCTCACTTTGGATATTCATTCTTTAAAGAATATTATTTTCCAAGAATGGGAGGGAGCTATTAAATCTTTTTATTTAGATGAAACAAAGGGTTTTTTTTAGTTCTAATTTCAAATGCATTAGCTAAAGATGAGGTTTTTTGAGTCAAATCTTGGAATTATCAAGGATCTGGCTTATACATACAAAAATGGATGCCTAATTTTGAGGCATAAGATTTTTTAATTCATTTTGCTCCATTTTGGCTACAACTCCATGGCCTTCCTTTGGAATTTTAAGAGCTCCACCTTCTGGAAATCATGGAAAATCAAATAGGCATATTTCAAAAGCATGATTTAATTTTCTTCAATAACCCTACCAAACCTGTAAGGTTGTTGGTATTACATGATGCAACAAAAAGGCATCCAACACACATTGAGCTAAAAACCAAATTTGGTATCTGGACTGAAGAGTTAAAATGGAAAACCCTTAAGGATGCAGATGTATAGTTAGATTTCCCAATGTAAACTTCCAACCATAATCATCCCCCATTGGGGCACACATGGGTGTGGATCCTTTATTCTACCAGTCTCCTTAGAAGGCATGGTTTCAATCAAAATGCCCATTGTAAAAATCTAGCCAACATAACAACCTCTCCAGGGTAAGCATGGGTAAGGATTCAGGGTTTTGTCAACCTCCACAAAGAAAATTTCAATTAGTAGAAATAGTGGAAAAAAAGAATTCTTCTGATCCTAAGGGAAACTCAAGATCCCTTGTAAAACGAGTTGTAAATGGAAAATCATTGCTTTGGGGTTTCAAGCAAGCTCTGAAACCTGTTAATATGTCATTGATTTATGAATGGCTCTGGGTAAGGCATACAAGCCTAAGTATAAAATTATACTCTCCATCTATCCAAATAAATGAATTTCAACTGGATAATATAGTTAGAAAACTAATGTTCCAATAAATGAATATGCTTGTTCAATCTAGACAGTTGGTCAGGTAGGGTACAAATTTTCCTCTATTACCTGATCCCATAGCAGAAGTGTGAGAAGTATCAAAGGGTTTATTTCAATATTCAAAGGAAAGAAAAATTGAAGAAGCAGAATTAAAACTCTTAGCAGAAATTTTTTTTGTCATAGTGGGCTCAAAAATAATTGATGAAATAGTAGATGAATTCTTTGAGGAGGGATCCATTTGGGCTAGGGATAGAAATAAAATTGTTGGGGAGATTACTTTTCATAATAAAAAATATTAGATTAAGCAGGAGCCTCCCGCAGTGCCCCAAATTCAGGGGAAATCACCAAAGGAAGACACAATCATAGTTCCAATTATAAAACTGGAAGATGATCTAAAGATAGAAGAATAAAAAGAATATTTAGAGTTTGAATATTCACAACCCCTCTCCATTTACCAGACTCTGTACATAAAATCATAGCAAAAAAGGATTAGCACCTTGTTTCCAAGGTAAATCATATCCTATTGTAGACAATTATTTTCAGCAGATGAATTATCAAGGTGGAGGATTAAGCCTACGTGAAAATGGTATCCTAGAACTAGTGCAGATTGTTGGCAATCCTAAGAATCAAGGCCTTGGTTATTCGGTAATCAAGGGATATAAAAATATCAAGGATACTTCTATAAAACTGGGGGCAACTTCATCTCAAGCAAATGTTAACATAGGGAGCACGAAGAATCCTTATGATGAAACCGATGTCAACACTACAACCCGCCACATCATGAATCTCCATCCACCCATCACCTCATCCACAAATTGGGACCAACAACAAAAAAAAGATTTGAATCAAAGAATAAAGAGCGTCATTAAAGAAAAAGAATTGGCAAAGCATGAAGGACATATCAAATACATATGGATACCAAAACTTACAAAGAAATATTATCCTTATCAAAATCCATTAGTCAAAGAAACTATGGGGCAATCTAAAAAATGGAAAAGTATCTATCAAATAAGTCCACAAAGGAAAAATCAAGCTTCTGAAGCGACATACAAAGTGTATCAAGAAGTTGGTCCTAATTCCCTGAACACTTCCATATCCATCCATCATTGCTCATCTTCCCAAGTTTGGAGAGTCAAAGGTTCCAAACTGTCAACTAATCCATCTTTTATACCTAAACACAGTCCATCCATGCCTCCGCACATGATATCCAATTCTCATATTGACCATGTGTTGGCAGTGACCCTTCATCATAAGGATTCAGAGGGCACTCTATCATGATGTGCACATAAAGACAAAGTTAACTCCGGTATCAACAAAGGACAATAAATTTCTCAAAATTTGCTTTCAAGTGCACGTATCTTGGCAAAGCAACTTCTTCAAGTAGGATACCAATGGCATGTTATGATAGAAGTATCAACATCAGCACCACCAGGTGGTTCAACATCAGCTTAAAATCTCTCAAAAAATACAAAAAAAATCAAAAGATAAAAAATCCAAAAAAAAAATTCAGAAAAAGGATTGAAAACAGTGAAGAAAAAATTTGTCCTCTAGCAAAAACCATTTCGGTGGTGCTTTGGATAGGTACCATGATGAAAACCTGGCAAACAGGCATCATGTGTAGAATCAAGTATCTACATATTCCAGTTCAGGAGAAATCATCTTAACGCATCCATAATAAAGCCAACTTTCCAACCATATCATCCGTTCATCCATGAATCGTTTATCCAACCCATTATCATCTATCTGCATTATCTTGATAAAAATTTTGTACACACTTTTCACATGTTTATGGTAAACATCTTGACATGGGTCATTTTCATTGATCCTATCCTACCCAACGCTATCTGAGCCTTGAAGAATTATCTGAATGAGCATTCCTCTATTCGAACACCCTTATCTTATCGCAAGATAATCCATATCCATTTGTCCAAGAATCTACCCATGGTCATTCAAACATTGCTAGACACTTGGGGGAGATATTTGCATCTCTCTTCGAGAATAAATCTTGATCTATATCCTTCACACTTATGTGGTGATCCGAGCATTGGCAAACATGAAATCAGATTGGTCAAAGCATTTGTGAGCATCAATCCAAATCACTAGCCCATGGCATATGTTGACAGCAAGACAACAGTCCTTATCAAGCTTTATCTTTCATCGAACATCAATCCAAAATCAATATCAGTTGTATCTAACTTGCACTTCAGCATCACATCAAATCATCAAAACAATCTTGTTCCAAATCAAGCTTCATCAATATTGATCAATCGAATCCAATCAATTATCACCTTGTTTGACTTAACACACTTAGTCAAATTATCATCTTGTGAACAAGTTTACTCTAGGATAACACAACTTGCTTGGGTTTACAAGTTCATTATCATCTTTGTTTGGCTTAACACACTTAGCCAAATTATCAAATCCAAAACCACCTCATTTGACTTAACACACTTAGTCAAACTACCCCCTCATGTACATGTTTACTCTAGGATAACACAACTTCCTATAATTTACAAGTGCATTATCACTTTTGTTTGACTTAACACACTTAGTCAAACTATCAATCCATCAACCCGATCGATCAACATTAAGCTTAGTTTTCAGCAAAAACCTAAAACAAAGCATTGATATCATCATGTATCCATATCCAAATCATCAAAATCATGCGAAAATTCAAAAACATTCAAAAATCCATCAAAAAAGATCAAAAACATTTAGAAAATCCATCAAAAAAATTCAAAAACATCAGAAAAATCAAAAATCAAAAACATCCAAATCATTCAAAAAACCAAAAACATGTCGAAATATCAGAAAATCTTCA
Organism: Sequoiadendron giganteum; assembly: GCA_007115665.2. NCBI lineage: Eukaryota > Viridiplantae > Streptophyta > Pinopsida > Cupressales > Cupressaceae > Sequoiadendron > Sequoiadendron giganteum. The sequence goes on from CM021108.1 coordinate 94,136,017, forward strand.
AAAAATTCATCATTGAGTCTTGTCAGTTGTTCACCTTGTCCGAACTATGTCGTCTCTGAGCTTGAACGTAGGCAAGGTTGATCTTTGATCATCCCCCGAGACAGTTAGGTCAGTCCTTAGGTGTCCATCGCATTCGCAATCTATTTGCCCATCTATTTTACAGTTAAGGTTAGTCCTTAGGTGTTTGTCGCATTGGCAATCCGTTTGCCCATTTATTTTACATTTAGGTCAGTCCTTTAGGAATTCGTCACATATGGAAATTTGTTTGCCCATCTAGTTTACATTTTAGGCATCCGTTGCAATAACATTCATCTGCCCATCTAGTTAGGTGTCCGTCACAGGGGCATTCGTTTGTCCATCTAGTTTACATTTTAGGATTTTAGGCGTCCGTCGCAATGACATCCGTCTGCCCATCTAGTTAAGCATCCATCGTAGGGGCATTCATTTGTCCATCTAGTTTGCATTTTAGGATTTTAGGCATCTGTCGCAATGACATCCGTCTGCCCATCTAGTTAGGCGTTCGTCGTGGGGGCATTCGTTTGTCCATCTAGTTTACATTTTAGGATTTTAGGCGTCCATCGCAATGACATCTATTTTCCCATCTAGTTAGGCGCCTGTTGCAGGGGCATTCATTTTTCCATCTTTTTCACATTTTAGGATTTTAGGCATCCATCGCATTGGCAATCCGTTTGCCCATCTATTTGACATTTTTAGGTTAGTCCTTTTAGGCGTCTGTCGCAATGGCAATCCATTTTCTCATCTATCTCATCAGTAGTCAAGTCAGTTGTCATCCGAACTACGTCGTCTCTGAGCTTAAACTTAGGCAAGGCCATCCTTGATCGGCCCCCGAGACACAAAATCCAAAAACATTCATAAATCTCCAAAATACCAAAAAAATAAAATAAATCGAAAACTCAAAAATTAAAACAGCCTCAAAACATTTCAAAAAATATCAAAAACATCCAAATATCTAAAAAACCCAAAATGATGCACCTGTCTCATCTCGCTTTCACCCGCAATAAACATCGCTCATAATAAATCATCATCGCCTTCATCCTTTGGTGAAGCAATTAGAAGCAAGTCTAGCAAGTTCCAAAGTGAACGCTCAATCATCAAAGTCTCAAGTCTAGGTCAGGAAGCAAGCAAGGTTGTCAACTCAGAGTATCAATAGCTTATCATCAATTAGTCTCACCAAAACCCTGATCACTACATGTCCTAGGATGAATCCTTCCCACGATGGACATAAGCATCAGGTATCTCACAGTAGTTTAGCCTTGGCTAGCAGTACAAAGAACATTAGCTTGTTTGTTTACTTTATCTGGTCTTTTTGATTTATCTTATTTTGCACTCATTCCAGGGACCTCTCGATGATGCCTAAACAAAACAGGTTTAGAGAGAATGGAATGGGACAATGATCATTATCTTTTTATTTGCTGTGCTTGTTGGATATTCTTGTAAAATAACTTCGTCATGCATACTTTGTTTTGTTTGTAGGAAGGATGTTTTAGGTATCTTGTTGACCACATAAGAAGGCTTGCCTTTTTATGTTTTGGCCCAAGATGTCTAGAATATTTGAACTGCATTCTGAATAAAGTTATGTTTGTCAAGTGTGAAGAAGATTACTCCTATCTGTTTGACGAGTCAAATTCCATCACACTAGGCACCATGCCATCCAGGTTCTTAATACCTTGATGCATCGCAGCTATGTGTGTTATCAAACGTAAAGAAAGGTATGCTCTTTTCCCATCCTTGGATAAGCAATACATCATCATCATCATATCCAATAAAGTCTCGACAACTAGTAGACTTGTTGGACTTCTACATCTTCTTGAATTTAAGGGTTGATCCCTCTCATTCTTCTATCCTCTTTCGCGCTAACAATGCATCCATTCTGCATCCATCTTGCATCTTTCATAATCATTTCATGTCATCGTAGCACAAGATCATTCATCACATTCATTTCACATACATTGCATCATCATTTAAGATATTTAAGATAATATAGATTTGTTATTTTAAGCATCTTCGAAACATTTCATTTTCATAATCATTTAAATTGTTTAGGTTAATATAAATTTGTTATTCTAAGCATCTTCTAAACATCTCATTTTCATTATCATTATCATATGGACCATATAGTCTAACCATCCATACATTCATTTTGAACCTCTTTGTCATGAGATCCACCTCAATCTTTTCGCTTGATCTCTCGAGGGGGCAATGTACTAATGTACTTCTTTTCGCTGGAACATCTGAAAAAATAAGATTTTTTTTTAAATTTCGATGTTAGCAGCATCATTCTTTGAACCAATGCAACAAGTACATTGCTTCAAAGAGGGGAAAAATTTAGACATGCAAAATATACGCATGCATCTAATCATACTCCATTCAGCATTATTCCATCTATTAATTAAATTAACCAATTTAGTTAATTCACTTCTCTCAAAATTAAATAAATCCAATTATTTAATTATCTCTTAAGGTTCCTGATTTAATTAAATCACATTTATCTAATTAAATCACTCATATGCATTTCCTCTCATTTGATTTAAAATAAATACAAAAATTTAAATCAAATGTCATATCACCTAAACTCCTATTAGATTAATCAAATCATGATTAGTTTAATCATGATTACATGAATCCTCTAGATTCATCCACTTGCACGATAAATCATTTAAATTGATTTATTAAAGCACCTATTTTCCCTCACAGGGGCATATTCCCAAGGAATATGCCCTCATTAACTCTCATGTTTGACTTTTTTGGACAAACACAATTCCCCCCAAAAAAACCCTCAACCATACTCATTTATTGCCATTTTCAAATTTGAATGGGCACATTGGCCAAAACTTGCACAAGCATAGGTCAATCCCATGGTGACAAGTGGCTCTCTCCTATTAGATGGGATTTAGTCCCACATTGCCTAATCTTGGCTTCTCCTCTCTCAACTTCTCCTATAAATGCAATGCATTTCCTTTCATTTCAGCATCTACAATCTATGATCTACAATCTACATTTGAGAGCATCCTTATTATAGGCAACTTCAGTTCATTAGCATCTCATTGTCTATCATCTAATTTGGCTTAATCAAGGATTGGGAAAGGGCTCTTTCACATATTCAAAGAGCACCAATCCAATATGGGATAAATATATTTCATGTTTTACATGCTTTGTTCATCCTTGTCATTTATTTGTATTTTGAAACATGGAGTATTATCTCATAAGGATATGTATTTCTGTTATGTTGTTTTGTCAAGTTTACTAACATTTGCAGATTATCATGTCCACAACTACCAATTAAATGTGTGAGGAGAGCATGTAGCTCTCCTTAGGTACAATGAAGATCCTCTCATGGAACGTTAGGGGCATTAACGCCCCTGACAAACGTGCTTGCATCAAACATCAAATTGATGGATGTAGAGCTGATATAATCCTTCTTCAGGAAACCAAAATTTCAAAAGATACTTACAATCTAATAATTCAAAAATGGCATATGTGGAACTCTGAGCATTCACCTGCATAAGGGGCTTCAGGGGGTTTCGTTGTTTTTTGGAATTTGAAACAAATCTCTGTGACCTTGCACATAAATGAAAATAACTGACAATTGTTGGAAGTAACGAAGTTTGACATCAAATTCTAGTTATTTAACTTGGATGGTCCAACATCTATAGTGATGAAGAATTATCTTTGGGATCTTTAGTCACAAGAGATTACTAACTGGGGAGATGCAAAAGTTGTTCTAGTAGGAGATTTCAATGCCATTCCATCCCTCCAAGACAAAGTTGGGGGTATAAGCCCTCCACGCAAAGTAATGTCTGACTTCATATCCTTAATTGAAACAAATGCTTTAAGGGATATTATTCCAATAAAGGGAAATTTTTCTTGGGTGAACCAAAGAAAAGGCTTCCTCGAAATTGTAGTAAGATTGGATCGTTACCTATTATCTTCAAATTGGTTTGACATGCTTTACCATTTCATGTCTGAGGTTTTTCCTTTTGTAGACTTTGATAATTATGCAATATCTCTTTTGTTTGCAAACATGCCTTATATGTTAAATCTTCTTTCAAATTTGAAAGAATCTAGCTCAAGTTTCCCAATTTCGTGGATTTGGTTCACCAATCATGGATTTCTACTCCTTATATGCTTGGAACAATGATGTTTCGGTTGTGAAAAAAATGATATACCTTAAACATCAACTTATAAAATGGAACAAAGAGACATTCAAGAACATCTTTCAATAGAAGGAGATGTTCAAAAAAGAACTTGAAGAAATTCATGATAAGATTATTTAGCAGGGTCTTGGTGATTCATTATATGACAAATAGAGAAAGCTCCAAGAGGAATGGGAAGAGAAAAGTGCCAGAGAAGAAGCTTATTAGAGGCAAAAATCGAGAGAATTATGGCTAAGAGAAGGTGACAGAAATACTAAGTATTTTCATGTGTCCTCCCAGATTAAAAGAGTAGCAAAGGCCATCCAAGCAATAAAATAAATTCCTACAGGCAACTGGCTCACTAAATTGGAAGATATAGAATATGAATGCATTAGATTCTTTTTAGATCTCTTATTTGCCCCAATAGATAAAAGTGATCGATCAGAGAAAGATGAGGAGGAACTATTAAATTCCATTATGGCACTCATTTCTGCAAAAGAAAATGAGGAACTATTGAAGCCATTCACAATTGAAGAACTCAAAAAGGTAGTGTTTTCTTTGGCACTAGATAAGGTGCCTAGGAATGATGGATTTACTACTTTGTTCTTCCAAAAATGTTGGGATGTCATGTGTTATGATCTATTTTGGGAATTGGAAGAATCATGTAGAACTGGCTCTTTACTCAATTAGATCAATGTAACAAATATTGTTATCATTCCTAAAGTAAGCGATCCTTCATCTTTTGCGGAATACCAACCCATATCATTGTGTAACACAATTTACAAGATCTTCTCCAAGGCAATTTACTTGAGGTTACAATTTATTATTCTGAGGATAATCTCACAAGAACAAGGGGGTTTTGTTTTGGGGAAATAAACTTACGAAGGGGCTATTGTGGCCCATGAGACCTTGCATTCAATAATAACCAACAAAATCCCTGCAATCATCATTAAACTTGATATGATGAAGGAATACGACAAGGTTAATTGGATCTTTCTGAGAAAATTAATGCTTAAATTCGATTTCTCAGCAAAATGGTCTAGATGGATTATTTCTTACCTCTCAGGCACCAAATTCTCTATGATTTTTAATGGCACACCTATTGGCTTCTTTAGTGCTTCCCAAGGTGTAAGGCAAGGGGATCCCTTATTCCTTTTCCTCTTCATCATCATGGCGGAAGCGTTAAGAAGATACATTATTTTGAAGCTATCTCTTGGTTTATGGAAAGGAATCCAACTTGAAAATATAGATTTAGTAGTTACTCATTCGCTATTTGCAGATGACACAAATATTTTTGGAGTAGCATCATCAGAAGAAGTCACCCAAATAAAAGAATCCCTAATCAAATATACTTTAGCTTCAGGGCAGTGGATCGACTCCTCAAAGTCCAAAATTCACATTTTTAATACAAGTGAAATTATGGAGAAAAAGATCCTCAACATACTAGGGTAGAGTAATTGAAAGGCTCAAGTCAAGGATATCAGTATGGAAAAATAGATGGTTGCCACTAGCGAGTAGAATCCTTCTTGTCAAAACTGTCCTCTCCTCCATACCTAACTATTTCCTTGCAGTCTTAAAAGCTCCAAAATCTATAATAGGGGAAATTGAGCGAGTGATTAAAAGCTTCATTTGGAAAGGGAATATGGATGACAAAAAAAAGATACCATTAATATCCCTTCAGACCATGTCTCGAGAAAAAGCTCAAGGAGGAGCAGATATCTTGAATTTATCCAATCAAAACAAAGCTTTTGGTGAAAAGTTAGCTTGGAAAATGTATGTGAACCCACAAGCTAGGTGGTGCTAGATAATGCAGGGTAAGTATCTAGACAATAGTGATCCCAAAACAATTTTCACATTTGCTAACCCCCCAAAAGGCTCAGTTATGTGGAACTTCCTACTCTCTTGTAGAAAATTAATAAGCACACACATCACCTGGGAGGTAAATAATGGTCAAAGCGTCAAATTTTGGTTGGACTCATGGAATGGTAAGCCTCCATTGTAAAATATAGAAGATCTTTCTCCAATAATGGAAGCGATAAGGGAGACTTGGGGTGATAACTTATCAAATTATATTCAATTGATTGATCCTAGATTGGGTAGGGTTTTTTGGAAGAGAATAACACATACCTCTCTGCCTCCCCATCAATGCAGTGTTCTTCAAAAAATCCTAGATTCAAGACAAGTGTATCTTTCGAACAAGCCGGAAAAATTGCTATGGGCCCCTTCAAGGGATGGTAAATACATGATAAGTCAAGGATATAAGGTTTTAAAGTAGGACTCTGATCTTATCCTTTCACATAGGGCTTACTCATTTTGTTGGAATAACAAAATCCTACCCAAAGTAGGATGTTTTGCTTGGCTAGCTCTGAATAAAAGTATATTAACTAGTGATTGGCTAGCCAAGTTAAGAATAGTGGATCCTTTTTTGTGTCCTTTGTGCAATGTGGAATTAGAAACTATTGATCATCTTTTTGTTAACTAAACTTTGCACAACAAAGTTGGGAAGTTGTACTTAATAAGCTCAATTTGTGCATGCCCCTCCCAAACTCCCTATGGGATTTGTTCCAAGCTTGGCCAATTCTATACAAATCCTATTTCTTTGCTTGCAAATGGAGGGTTGTGCTAGTACTAGTAATATGGAACCTTTGGTGCGAAAGAAACCTCCATATCTTCAAAAAAGTTTCTTCTCCCATTATTGCTGTAAATACTCAAATTGAAAAGGAAATATCTAACGTTGTAAATGCAAACACACAAGAAACCAAAGATGTAAGATCATCTGTCACTAGCTAGGACAACTCCATTTTATAGAATTGGAAGTACATAAAACTCCCTATCCCTGGTAGTTTGCTACAACCTAAAACAAAGAAGTGTAACAGAAATCAGGTAAAATGGAAACCTCCCCAAGGTGAGTTCATAAAGATAAATTTTGATGGTGCTTCGAAAGGAAATCTAGGAGACTCAGGTGTAGGGTTTTGTTTGTGAGATTCTCAAGGCAAGGTGCTAGCCCTTTGCTCTACATATCTTTATAGAGGGGATAGCAATCTAGCAAAAGCTAAATCCCTAATTCTTAGATTAGAAAAGGCTCTACAAATGGGCATTGAAAACCACCATGTTGAAGGTGACTCCTTACTGATAATCAATGCTATCAAAGAAAATAAAATTTACAACTAGAATCTTAGTTACATTATTCAGAGGGCATGGGATCTCCTTAAAATGTTAAAGACTATATGATAACCCATACTTACAGAGAAGGAAATAATTTAGTTGATCTCCTAGCAAACATGGGCAGCTCAAAGCAAGAGGTATGTATATCTACTGACTTATCGTTAATTGATAAATTTACTCTTTTAATTGAGTTGATGGACCTGGATACTCACCATCTTATGTAAGGGATATTATTTTGTACCTAACAAAGAATATGAATCACATTGGTAAAACAAAAAGCTTGTTGCACTGATAGGGAATACAAATTTTGAATGAGCGGATATCAAAGTTGGTTCTCTTTGATAGGAATAGATAAAATTTGCTGTTTTGGTGCCAAATTTGGCACAAAAGTTCATGATTATATCTTGCTTTCTTTAAATTTATTCCTTACATAGGGAATTGATATCACCTGTCATTTGAATGAGGATATGTTGCCCTCATTGGTACCTTAAGGTTACTGTCATGTGATTCAATATGCTCCTAAGTGGCTCCTATATTGAGATGATGGGACAAGCCTTGCATGACCACATTTAATCCAGCCACCCCTTTAGAGAATATTGGAGTTCCTAATATTTTTTGCTATCATTCAGGCATATGTTGGTTTCTCATGACGGTAATTTTACGGTACCCTCCTTCTCGACAGTGCCTAGCATTAACTGTTGGTTCAATTTTATCCTTCTTTTCATGCACCGACATATCTCAAAAGATTTTATTCACAATTATCAATTGTAATTATGGTCTCCAATTCTTGTGCGAAGGGTTTCTTGGGTTTTAAAACTAATTGAATCCAGTGATTATTTCAAACGGGTTTGAGAAATTTTATCAGCAGTAGTGTATAGGAAACACCGAAGTAGGTTTTAAATAGTGGCATCATGGCTCTCTGCCCCTAGAATTTGTGAATCAACTACCCAATACAACCTTGGGAAAAACTGTTTGAATGTAGCCTCTCCTTGGAGGATTTATGTATCATCTTTAAAATTACTAGGTTGTGCACAGAGGATGCCATAAGGTCAATTTTAGGATTGGAGAATACCAGTCTAACAACTCGATGGCTAATTTTTCCTTCACAGGTGCTATCGGTGTTTCTTTCAAATTTTATGGATTTATTGCAATCTCTGAGGGAATTAAAAATAATTGTAAAATTTGTGAATCCTCAGTTCATTGATAAATACAATTTTTTGTCTATTGTGTAACATTGTAACCTATTTTCTAGCGAGGGGTATATTGCAGGCTTATTCCCCCGAGAATATGTAAAGGAAAGGTGTGGTTTAGAAGAATTATTTGAAGTAATTAGGTTGGGCCTCCAATTCAGAAATGATTATGCCTTGTTATCTGCTTTGAAGAAATAGGGTAAGCGAATCAACTTGTCTCTGGAGTATGAAATCAAAGAGAAATTATATGCCATCTCCTTCCTTCGAGATTGTGAGCTACATGTGCCCCTTGCTCGCTTTGCAAGTAAAAAATAAAAATTAAATTTTGAGCTAGAAGCTCAAATGTTGAATTTTTTTCAAGAGGACCCATGTGCGGGCACTTCTCTACAGATAGTTTAGGAACCATCGCCATGATTTCAAACTAACATTGTGGCTCACCCAGTAGCTGACGCTACCCCTTCTGTTGGTTATGACTTCCTGGCAAGAGCTAGTTCTCACTGCTCAAAATGACCTAGAAAATGTGCAAATTGAAGCCTAGGATCAGAGCTCTTCTTATGTAGAGCGAATGGAAGAATAATTAGGATCCTTGTGTCGGCTAATGTTTTTTGGCTTTGTAAGAGGCTATGCAAATGTTTGAAAATGTTGCCTCATTTTGTATTAATTCATACTTCGGGTTTTCAATAGGGTTCAAAAGGTGATGGAACTGTAGCCAAATCTTGTAAATCAGGCAATAGACCCTATTATGCAAGATTATGTAGTTTTGTAACTTTTTTTAATGTTTTTTATTTTTGGGCTATAACCAAAGGTTTTCTTCCCAGTTCTTTCTTGCCTGTATGCCCTTTGAATCAAGATTTTTAAATTATTTCGTTATACTTAATATATATATATATAGTAGTGGCTTGCCACTTTTTCTGAAAAAAAAATTATTCAATAGATGTATGATGATTATTTTTATATAATTAATTGTAGTCAAATAGTAAAATTGCCATGTAATGTAATTATTTAGAATATAGTTAATTGTGATAGATAATTTATCTATTATATTGAGTGGTTAAGTTAAAATGTGTGATAAGGGACTAAAATAATGATGTATTATTGGGAATTCTGTATAGTTAAATTATTATGATCAATAGATTATATTGGATTAGGAGTTCGATAGGTGTTAAAGTGGGTGTTGTTGTATAAAGTTTGTTAAGTTCTTTGTCATTTGGAAATGTGTTTAGTATGTTGGTTTCCTAAGACCTAGGAGGGTGTATACATTGTATGAATGGCCCTCATGATTGGTTGACCTTCTAAGTGGTGTGACTTGAGGAGGGTCATGGGTACTATGTGAAACACTAACCTTAATGGTAATGCCCTCTTGTATTTGTATGGAATAATGTAGTTATGATAAGTGTTGCAAGTAAAGTTGTTGTAGTGACCTATATTGTATTGGAGCCATGTATTGTCCATGTGTGTGCCAATCTGTTGCTTCTTGATTGTCTATTAGTGTTGGGGGCTTGTGTTATCTCCTAGCATGGGGGGTGGTCCTGTGGGTTCCACATGGTTGGGTGGAAAGTTCCTTGTATTCCATTGGGTTTCCCTTGTTGTGGTTCATGTTCATGCTGGTTGCTTTTGATGATGTGGACTTTTGTACTTGTTCTAGTTTGAGTGGAATATTTTACATGTACTTGTATTGTTCTATAATTTGGTTGTACTATGTATTGTTACGTTGATATATTATCTCCCCAATTGACCTCGGAGAAGCATTGAGGTAATGATGTAATGTTGTAATTCATTTTTGAAATCTCTTTTTTAAAGACTCATGTAATTGTTGTAGCTTGTTATGTTAGTTAATGAAATTGATTTTGAAGGGTATCTATAGAAGACACGTTATGGCTATTCCCTATTGGTTGATCATTTACATGTGATGGATTAAATAAAATTTCATAGTGTTAGATGAATATTGTTTAAATGTGATGATAGAGATGATTTATAATTCTTGTAGGCATTGTTAATGGGATTCTAGTAGTGTAGCCATGGGACCTTAGAGGACCTAGGTAGAATGTAAGTTGTATTATTTTCAATCTTGTGTTTATTGTTTTTTTTAAAAAATCGTTCCATTTTTAAGTGTTGTTTTGAGTTGTCCTCTAGGGTTTTGTGGTGGGGCATTACACATGGTATTAGAGCCTATGTTCATACACTGGGTACTCTAGGTACATATGAGCCCATTATTTTATCCTTGTGAATCTATTAGGTGGAGTTGTTAAGCGATCATGATGTTCATAGCATTGACATTTAGTATCACGTGATTTGTTGAAAAGAGTAGAGTGAAAGAAAACTGATAAAAGGTTATGCATGAAAAGTAATGATAGGAATCACATGGGTTATGGAAATAAATGTATCTATGGAATGTGATATTTTGAAGAGTAATGGAATTGTGTTTTTTATTGTATTCCCCTATATATTTTAAAAACTAGTAACTATGCATTGGCTGAGTGTTGTGAATAACCCATACTTGCTTTGTATGTCCATGGGATGGTGATACTATGTACCCATCCATGGGGAAAATATTGTATTTTGGTGTGGGATTAACCATACCATTATGTGTGCTTGCATGTTTGTTACTTGATTGAGGGCCAACACACATGTGGTTGAAATTTATATATAAGAGTAGCCAAAGATAGTTTCACATATTCTTTTCTTTTGGTTCTCTAGCTCCTCAATTCGTGAAGGGGTAGTAGCAACCAAGAAGTTTGTTGGGTGGAGTGTGTAGTGTACACATATTGCGACACATAGCAGTCTTAGCTCAGCTGATCTTGAGGAAATGTACTCACTACTTCCCCTTATGATGGATCAGGATACTTCATCCATATGTGCTAACCTAATCCCCATAGTTGTGAGTACAACATTGGCTTGTTAGTATATGCCTGGCCATCCGTAGGGATGTTGAGCTGGCACTAGCGAGTCAACCTCGTCTGTATAAGAGGTGAAGCTCAAGTAGCCCCATATTGATATAATAATATATGTATTATATATATACCATATTTGCACATGCTTTAACATGATACAATAGATACAATGCCACACCCCACTGATGTTCCAACATAGTGTTGGTGATGATGCCATATTGCTGATGGTAGCGAGCTGGGCTCAAGGATACGATACCACATGCATATACACGTGAAGGTGCACTATGAGATTGTGTTATGATAGCCTACTTGTGTGATGAGCGTAATGGGGCCTCACACACTTGTAGAGGGATAATAATGTTTTCTTTCGATAGTGTTTGGGTCAATTAACATATGAGTATTTCCTAGCCATGTATACCTCTGGCTACAATGAGTACCTATGTGTGCCTTCTCCATGAGGTATCACTATGCAGGGTGTGTTATGCGTGTGCCTACTTTCACAGAGCCACAAACATACTGCCATACGATATACGACCAATGCGTGCCTTCTTCGACTGGTGTATAACCATGTGGCACTGAGATGCAATGAGAGATGGGGGTTAAGGTGCACATCCAATGTGGGTAGCCAAGGAGTGTGTGGGCCACTTGGCTAGTCCATGCCACGTGATGATGAGATGCTGGGTGTAGCCAAGGAGTACACTTTGAGCCATGTGGATGGCGTGCTCACTCTATACCACATGAGGGCTACTATTGTAGCTTGATGTTGTTCCCTCCTTCCTCATTTGGTGGCTAGTATCTAGTCACAGAGTATTATATAGTGCAATTTCAAAGATTATGGACTTTCTTTATGGTTACTGATGATTTTTTGTTGATTGTGAAGGCTGACACCTTGTTTATACTTGGTTGTGATGGTTTAGCCACACCTTGTGGTCTTATTTGCTCGTATCCCTTGTGGTTACATTAGATTTAGTGTTGAAATTGTACACATTTATTGCTTTATTATTGAAATTGAATTTTTATATGCTCTTCTTTATGACTTTGGTGGCTAAACTAGTTTATTCTTATTATTTTTGACATCGAAAATGTGCCGTATTGTGAATCCTCTCCAAGGACGTATGAGGTATACTTGGTGATTGTATACGAGGAAGTAGACGCAGGGAACCTTGAGGATGGGGGTATGTGAGGCTGTTACACAACTAGGACCCATTACCCACCTATGTGTGATGACTATCTCTTAGAAGCTAACCACCTTATACAACAAGAGATGGGTCATTATGGTCTTGTTTGGATGGTCTCACCATTTGTGTGTGGCCTAACACCATCAACCCACTGAGTGTGAGGTATGGATTATGTGAGATGGATATTGGCTCTTGGCTCATGGTTTTTGTACCACGGATTAGTATGTTGCTTTTTGGTGTCCAGATGGACCCATATGTGGCCTTGTGATGTGATTCCCGGTGATGTGCATTGGTGTGTGTGTGAAGAATGTATGTTAAATCATGGATATAGTACTTATGAAATGGTAAATTGTGATTTGATGCTTCTTAAAAGTGTAAAATCGTGATCTTTTACTAAATATGTTTTGAGATTTAGTGTGGTAAAATGAATAAGGTGGATTATCATGTTTGTAAATCATGGATACTTAATGAAGAATGCATGCTTGTGGGAATAATTATGTTGTGTCTATGGAATAATTTTGAAAGGAAAGCTATGATTGTGTTACTACTATGAATCTGGACATTAGAAGGGTAGATTATGTGTGAAATGGAGTGTATAAGTATATATTCTTGTGAGATAAATTATTTTCATAGGAAAAACTAATGTATACTATTTGATGTAGCAAATTAGCTTTGATGTTGGTTAATCAAAATTTACAGTACTAATGTGATATGTTTCCACCCTGGTTATGACTTCCATGAGTAATTCAAGTTTTACAGGGGGAGGATGTAGTGCCCCTCCATTTTCACTTGGGATGTGTAGGTAGTTTGGCTAAGGAAATTGAAGATTTAGATAGAGCATGAGCTTTTATTGGTACTATTGTAGGTATGATGCATATTGTTATGTTATTATTATTATGCAAAGATTTATTTGGATAGTTAGGTGATGCAGTAGCATGTTGTTATGATAAGTGAGAAGCGAGAAATTATACCATTGGACATATGGGGACATAAAAGAATGAGTTACAATTGCTAGAGTTCCTTCCCTAGCACCTATGCTCTAATTTGTATGTTTGAGTGAACAGGTACTAGGCATCAACTCCACCTAAATTGGGAGGTCCAAGCGTGCCTTAAACCCAATGGTATAGTTGATTGGAGATAGCATTTGGTGCCCTACCCTAGCCATCATCCTCAAATAGGATGAGTATCCGGATTGATACCCTGTCAGTTCTTTAGCCAGTCCATGTCATTTGAAGTTTTTCTTTTTAACCTAGTTGGTGGTCAGGTATTTGTTGTGGCATTTGGTTTATTGGATTTGAATTTTTGGATTAAATGTGTTCGATTAGCTTATGCATTAAAATAAAATAAATCATTAAATAAATTTGTTAAATAAATATAAATATATATGTTCACATAAATAGATAATGATAGTTGGTAATGTAATGTTAAAATAAAATAAAGTAAATAATAATAGTAATTTAATAAATGAATAAAAGGTTATAAAATTAATTATATTATGCAAGCAATTAAGGGTAAATTATTTTTACCCATTTGAGTGAATTGGTCATCTAATATAACAAAAAAGTTAAATGAAAGTTGTTAATTTGAAATAAAAGAAGAAAAGATATTAAAATAAACTTCTTTCAGTTAAGAAATTTAGTTGTAATTAAAAATTGATGGTAGTTACATTGTTAATAATAATAATAATAAAAAAAAAATGAAAAGGAAGAAAAAGGAGATCCTTCCCAATTGTTTGGGGGAGGAAAGGAAACTAACTATATTCAGTTTAGAAAAAGAAGGAAAAAAAAGGGAAAAAAAATTGGCGGGGCGAGATCACCAGAATGGCACTAGGCGTTCATGAGATCTACGTTATGAAATCATGGCAGTCATTGGTTTGAGAAGTCTATAATCTTGGGTTGAACAAAAGAAAAATGCAACTTCTAGAAATAAAGGATTAAGATACCACTTTGGTTAGATTTTTAGAATAGGAGATACTGATCACCTTCTCGGTGGGAGGGTATTGAACGAGTCACCAAATGATGGAAATATGCTTTGGCATGGAGTGCCACTGGACCTTTTCTCTATATCATGTTATCCTTTGATCGAGTCAATATGCACCTCCCTGGTACGTTAATTCAAAAAATATCTATTATTGTAGTTTGTATTGTTGTTCTTTGAACTCCCATTAGGATTTAAACCCATGCTTTATGCTGTTGATACAAAGATTGATTCACCTGCTATAATTTGCATATGTCTCTATAGTGTTTTGAAAGAATGCTTCTGCATTTTGTGCTCATTTTATCATATCTGAAGGATATCTTATTCGCAAAAGATCCTCACTCTTGTCAAATAATATGTATGTGAATTCATGAGTGGGGAATGATCGGTAGATACAAGAGCTATCTTAGGAAACTGTCCCATAAGATAATGCTTCCTTTTCCTACCTACTGGTCTGCTTGGGCATCTTATGGCACCTACCAATTGCATCTGCATAGTAGTTTCTTAAGCCTTCTCATAAACCCAACTCCTACGTATCCTCCAATCATCGCCTTTCATGAGATGACGTTTACCTAAACGTTCCTTAAGCTTTTCAATGAATATGATTTTCATGCATTTTGCTATCTCTCCATTTCCATGAGAAGGCATCTTAGCCGCTAATTGCATTAGCCTGTAAGTCTCAACAAATCCAAATTGTGCTTCTCCTACAATCATTGCAATTCAATAGACCACATTTCTTTTAGGGATACTACCACACATTTTCTTTGCATTGAGGGACATTCATATCATGTTCCAAAGCTCCCACATTGGCACAGGCAGGGAGGATGTTGGCAAAGGTTGTGGAATTTGACTTTACACCTACAAATTGTATTGGCTTGGAAGATTCTAAATCATTTTCAACAAACCCAATTTGTGCACCTTCTGCAATCATTTCCCTCAAGGACATGACATCTATTTGAGGCAGTCGGCCTAGAAATTCCTGCGCCTCCTCTATGCTTTCAATTCCTGTATACATGGTTGCCTGTGCATATATCAGCATACAACATTTAAGCTTTCAAGGTTCCCAGGGTGGACATCTTAAGCCTTGCAAAATTTGAGAGAGATCTCTTAAGATCTCCCAACTTCTTTTTAACCTGTCCCAGCCAAAGTATGGCAACACAAAATCTGTGGCCTCTGGCTTTCCTTGAATGGTGCCATATAGTAGCAGCCAACGACACCATTAGCACCTTCACCATGTCAAAATTGTACAACATGATAATATGAATGAGATTTCATTAGAGGGTGGTCAGTTGAAACAAGGGCTATTTGAATTTTTTTATTCTCCTTCGAGAGCACCAACATTGCATTATTAATTTTTAGTTATATTTCCCAGTAACTCATTATTACTTTGTACAATTATTAGATCAGAAGGAGCATTGCTACTTTCATTTTCCCAACATCGTACGTATTCATTTCGGTTGTTTGTCAAGCGATTCTTTTAAGATTGCTTCTCAACGGCCTTGTTAAGTAGGTAATCGGTTGTTGGAATTTCGTCCAACTCACACGTTCTCGACTTAGTCAGATTCATCCTCATCATAGTCAGCATTTGTCATCGCAGTCAACCCTCACCGCATTACCACATAGCCTCAGTCAATGGCCTATGGTATCACGGTGTCTACCGCTCTACCACAGCCTCCCTTTCACTCATCGCGGTATCACGGTTAAACCACTTGTAGTCAAGTCTTCCTCCATTCTGGTAGTTACCATGGCCACCATGGTCTCAAATTTCTTCACTGGTGGTAGTGTGGTGCCTAGCAATTTTGGTTAGCAGACCGTTCGTTGACGGTTACCGTGGCCACTGCGGTCTATTCTTTGACCACGAGGTAGCGCGATAAACTGTCTGCCTCCCCGCTTTGGTGGTTACCGCGACCACCGTGGTCTAACATTTAACTGCCGCGGTAGTGCGGTAAGCCCATCACTATTATCTCCTACGGTTACCGCGGCCATCGCGGCTTGCCTGAAGATGGCCAGTGGTAGCGCGGTAGTCAACGTTCGTTGACTTTTTTTGATTTCTTCGGTGTGATAGATAGTGGGATCCACGTCAGCAGAAAAGGACGTTTTGATTGTTTTTTTGTGTATTGTATAAGGACAAATATTAAACCATTTAGACCTTGCATAGGACGTATATGTTGCTGGTATGTTTATGACATTTATGTGGTATTAATTTTTTTTATGTGGGTTGAATTTCTTTAAGTACTGGACATATTTTGTAATCGAAAAAAAGAAGAATTAATATAATTTTTCTCTCAAGCAGCAAGCTTTTTCATAGTTGTTCTGAGTTAGATTATTTTATGTGTTTAAATTTATATCTCTGCTTTATCCTTCACATGGTATTAGAGCTGTAAGGTTAAGTTAGAGAAAGTCTGTAAATCATGGCAGCAAGCACAAGCTTGAGTAATCCTCAAATTCCACAATTGAATGGAAAGAATTATGACTATTGGTATGTAACAATGAGAGCTTTATTCTATTCACAAGACTTATGGGAGTATGTAGAGAATGGGTTTCTAGAACCAGTAGATCCAACAACATATAATGCATTGACACAAGCAGAAAAAGACTTGTTGAAGGATAACAAGAAGAAGGATTCAAAAGCTCACTTCTTTATTCTACAAGGTGTGGATGAGAGTATCTTTTCCAGAATATCAGCCACTACTAAGTCTAAGCAAGCATGGGACATATTACAAACAATATATCAAGGTATGGACAAAGTCAAAACTAAAAAAGTTGCAGATATTGAGAAGAGAGTTTGAAACTCTGTTTATGAAAGAAAATGAGTCTGTAGATTCATATTTTACTCAGATAATGGGACTGGTAAACTAGATGAGAACACATGGAAAGAAACTTGAAGATGTCAAAAGTTATAGAAAAGATTCTAAGGAGCTTACCCACAAGATTTGAGACAATTTCAATCACAATAGAAGAGACAAAGGATCTTAAACAATACTCAGTTGATGAGCTATATGCTTCACTAATTTCACATGAGCATAGACTCAGTAGAACTGCAAATATGTCATTGGAGCATGCATTCAAGTCACAAGCTTCAATCAACCAAGGAAGAAGCAGAGGTAGATCAAATTACAGAGCAAGAGGAAGAGGTTTCAACATAGGTGGAAGAAATAATTAGTCAAGTTCAAGTGGAAGAGGCAGCAGCCAAAACCCATCTCAAAACTTTCCTCAAGGACAAAGGTATGATAAATCTCAGGTGTAATGCCATTATTGTAAAAAGTTTGGTCATTACATGAATGAGTGTAGAAAGAAATAGTATGAAATGGGTAGACAAAATGCAAATTTTTCTAAAGAGTGTCAAGACAACAGACCTAATAAGAGTACTATGTTTTTAGCATGTAATGTAGCTCAAGCTAGTGAGAAAGAAGTTTGGTTTTTAGATTTAGGTTGTAGTAATCACATGACAGGGAATTTAGAGTTATTCACAAGTCTAGATGAGAATATCAAGTCAGACGTCACCCTGGGAAATGACAACAAAGTGTCAGTAAAAGGAAAAGGGAATGTTAATATTCTAACCAAGTAGGGGGAGCATAAATATATTTTTGATGTTTACTTTGTACCTGGCCTTAAACATAATTTGATGAGTGTAGGACAGTTAATTCAAAACGGTTATAGAGTGTCTTTCAAGAATGGGTTATGCACTATTTTAGACAAATACCCAAGTGGCCAGTTGATTGTAAAAATTCACATGACAACCAATAGAATGTTTCCCTTGAGAATTCAGCCAGCTTTGAGTACAAACTTTGCACAAGCAAAAGAGGAGTCAACTGTTGTTCAAACTGTATTTCAAGCAGAAGTAAAGGATGAGAATTGGCTCTGGCATTTAAGATTCAGTCATTTAAACTTTGGAGGTTTGAATTTGCTTCATAGGAAGAACATGGTAAAGGGAATTCCACTAATTTAAAAACCAGAGAGTGTATGTGAGGGGTGCATAGTTGGAAAGCAACATAGAGAGTCTTTCCCAGTAGGGAAATCCACTAGAGGAAGAGCCCCATTGGAAATAGTTCATTCAAATTTATGTGGTCCAATGCAGACACCTTCAATAGGTGGTAATTTCTATTTTCTGACATTTATAGATGATTATTCAAGGAATACATGGGTGTATTTTCTGAAATAGAAGAGTGATGTGTTTGGTTACTTTTTCCAATTTAAATCTTTAGCTGAAAAATAGAGTGGTTGTTTCATCAAAGTTCTGAGAACAGATAGAGGAGGTGAATACATTTCAAGAAATTTTCTAAATTTCTGCAAAGAACATGGAATACACAAACAATTCACAAGATACACACCTCAGCAGAATGGTGTAGCTGAAAGGAAAAACAAAACCATAATGGAGATGGCTAGAAGTATGTTAAAAGCCAAGCATTTAACGAATGAATTTTGGGCTGAAGCTGTATCTTGTGCAGCTTACATCATGAATAGATGCCCTACTAAAAGTGTGATGAATATAATTCCTGAAGAAGCATGGATAGGTAAAAAGCACAGCGTGTCTCACATGAGAGTCTTTGGTTGTGTTTCATATGCACATGTTCCTGAATAGTTGAGAAGAAAACTTGATAACAAAGGAGATAAATGTATCTTTGTTGGATATAGTGAAGAATCCAAAGCATACATGTTGTTTAATCCCTCAACCAAGAAATTAATAATCAGTAGGGATGTTCAATTTGTTGAAGATGAAGCATGGGATGGAAGCAAATAAAATACAGTCAATGTTATTGTCAATATCCCACAAGATGAGAATGATAATACAGTTCAAACTAATGTACCTGTAGTTCCTAATCAACCTCAAGCAAGTGGTCAACCATAGACACCAGCAAGCAATATTAGAGCAGCAACAAGAGGTCTGCAGACACCTTCCACAACAAGAATTTTCGGAGTAGGACCTTCAAGTCCACATTCTGCAGATTCAAGTGATTTATCAAATCCTACTTTGGCTAGTATGAGAAGACAAAAAATTAGAAGCATGACTGATATCTATAATTAGAATGAAGGTGAGAACAATCCACAACAATTTACACTATTTGCCTTTTATTCACAAGCTGAAGATCCTATTCATTATGAGGATGCAATCAAGGAAGAGAAATGGTTAACAACAATGGATGATGAGATAGACTCAATTGAAAATAATCAGACATGGGATTTGCAAAGTCTTCCAAAAGACAAAGATGTCATAGGTGTAAAATGGATTTATAAGACTAAGTTAAATGTAGATGGAGAAGTGCAGAAGCACAAAGCAAGATTGGTAGTGAAAGGCTATGCACAACAACCTGGAATAGATTTCAATGAAACATTTGTACCAGTTGCAAGACTAGACACAGTCAGAATGCTTTTGGCATTAGCAGCACATAATAGATGGCTAGTTCACCAGATGGATGTAAAGTCAACATTCTTGAGTGGATATCTGGAAGAGGAAGTCTACAATGAATAGCCACCAGGATATGAAATAACAGGACAAGAAGACAAAGTCTATAAACTAAAGAAAGCATTGTATGGTTTAAAACAAGCCCCAAGAGCATGGTATAGCAAAATTGACAGTTATTTCACATGCAATGGATTTACCAAATGTGATAGTGAACCTACCTTGTATACCAAAGTGAATGATGAAGGTAAAATTCTAATAATATGCCTGTATGTAGATGATTTGATTTTAACACGGAATCTGTCAGTTGAGATATTCAAAATAGAAATGAAGAAAGAATTTGAAATGACAGACATGGGCATGATGAAGTATTTTTTAGGCATTGAGGTAACACAGAACAGAGATGGTATTTTTATTTCATAGTCTAAATATGCAAAAGATGTTTTAAAGAGATTCAATATTTCAAACTGTAAGTTAGCACCTACTCCAATGGTGACTGGACTGAAATTGAGCAGAGAAGACAAAGGCTCAGAAGTTAAGCCAACCTTGTACAAATAGTTAGTAGGAAGTCTAATGTATTTGACAGCCACAAGGCCTGACATTATGTATGTAGTCAGCTTGATTTCCAGATTCATGGAAACACCAAAGGAGAACCACTAGCAAGTTGTAAAGAGAATTCTGAGGTATATAAATGGCACAAGAAATTTTGGAATCCAATATTCCAGATCAGAAGATTTCAGATTAACAGGTTATACAGAAAGTGATTGTGCTGGAAGTGTGGATGACAGAAAGAACATCTCAGGCTATGTTTTTCATTTTGGAAGTGGAGTGGTTGCATGGGCTTCAAAGAAATAGCCTATTGTCACTTTATCATCAGCTAAAGTAGAGTACGTAGTAGCCACCAGTGCATCATGTCAAGCAGTATGGATGAGAAGGGTTTTACAAGAAATCCAGAATGAGCAGATAGGGGCAACACAAATTTTATGTGACAACAACTCTGCCATAGCATTATTGAAGAATCCCGTATTTCACAAATGCAGCAAGCACATAGATACAAGATTTCATTTTATCAGGGATTTGATTTCAGGTGAAGGGATCTCACTAACTTTCTGTAGGACTGATGAACAGCAGGCAGATATCTTCACCAAGACACTGGGCATGGAGAGCTTCACATTTCAAAGGGACCAACTTGGACTCAAGAATGGCATGAGTTGGACTCAAGGGGGAGTGTTGGAATTTCGTCCAACTCACGCATCGTCGACTCAGTTAGATTCATCCTCATCGCAGTCAGCATCGGTCATCGCAGTCAACCCTCACCGCATTACTGCGCAGCCTCAGTGAATGGCCTGTGGTATCGCGGTGTCTACCATTCTACTGCAACCTTCCCTTTCACTCATCATGGTATCACGGTTAAACCGCTTGCAGTCAAGTCTTCCTCCATTCTGGCGGTTACCATGGCCACCGTGGTCTCAACTTTCTTCATCGGTGGTAGCGCGGTGCCTGGCAGTTTCGGTTAGCAGACTCTCATTTGACGGTTACCGCGGCCACCGCGGTCTATTCTTTGACTGCAGCGGTAGCGCCGTAAACTATCTACCTCCCCGCTCTGGCGGTTACCGCAACCACCACGGTCTAACATTTAACCGTGGCAGTAGCGCGGTAAGCCCATCACTATTATCTCCTGCGGTTACCACGGCCACCGCGGCTTGCCTGAAGACCACCAACAGTAGCGCGGTAGTCAATGTCCGTTGACTTTTTTTATTTCTTCAGTGCGATAGATAGTGGGATCCACGTCAGTAGAAAAGGACGTTTTGATTGGTTTTTTGTGTATTGTATAAGGACAAATATTAAACCGTTTAGACCTTGCATAGGACGTATATGTTGCTAGCATGTTTATGACATTTATGTGGTATTAATTTTTTTTATGTGGGTCGAATTTCTTTAAGTACTGGACATATTTTGTAATCGAAAAAAAGAAGAATTAATATAATTTTTCTCTCAAGTAGCAAGCTTTTTCATAGCAGTTCTGAGTTAGATTATTTTATGTGTTTAAATTTATATCTCTGCTTTCTCCTTCATCGGTTCCTGTACTGTAATCACATTTTCTTGGAAGTTTCTAAAGCCTTTTGAATAATCCCATTTTGTGCGCACCTGTTATCATTTCTTTGCTTGAGCCTGATCTCTTTAAGGATTCTGTTTAAGAGTTTGCATGCTCCCTTAGTTTTGCACCATCACTGCCTTGCAACATTTTTTTAATAAAATTTGATTATTTATTCTTCAGTTGCTTTCACTAGTATCATGTTTCATTTGATTCAATGTAATTTGGTCTTCATAATCCTTTTTAGTTATAATTCCTCATACAATGCAGTGAATCTAACACTTTTGATGTTTGAATTAAGGGTTGTTTAAATATGCTAAAGCTTGTAAATATAGAAATAATATATAAATAGAATGTTAACACTTAGTTTTCATTTTAAGAGTAAGGTTATAAATATAATCTCTAGTTGGTTTATCAACGCGAGGGCTTTTAGCTATAATGTCATGTTTCAATGTTAAATAGACATTTTAGTAATAGAATTTTGTGTTCCATGAATTTGTTGTTTATCAACACTAATACTTTGTTTCTCTTTC
Source organism: Sequoiadendron giganteum (assembly GCA_007115665.2). Taxonomy (NCBI): domain Eukaryota; kingdom Viridiplantae; phylum Streptophyta; class Pinopsida; order Cupressales; family Cupressaceae; genus Sequoiadendron; species Sequoiadendron giganteum. The sequence continues at coordinate 94,158,601 of CM021108.1, forward strand.
TCTTTTGTGAATTTTAATAATGAAAGTGTATTGCAAATATCTAATTTGGGAACAAAATCTCTTTAATTGTAAATATCTAACTTGGGAACAAAATCTCTTTAGTGGTTGCAAGAGAGTTTTCAACATTTCTATTTATATCCATGTTATTAAGGAAATAGTAAGCAAGAGTAGGATAATTGACTTTAATTATTTTATCTGTTTAAACTTAGTAATTTAGTTATGTTTAATTAATTTAGTTTAGAGATGGGTATTATAGATTTATATATATATATATATATATATATATATATATATATATATGTATATATTTATATTAAATTATATTTTGATAGATTATATTATAACTTGTATTTTGTTAATAATATAGATATATATTCCATGGTTATAGTAAAAGATTTGTTGTTCTCGAATATGGTAGATTATATGACATGAGAAGAAATAAAAAGAATGTTATTTAATAATTGATCTTCAATTAGATAGTTATTATTAGATTAAGTATTTAATAGTCATAGATAAGGGAGTTGGATAAGCGTATTGAACTGAGTAGTTAATTTGTCATAGATAGGTGAATTGAGTAAACAATTAAGCAAATTTATTTCAATTATTTGTAATTGACAATTAAGGGAAATTTTAATTATTGTGAAGGTGAAATGTTAGGGAAAAGGTTATTTAATTTGAATATTTTATGTTAAACGATAAACCATCATTCTCAGTTAATTTAATTATTTAGTAGATGTATGATGATTATTTTTATAAAATTAATTGTAGTCGAATAGTCAAATTGCCATGTAATGTAATTATTTAGAATATTGTTAATAGTGATAAATGATTTATCTATTGTATTAAGTGGTTAAGTTGTGTGATAAGGGACTAAAATAATGATGTCTTATTGGGAATTCTATATAGTTAAATTACTATGATCAATGGATTATATTGGATTAGGAGTTCGATAGGTGTTAAAGTGGGTCTCATTGTATAAAGTTTGTTAAGTTCTTTGTCATTGGGAAATTTATTCAGTATGTTGGTTTCCTGAGACCTAGGAGGTTGTATACATTGTATGAATGACCTTCATGATTGGTTGACCTTGTAAGTGGTGTGACTTGAGGAGGGTCATGGGTACTATGTGAAACACTAACCTTAAGGGTATTGCCCTCCCGTATGTGTATGGAATAATGTAGTTATGATAAGTGTTGCAAGTGATGTTGGTGTAGTGACCTGTATTGTGTTGGAGCCATGTATTGTCCATGTGTGTGCCAACATGTTGCTTCTTGATTGTCTATTAGTGTTGGGGGCTTGTGTTATCTCCTAGCATGGGGGGTGGACCTTTGGGTTCCACATGGTCAGGTGGAAAGTGCCTTGTATTCTATTGGTTCTCCCTTGTTGTGGTTCATGTTCATGGTGGTTGATTTTTGATGATGTGGACTTCTACACTTATTCTAGTTCGAGTGGAATATCTTACATGTACTTGCAATTTTCTATAATTTAGTTGTACTATGTATTGTTACATTGATATATTATCTCCCCAATTGACCTCAGGGAAGCATTGAGGTAATGATGTAATGTTGTAATTCATTGTTGAACTCTCTTTTGTAAAGATTCATGTAATTGTTGTACCTTGTTATGCTAGTTAATGAAATTGATTTCGAAGGGTATCTATAGAAGACATGTTATGGCTATTCCATATTGGTTGATCATTTATATGTGATGAATTAAATGAAATTTGATAGTTTTAGATGAATATTGTTTAAATGTGATGATAGAGATGATTTATAATTCTTGTAGGCATGGTTAATGAGATTATAGTAGCATAGCCATGGGACCTTAGAGGACCTAGGTAGAATGTAAGTTGTATTATTTGCAATCTTGTGTTTATTGTTTTTTTTTAAATTGTTTCGTGTTTAAGTGTTGTTTCGAGTTGTCCTCTAGGGTTTCGTGGCGGGGTGTTACAGGAGGTTGCTTCATTTTTGAACTCTATCCTTCAAAACCTAAGCCACTTTTATCCATTGTAGGTTTCTAAGAAATAATCGACTTATAATCAAGTATTGCAATGCTTTCCTTGCATTTATCTTCAATTATTTTTTCCTCTTTTAGATCCGATTTTAGAATTTCTAATCTATCTTCCTTTGAATATCAACTTTCTAATAGTCTTCAATTCTTTTCTTTTCTCCCAATTGTTGTAGCAATCTAGTGATATGATCATGTTCTCCTATTAATTGATCACAAGTTTCTTCATATTTCCTCATATTTTTGATACAATCATTTTCTTGCTTTAGCTTATTCTTTAGATCTTCATTTTATTCTAAATTCTCAGTAGAGGTCACTTCCAAAGGAAAAAATTTCTTATATTCAAATTCCAGGACCTTCCTAAAACTGTTAAGCTTCTTTAGAGGAACCAAGCTCTAATACCAATTGTTGAATATCCAAAATACTTAGGGGGGTGAATTAGTATTCCATAAAACCATTCAATTAAAATCCATTTAAACATTATCACAAATCTGGCTGAATCAACAAGAGAGAACATGAAATCAAGACAATGCATCATTACACATGAACACCAAGATTTTCAAATGGAAAACCCAAAATGGGAAAAACCATAGTGAGGATTAGCTCACAATCTGTTATATCCAGATATAATATATTACATGGCTCACTACCAAGACTCACTATCCTTGAAAGGCTCACATCCTGAATACAAAAGATGGCTAACTAGCAAGATACGAAAATTGTGGCTCATTGCGAAAAGTATGAATTGATGGAATACACCTTCTATGTGTAGGGTTTAGTTCCAATGAAGCTTTGAATAAGAAGTACTAATTCACATAGCAATCGCTCAACAATTATATTATGATCATCAATTGATAAATCATTGAGGCTTATATATTCAAACAATCCTCAATTCTCTTCGCACTTCACTATACCTCTCTTCTTTCTCCTTCCCATGCTCAGAATTTCACATGTTCACTCCACACCCATTATTTTCTCCTTCAAAGAGTCTTACATATATATGCAAGTATATCTCATTCATCAATTAGGTCAGCCTAATGAGATGAAAGAAAACTAATTAAAAACACTCTTGTTGGCACCATATAAAATTTAAAACATTTTTATCCATGTAGTGCATCATATCAAGTCGGCATAGATCTATAGAAAATATCAACAAAGTATATTTAATATTTTTAATGCATGTCATATGTTAGGTCAGCCAAGACTAGGACATAAACACAAAAAATCCAAACCAACATACACTACTCATAGAAAACACCTTCTGTATCTGATATTAGTCTAGTTTCTCATCACATTAACATTAGACAAACTACCATTAGAACCGTAGCATTAGAATATTCTTCTTAAGAAAATGCAGAGTCTCCCACACTGATATACTGAGTAGTGAAACAACCGTAGTGTACCGAGTCAAACTCTGTCAATGATAACTTTCTACTCTTGACACAACTCTTCTCAAGATCCTAGATATAGCTATTTGAATGAGTCATAATAGCACGGTTAGGAGATTAGAGTCATATCTTTTTTTGCGGTGAATTCTGGACTAAAAAACCAATGCACTAGTTCAATAGTAAAGAACACTTCCAATAGATAATATCTTCCGGTATACCAAGTAAGCTTCCCGTATAGTTGTCACAATGTTAACATCAATAACAAAACAAGAAAAACCAAATCAATCAATACACACTTCATGCTCATATTGCAAGGCTCGATATTTCCTACAGGGTGGTCCCACAATAGTGGGTTACACTTTTTAGCGAAACTTGACATTGAACTAATTTTTTTAAACTAAATCTTCACTTTCAAACACCTATATGTTGGAAAAACAAGGATATACAACTGAGAGGGGGGATTGAATTATTTGTTACCAAAATCAAACTTATTTAACATTAATCAACCTTAATCTTAGATCTGATAAATAACAGTGCAAGCATAAATCATTAACACACCAGAGACACATGAACACCAAGATTTTATATGTGGAAACCCTATTTAGGGAAAACCATGGTGGATGTGAGTCCACAAGATTATACCCTATTAGAAGTATAATGGAGAATGAATAAGGAATGCACTTGCATTCAGGCACACTACCTAGAGCACACTACTCAGAAGAAGGCTCACTACCTTACATACAATAATCAGATTAAATCCATCTGATGAAGTTGAACTAAGAAAATAGCTACTACTAAAGCTTGATTATAGTTCCAGTTTAGACACACAAAACCTTCTACACACTCTTCTCAATCTCTTTCACACTCTGCTTTTCTCTTAGAATGATCTAATATTTATTCACACATGTACATCACTTGTACACACTGAGCATTGCCTCTAAATGAGGAAAAAAATCACATATATATATATATCTACTACATGGATTTACATCAACTATTCAGTCAACCACAAATAAAGAATAAATTACAACTATTGGTGTCAATACATGAATAAATTTCAATGCGTACCAACACAAGTTGGTCACAACATAGTGAGGACCCAAACAAAGACCTTCAAATACACCAAACAATAAAAGATTACTCTTCATGGATCCGCAACATGCTAACACCATCATGTCAGCCAAGAACATGAAAAATCAAGCACGCATCAAAAAAATATCTGATCACAAACACTTTGATCAATGCAAACGTACAAAATAGAATCATCCATGAACATCACAGGTACATGTAAAACACATGAAATTTCCAAAATTTTATCCACTTCATCCAAGAACACCATCTACAAAAACTAAATAACTATAGGCACACAAATCTTCATATCTTCCACAAATCTTGATGTGTACCACTAAAACTTTCAGAAAACATACTAGAAAGGTTCAACAACAAACCCTTTGAAATGCACCTTTAGATTAGCAACTTACAACACTTTTCACCATTATGACCTTCTCAGCTTCATTGGTTGCCTTCAATATATTTTTTACAATTGTCTCAATATCTTTGACATATACAACCTTCAAAAACACCAATTCTAATAGTGTTGAAATCAATGAAAACCACATATCAACAACATAACCACAACATCCAACAATCTTCCCCTTTGGAATTTATAGAAACACATGATGTGAAACATAATACCATCAACCCAACTTAAATTTTCTCCAACAATCTCCCCTTTACATAGTGCAATCCTCTCGCTTTGCTCTACAAAGGTTTTTCACATTACACTTATCTCCCCCTTTGACATCAATGGAAAAGGTATACATGCTTTGAACTCTTATTTGAATCATTTGACTACTCTCCCTGAGTAGCAGCCACCACAACATCAATCTAGAATAAGATATGGCTATGAATTCACAGACTCATGAAAATACCCGCATCTTAGTTCTGATCAAGAGGGGAAATCACCCCTAAATTTCCTTTGAGGTACTTGAAAGTATCCTTAGACAATGACTTGGTAAAAATGTTTGCAACTTTCTCCTTGGTAGGTATATACTCCAGTCTAACTTCTTTGTTACTTAGTTTGTCTCTCAAGAAGTAATACTTGACGAATATGTGCTTTGTCTTTGAATGCAACACTGGATTCTTAGAAATATTAATGGCACTTGAATTGTTACAGAATATGGCAATAGGTTCTTGATACTCAATTCTGACATCTCTCAACATCTGCTTCATCCATAATTCTTGGGTACAACTGTTTGTAGCAGCAATGTATTTAGCCTCAGTAGTAGATAATGAAACTGAGTTCTGATTTTTCTTGGCCAAGATACCAACTTCTTCCCTTAGAAGAATCCACCGCCACTAGTACTCTTCCTGTCATCAACATCTCCTATCCAATCAACATCAGTGAAAGCACTCAAGATAAGATCATCATCCCTAGGAGACCAAATACCAGGATCAACTGTCCCTTTCAAGTATTTGAAAATTATTTTCACAGTACTCACATGAGACTCTTTAGGATTTGCTTGGAATCTAGCAACCATGTATACAACATTCATGATATCTGGCCTGATGTGAGTCAAATAGAGTAATCCACCAATCATTGACCTATATCTTTTTTTGATTTGCTTTGGGAGAATCATCCTTCTATGTAAGTTTTCATTTGGTTATCATAGGTGTATCGAGTGGCTTTGAATCTTCCATGCCAAAAATTTCAGTAACTCTTTCACATATTTAGACTGAGATACAAAAATTCCATTATCTAACTAAGTGATTTGCAATCCTACAAAAAATTTCATCTCTCCTATCATTGAAATTTCAAATTCACTTTTCATTTCATCTTCAAACTTCATACACAAATCATCTTCACTTTCAAAAATAATATCATCAACAAAGACTTCAATGATCAGTTCTTTATTTTGATCCAACTTGAAATACAGATTGTTGTCAGTAGTACCTTTATTGAATCCAAGTACCAACAAATATTTTTCCAATCTAGCATACCAAGCTCTAGGAGCTTGCTTAAGTCCATATAGAGCTTTCTTCAATTGACAGACCATGTCCTTTTCATCAAAAAGTTGAAATCCATCTAGTTGTTCAACATAGAGTTCTTCTAGTTCACCATTCAGAAATGTTGACTTTACATCCATCTGATAGACTTTGTAATTCTTGAAAGTAGCATAAGCAAGAAATAATCTTACAACTTTAATTATAGCAACAAGGGAAAAAGTTTCTTCAAAATAAATACCTTCCATCTATGAGTACTCTTTACAAACTAGTCTTGCTTTGTTTCTGACCACTTCACCTTGCTCATTCAGCTTATTTTGAAACACCCACTTGGTTCCAATCACATTTTTTTTTTGAGGTCTAGGAACAAGATCCCATGTATCATTTTTCTATATCTGCATTAGTTCTTCTTTCATCGCTTCCATCCAATGTTCATCTTTGCATGCTTCATTGATATTGCTAGGCTCATCTTTGAAAATTAGATAGTATTATTCCAAAATTCTTCTTCTAGTTTGCACACCTTTTCTCTTTTCTCCTATGATCTTACTAACAAAATGATTTCACTTCACATACTTGGAAGTTTTCGGATTATCTCTGACTTCTTGTTCTTGTGTTCTTTCTTCTGCACTTCTATAATTTTCTGCTTCATGATTCCCTTGGCTCACTGAAACAATTTAAAGTTGATTTTGTGCCTAAAAATTATTTCCATTTTTAGCACTATCATGTCGATCATCTGAATCATATCCACTACATCTGAATGTTCTACCAATATCTTCATCAACCTTGACATTTTCACTTTCAACCATTTTCTTCAACCTCTTATTAAAGCACCGATAAGCTTTGATTTTAGTAGAGTGTCCTAGAAAGATTCCTTCGTCACTTCTAGCATCAAAATCTCCTATACCATCATATCTCTTGATGTAGCATTTTATTCCAATTTTTTAAAAATAATTGACAGTAGGCTTATAACCAAAATATAGCTCAAAAGGTGTCTTACGAGAATTACTTTTGAAATTCACCTTGTTAATGGTATACACAATAGTACTTGCAACTTCTCTCCAGTAGAAATGAGGAACATTTTCTTCCAACATCTTGGTTCTAGTAGTGTCTAGAATGGTTATGTTCTTTCTTTCAACAACTCCATTTTGTTGAGGGGCTCGGGGAGCAGATAGTTGTCTTTGGATTCCATGCTCTTCACATAAAGAATTGAATTCTCATGAAGTGAGTTCACCACCTTTGTCTGACCTTAGAAATTTAATATTTTGACCTATCTCATTCTCTGCCATAGCTTTGAAGCTTTTGAACTTTTCTAATGCTTCATGTTTTTCTCTTAAAAAAGCAACCCATATCATTCTAGAATAATCATCAATGAGCAACATAAAATACCTTTCACCTAGGAGACTTATGATTCTAGATGGACCACATAGATCAGTACGTATCAAATCCAATACTCCATTAGAGCTAAACTATTTTCTCTGAAAAGAACTTCTTGTCTACTTTCCCATCTGAAATTCCTTGCACATAGTGTTAGTAGGATTCACTAACTTAGGAAGGTCTCTAACTACTTGAGTAGAGCTTATCTTGACAATGTTATCAAAGTTCACATGACACAACCTCCTATGCCATAACCAACTTACATCAATCTGATCAATCAAACAAATTTCACTAGCAACACTCAAATGAAAGATATTACCTTTTGTCTTTGTACCTGAAGCAATCATATTTCAAGAACTTCCCCTGATTCTACGCTTACCATCCTTGAACTGCAGATTGCAACCCTTGTCTACCATCTATCCAACACTTAACAAGTTATGTTTTAAGCCTTCTAAATAAATAACATCATCAGTATTGTGCTTACCACCAAAAAAAATAGTGCCTCTCCAACGAATTACACCAGAAGTGTTGTCTCCAAATCTCATAACACCACCATCATAGTTTTCCAATCTTACAAACTTGCTTTTGTCACCAGTCATATGATGTGAGCATCCACTGTCAATTACCCACTCATATTTTTCTTCAACTTTTGTTGCAAGAGCTTTCTCAACATTCACATTAGTAGTAGATTCAGTGGACACCTAGCCATTTTCTTTGATAGCAATAAATACCCATTCATCTTCATTTCCAGTTTCTTTATCAGATTCTTCATCAGTTACACCTTCTTCAACATAAAAACACTTCCTTTGAAATCTAGTCTTCTTAGGTTTGTACTTTGAAACTCTTGTAGGAAATCTAGATGCAAAATGACCTATCTTACTGCAAGAAAAACATTTAATAGGTAACTTTCCTTTGTACTTATCGTGGCCTCTTGATTCTCTTTTCAAAATTAATGCTTCCAGTTCTTCCATTTCCTTTTCTTCATCTTTAGTTTGTTTTATTTCATGTTTATACTTGAATGTCCTCTTGGAACTTTCTCCCGAATCATATCTTTGCTTGCTTCTCCCAGATACGGTAGCCTTGAAGGAAGATTCAGTCTTAGGAGCAGAATCACCAAATTCACTCAACTCAAAGGTAGAAAGTTTTCTAATCAAAATGTCTTTTCTCACATTTGTCACTATCCCGAGTTCATCAATAACATGAGCTCTTGTTTTGGAGGAAGGGGGCATAGATCTAAGGATCTTAGCTACAATATCTTCTTCTTCCAAGACTCCATTGACACATCTAATGATCAACACTAGTTCATTTATCTTTTGAGAGAAAGAGAGGATGTTCTCATCTTCACTCATCTTCAAGTCTTCCCACTTTCCTTTCAAACTTTGTAGCTTAGTACTTTTCACTAGTGCATCTCCTTCATGCAATGTTTCCAAATTTTTCCAGATTTGGCATGCAGTCTTTAATCCTATCACATTTATCATCTCTGAATCTATCAAAGTGCAGAAAAATGCTTCTACAACCCTGGTATTAATTTTTGTTTGCTTGATCTCATCTTCAGTGGAGGGACCATTCTAAGGAATAGTGTATGCAGTTTGTGTAATCTTCTAGAAAGGTTCACCAATGCACTTCAAATGACACTCCATTATGGCTTTCCATAAAGAGTAGTTGGTACCATCGAATCTAGGACTATCCTTCTTGTATGATACCATCTCGAATCACCTCAAGCTATTAGGATTCTTCAGAGGAATTAGCTTTGATACAAATTGTTGGAAAATAAAGGATAGACAACTGAGAGGGGGGGTGAATCAGTTGTTACCAAAATCAAACTTATTTAACATTAATCAACCTTAATCTCAGATCTGATAAATAATAGTGCAAGCATAAATCAATAACACATTAGAGACACATGAACACCAATATTTTATACGTGGAAACCCTGTTAGGGGAAAAACCACGATGGATGTTAGTCCACAAGATTATACCCTATTAGAAGTATAATGGAGAATGAATAAGGAATGCACTTGCATTCGGATGCACTGCCTAGAGCACACTACCTAGAAGAAGGCTCACTACCTTACATACAATAATTAGATTAAATCCATTTGATGAAGTTGAAATGAGAAAATAGCTTCTACTAAAGCTTGATTATAGTTCCAATTTAGGCACACAAAAACTTCTACACTCTTCCACACTCTGCTCTGCTCTTAGAATGATTTGATCTTTATTCGCACATGTACATCACTTGAAAACACTGAGCATTTCCTCTAAACGAGGAAAACAATCACATATATATATCCACTACACGGATTTACATCAACTATTCAGTCAGCCACAGATAAAGAATAAATTACAACTATTGGCCTTAATACATGAATAAACTTCAATGTGCACCAAAAAAATTTAGTCACAACATAGTGAGGACCCAAACAAAAACCTTCAAATATGCCAAACAATAAAAGATTAATCTTCATCGATCTGCAACACGCTAACACAATCATGTCAGCCAAGAACATGAAAACACAAGCACACATCGGATGAAGCTCTGATCATGAACACTCAATCAATGTGAACATACATAAAGGATAGTGTATGATCTAGACTCATCCATGAATGTCATAGGTACATGCACAACATATGAAATTCCCAAAATTTCATCCGCTTCATCCAAGAACACCATCTATATAAATTGAATAACTGTAGGCACAAAAATATTCATATCTTCCACAAATCTTGACGCGTACCACTGAAACTTTTAGACAACATATCAGAAAGGTTCAGCAACAAACCCTTTGAAGCACACCTTCAGATTAGCAACTTACAACACTTTTCACCATTTTGACCTTCTCAACTTCACTAGTTGTCTGCAATATATTTTTAACAATTTTCTCAATGTCTTCGACATATATAGCCTTCAGAAACAACAATGCTAATAGTGTTGACATTGATGACAACCACATATCAAAAACATAACCACAACATCCAACAATATAGCTACTAAACCATGATGAATTTGAAGATGATGCAAACTAGTGATTTGTGAGATGTTTGTAGATTTTAAACAATATTTATTTAGTTTTTTGGAATCAAATTGTATTTTTTTTCTATCTCTTTTGATATCTAGTTTTTAACAGTAAAGACAATTTTTAAAGAATGATGTTTACTATATAACACATGATTTTTTTTCTATGAAGGATAAAATTCTATTTTTTTTGAATTTAGATTTTTAACTATGATATCTAACTCTTTCATTTGGTTTCATAATGTTTTATTGAACTTTTTTTTCTTAATTAAGTTTTGAAGACAAATCAATTACAATTTAGACATAGGTTTATTGTATAACACAAATTTTTTTGTATGTATCAAAATTATTATTTTTGTTTTTTGGATCAAGGACATAAGTAACCAAAGCATAGATATTTTTCAGATTTTTTTTGGTAATCTACTATTTTTCCACATGTGTAGAACAAAGAGCTTGATTTTTGGTGAAAACCCTACATTCACAAGAAATAAAAAAATAAATATAATAATGAATTAAATATATTTAAAATTATTCTTTTTAGGAAGCTTATAATAAGGACTACATACTTAAAAAACATAAATTTTAAATGAAATCATTTGATCCCCCAAAAGATAAATCAAAAGTGGTTTTTTATCAGTATTTTGATAGATGTAGAGGAGACTCCATTATAGCTATGGTTTAAAACTAGAGGGGTTCTATCTAAGGGGGTTTGCTATTAGGGGATTTGATGAAACCATCTTCAATTAAAATCTTTTATATGGAAATTTTAAAGGCTTAAATCATTATATTTTCTAAAAATCTGTGATTTCACCAAAAATCAGGATTTCCGAGAAAGTGTAACCCATTATTGTGGCAACACCAATAAGTAATTACATTTAATTCTCATTGATCTACTAACATCACTCCTTTGAAATCAATGATAACATGTGTTCAACATGTTGCAAGAATGGAAGTATTATGGAAAGATTGAAGATGTTGTCATTGATGTCAACCAACTAACTGGTTATCTACTAGTTGTTGTTGGTTGTATATGTCGAGGATATTGAGAAAATTGTAATAAATAGATGTTGCAAGTATTCAATTTGTCTTCCAGTGTTTGGTCTAGATTTTTTCCTATGGTTTTCTATGGATTTGGTTGAGGTCCAAGAGAAATGTTTTTGGTCTAGATTACTCTTTGATGAAGTATTATGACTTGTGGTTCTAGAGTTGTGTTTCCCTAGTTCTATTGAAGAGGGTCTCAACATTTGGAAGTTCGTGCTTAATGGTTCTATGTGTTTTACACTGGTTTGGCCGACCTTTTCTGAAATACTACTTTCGAGGATGATGAAGCATGTTAATCTTTTGGGTCCCTTTGAAGCATGTGTTTGGGTCACCCTCATTCTAATTCAACCCTAGGGTTTTTGACACTGACCTAATTTGAATTTGATTTGGATGACCGACTTTGGATATGTTTCAAAGTTGAAGTTGGTATAAATGCAAGGTGGGTTAATGGTGAAGAGTGAGAGAGATAAGAGCAAAGAAGAAGTGCAAAAAAGAGAAAAGAGAAAGTGCAGTTTTGTGTGACATTGATTCTATTCAATGAGTGTGCATGTTGAGAGTGTGGCAGATCAATACAAAGCTTAATGCTGAGTTTCTAGATGCAGTAAGCTAGAGGTGAACTTTATCATTCATGCATGTGTGGGAATAATTGTGGTGGAATTATTTTTTGCATTGGGCTCTCTGTAACAACTCTTCATTGTCTTCTTTGTATCTCTATGGTAGTGAGCCCTATGGGATGTAGCCCTATTGGAAAATGAGCCTTTTTGTAATCAGTTTTGATATTATCTATAGTGTGAGTTAATATGCGTCATCGTGGTTTTTCCCTTATTGGGTTTTCTACATAAATCTAGTGTTATTGTGTTTATTGTGTTGGATTTAAGTTTCTGCATTGGCATTTGATGATTAATCATTCATGTGGTATTAAGAATTAGTTCCAGTGATTGAAATAAAGGTTTAATTTCATGACAACTGATTCACCCCCTCTTAGTTGTCCTATTCAACACAAAAATATCTCCCCTTTTCATTAAGGACAAACAAAAAAGTGTTGTTAGCACACCAACATAAATTGAAACACCCATATGTGATACAACTAAAGTTCTTGAACATTTGAAAGATATAGAATTTTTGATTCCTTTCTCCCCCTTTGAAATCAATGGCAAACATAAACACTCATATGAAATATATAGCAATTGGAATTCCTTTGGATTCATTCCTCTTTTTATTTTGAGCTTCTTTCTCCCCCTTTGTCATTTCCTATTTGACAACTATTTCACAAGGACACCAAGCATACTTACAATAGGGAGTCAACAACCCCCCTTAACTTGTACTTCCTCTTGATTCAATAGGAGAGAGAAATGTCAACTGCCAACTTCTATCTAAGATGCTTAAAATTATTTTTGGGAAGAATTTTTATGAAAATGCTTGCAATTTCCTAGGTAAATGCAAGAAGACCAGTCCAAAAAACAGGGAAGTTTTTTCCTGAGCAAAAAACCCGAAATTGGCTTCAAAAAAATGGGATCACATTTAGGTTTGGGGTCCCAAGCCAAAAATGGGATCCTGTTTTAGAATAGGATCTTGTTTTTAAAAAAACAAGATCCCATTTCTTAAAAGTAGAAAAAAATATTTTTTTATGTTTTTTGGAATAGGATCCCATTGTAAAAAATAGGATCTCGTTTTGAAAATAGGATCCTATTTCAAAAAACATAAAAAATTAATTTTTTTATGATTTGGGATCTCGTTTCAAAATGAGTTCCCATTTTTTAAAAAACGGGATCCCATTTCTTAAAAGCATTAAAAAAATATTTTTTTATCTGTTTTTTAAAATATAAAAGTTTGGTTAGGTTTTTGCTTTGATTTTTGGTTTGAGAAAAGGCTTGGGGACCCAAATCTAAGCTTTGGACCTGGTTTGACCCGCAACTTGAAGGTTATGTCAATGTCACAAGAAAATAGTGACTTTGGACATATGTTTGAAGACCTTTTTTGTAGAATTTTTTGACGATATTAAAACCCATTATAGATGAGATAGTGTATATTCCAAATATGTAATTTCTTTTACAATTGGATTATTTTTCTCTTTTTCAATTAATTTTTGATGAAATGATCCATAAACTTGAAATATGAAGGTTCTTTAGTATTTTAATAATTTTTTATTAAAATATTTTTTTGGAAAACGAATTACATGAAAACATACTTCAGACAATTCTTTTCAATTTGAAAAAAATAAAAAAAATGATAAGTTTAGGTCATCTTATGCGTGGCATACACGTTGATTTTTCAAAACAACAAATATGGCCAATTAAAAATTAACAAAAAAAATTCAATAAAAAATTACAAAATAATTGAAAAATGTGCTTCAGTGAGTTACAAATATTTTCCCAAAAGGATTTAGAAAAATATGATTATTTAGGTCAAAATATGGATGACGTACATGTGCATGGTATGGTAAAACAAAGTGACTTTTAAATAGTGGTTTTTAGAAACGCCTATTGAAAATAAATTACATATTTGGAAGCTAGACTCCGAGTACTACATTTAATGATCAGTGATTTTTTTTAATGTTTCATCTCTAAGTGCTTCAAATTTTAAGGTAAAATGTAACAAGTTCTAAAAATCAGGGAAAACACTTCCACTTTTCAGTCAAAAAGTGGACTCAACTTCTTGCACACACCTTACTCCAACTTCACTTCTTTGTCTACAACCTTGTTTCTCAAAAAATGATACTTAATTGCAATGTGTTTTTTTTAATGCATCATTAGATTCTTGGGAATATTTATAGCACTAGTATTATCACAAAGAATGGAAATAGGTTCATCAATCTATACTTTCATCTCCTTCAAGTTTTTCTTCATCCATAATACTTGAGTGCAACTTGAAATTGTTGCAATGCACTCTGCTTCTATTGTAGATAAAGATACCGAATCTTGATTCTTGCTTAACTAGGATGCGATACTTTCACCGAGAAATAAATATCCACCACTTGTACTCTTCTGATCATCTAAGCTTCTGACCCAATCTATATCTATGTATGCAATTAGTGTGGATTTTTCACTCTTGTGATACAACAAATTGAAATTCATTGTAGCCTTCAAATATATAAATATCCTTTTTATTTCCTTGACATTATTTTCTTTAGGTGTTGTCTAAAACCTAGCTTCCATCCCCACAAATTACATTATGTCTAGTCTGGATGTAGTTACATACAACAAGATACCGATCATTAACCTATACAAAGTTTTATTTGTTAGAACATATTCATCATCCTTACTCTATTTACACCTAGTAACCATAGGTGTAATCACTAATTTACATTCTTCCATCATAAAATTTCTCAAATTCTCTTGTATGTACTTGTTTTGATAAATGAATATACCTTTGTTTGATTGAGAGATTTTTAAACCAATAAAGAAATACAACTCACCAAGCATTGATATTTCAAACTCTTCTTATATTTCATCCTAGAATCCTTTTCTCATAGCATCATTGCTACCTCCAAAGATTATGTCATAAATATAAACAAAAACAATCAATAATTGACCACCTTCTATTTTATGTATGAGTTTTTGTCTTCACTACCTCTCCCAAAACCTTGTTGTTGTAGATATCTATCCAATGTAGAATACCATGCTCTAGGAGCCTACTTGAGTCCATAAAGAGCATTCTTTAGTCTACAAAAAAAATCCAATTTATTTGAAGATTACAATCCTTCCCATTGTTCCATGTGGACATCATCTTCTAGTTCTCCATTTAGAAATTAAAATTTGAGATCCATTTGATATACATTGAAATTATTGAATGATGATAATGCTAAAAACATTATGATTTCTTCTAACCTTTCTATCAAATAAGATGTCTCCTCAAAGTCAATTCCCTCCATTTGAGCATATCATTTTCACATGAGTCCAACCTTATTCAATATCACTTTTCCATATTCATTCAACTTATTTCTAAAGACCCATTTTGTACCAGTGACATTTTGTCTTTAGGTCTTAGAACCAACTCCCAAGTTTCATTTTTCTTAATCTAAGTTAGTTTTTCCTCCATGACATCTAGCCAACCTTTTTATTTACTTCCTCAACATAAGAACTTGGTTCAATTTTTGATAATAAGGAAAAGTGAACCTATTCATTTTATTTCTTAATTCTTCTATGGGTTTGAACTCCACTGTCCTTATCTCCTATGGCTTGATCTTTAGAATGGTTATTTTAAACATACCTAGCTAGATTCTTTATAATTTTATTCTCTAAATCATTTCATGAGTCTTCATCACTAATGTGGATTATATATTAGTTATATTCTTCATTCAGAGCCTTATTAAACTATATTATTTCATCAATATTTATTTTAACACTTTCCACAATCCTTTTCAACCTTTTGTTATAACATCTATATGCCTTTCTTTTCATAGAATAACCAAGAAAAATACCTTCATCAGATCTAGAATCAAACTTACAAAATTTTCTTCATCCCTCTTGATGTATCATTTTCTTGAACCAAATATCCTAAGATGTCTTATTGAAGCCATTCTTCCTTTCCAAAATTCATATGGTTTTTTCATAGTCTTTGGTGGTCTTATTTGAGCTCTACTCAAAATTTAAAGTGTTTTCTAAAGCAATTCTCTCCAATACGGATCTAACATTTTTTCTTAACACACCATTTTTATATCCATCTCCTATATAGTATGATTCTTCCTCTTAGCTACTCCATTTTTCCAAGGAGTTTTGGGAGAAAAAAATTGTTTTTGAATCCCATGTATCTCGTAGAATCCATCATACCTATAAGAAGTGAATTCTCCACCTCTGTCTAGTCTCAAACACTTGATAGTTCTTCTAGTTTCATTTTCAACGATTTCCTTAATTGCTTAAAACTTCTCAAAATATTTTAATTTCTCTTTCAAAAAAGTAATCCAAGTCATTCTATAATAATCATCAATAAGCATTATAAAATACCTGTCACCTTGAATGCTCTTTGTCCTATTTGGTCTACATAGATTTTGAATCGTAAATAAAATAGGGGTGGGAATGCCACTATTCTCCTGAGGTCATTCAATAATTTCCTAGGAACCAAAATTGGATTGACCATCAACCCCAAAGGGTGAGTTAATGCTCAAGAAGGAGGACCTAGGAGGGGGGGTTCTTTAAGCTTTGAGGGGTTCACAACCAAGAAAAAGCTTAGAAGAGACAACTTAACATTCAACTCACAAAACCTAGTAATGCAAGCCAAATGATGAAATTAAGAAATAAATAGGTATGATGTGTGTACTTGGGAAGTCTGGAATTGAAATGAGGATTCTAGAAATGCAAAGAAGTTGTCAAAATATGCTAGGGAGGAATAAGATTCCCTTACTGTTGTCTTCGTCTCACTTCTTTTTCTAGGGCACAACGTGGAATCTTCAGATGCCAAAATAGGATCTAAAAGAATCCCTAAAAATACCCTCGGGAGGACTAAGATGCCATAGGTGGCAACTTAGTCCTATTTTAAATTTTTGAAATCTTTGAATGTGATCCTTGGTCTAATGTATGCACTTCCTTCTTCACTAAATCGTTAGCTATGAACTTGTAAATAACCTGCAAAAAAAGGAAATTTGATTGATTGTTTATGGGGATTTTCCTTGGTCAAATCCCTTGTTTGGTAATTAAACCTTGATGAAAATGCATAGATATAAAAATAGAAATGTGTGTGAGCTCTAATCTTAAGTGTGTTTAAGATTATGCAAGCTATAACATGGAGAAACCCTATTCAAATGTGTTAGAATAGAATTCCTAAGATGCAAATGAAAATGACCCATAAATGAGATCTCTAATCACCTTAATAAGTCACAAACATGAAATGTACCTTAGGCAGAAAATAGAACAAAAATGGAAGATGGAATCAATCAAGAAAAAAGTCCTTAGGTTCGATAGAATGTCTAGTTGCATCTCCAACCTAGAATATCTCATGATAGATCTTGACTTGAAAATGGACTTGAAAAACTTGTAAAAACACAATAGAAGGCTGCTCCAAGACTTCAATTCCTTGCTCCTTGAAACTCTCCTTTACTTATCTCAACTTGCTTTCTTTCAACTTACTTGCTTCTTGCTTATGTGAAAATGGGGTGTGAATCTTACTTTTATAGGAATTCTTATCTAATAACCCAATTATTAGATCCGAAAGGCTGAAAAAATGCTAAATTAATTCAAATATTTTGATTTCCCATTGTTAATTCCCAAAAAATAAATCCCTTGAGACTAAGATGCCCTAGGTGGTATCTTGGTCCCACTAAGGGGGACTAAGATGCCACCAAGGGTGTCATGGTCCCACAAGGATTATTTTGCAATTTTAAAAGGTGGGTTACCAAGATTAAAGGTTGTTTATGGATTTTGGTTGGGTTTAAAGTTGAAATATGCCTTGAGATGCACCAAAAGGGGTCTTAGGGGCCCATAATGAGTGACTTAAAGGGAATTTAATGTAAGGAGTGCTAAAATAGGTCCAAATCAAGTGTGAAAATGCAAAGGTATTTATTTTTCTACACTAAATTTAGCCCCCACTTTAGCACCTATAGGACACGACATGCATATGCAAGCTAAAGTGCTTCAAAAAGTAACTTTATAAAAGGATACTCATATGGATTTATTAGGGAGAATGAATCCCCCACTGTAGTTACCTGAAAAACTAAAATTTTAGGAACCACATCCTACATCATAGATTCATTAGTAGCTCAAAATTAATCCTCTTATCTAACTTGCCTAGAAAATCAAATTTGAGGGTAAATGTATGCCCCCTTGATTCTGCTTGCTTTACAAAGGTAGAATCAAGGTAGCAATCCAACTACATCAAATTGAATAAGTCCATCATAGGTAATTTCCAAGTACCATGGAACATGATGATAGACATTTTATGAGAATGGGAGTGAAACCACGATTCCAATGCCACAGATGACATCGAAAATGAAGTTCACTAGGTCCTAATATGTTAGGTTAAATAAAAAGAATTTATTTTTCTTTTTAACAAAATGTGACCTAAACATGCATGTATATAAAGATAAAAGGGAGGTAACTCATATTCATTATATATTTTACCTTTTTCAAAGTGAGATTGGAGTAGAGTGAGCCATCATGCCTTGAAGACTCCCATCCACATGTCCACATATCGAGCTTCTACGAGAGGCGGTTGCATGGGACAAGCTACAACCTATAGTGAGTGGATTTTTCCTTCTTTTTACTTTTATTTAATCAATTTTTTATGTTTTCATCAAACTTTTAAATGAATTTAGAGTCTAGGGAGTGATTTTATTTCATTTTTCTAGATTTTTGCAAAGTGTCCCACTTTGTCACACAGTGTCTCACTTTGTCGCATAGTGTCCCACTTTGTCGCACAGTGTGCCAGTTTGTCACACAGTGTCCCACTTTGTCACACAGTTTCCCACTTTGTCGCACAATGTCCCACTTTGTCGCACAGTGTCACACATTGTCACAAAGTGTCACACTTTGTGACAAAGTGTCCCACTTTGTCTCAAAGTGTTCCAGTTAAGGAATAAAGTGTCTAGAACCCTTAATTAAGATATTCTAGAGAAACTTTAGCACACCTTTTGACCATTAAAGCAAAAATTTAAGTTTTTAAAGATGTTTTAAATGAAAATTTGGGTCTTTTCTATGCTAGATTGAACCTCAATTGTGCCAACACTTGGACAGTTGAACGTTCAACCATCTATGAGAGCTAGTCGATCAACTACCTAAGGAGGACGTGTAAATACTCTACAAGATGGGCCCCTACTGGGCCTATCTCTTGTGAGTGATGTCATATCATGATGTCATGCTGATGGCATTGGTAGAGAGATGGGATGTGAACACTTGCACATTTCATCTACCTACAAGAGAGATGACTATCACACTAGAGGATGTGCACCAAATACTGTAGGTTCCCATTCAAGGAAAGAGGGTTTTTCTAGCATAGGGTAGGAGATTTGAGGAGATGTGGTGTGACACTGAATATTTCCTAGGGAGATTGGTTTATTGTAGGATCATAAGACTGCAAATTGAGCTTGTATGGCTTCTACATATTCAATCACCACTCATCAAATGCATCATGATCTTCACAGTAGCATTGGTGCTAGTCTCCGATGGCCATGGGGCACATCTAGAGGGAGAATTAGTGTACATGGTTCAATACATAGAGAACTACCATGTTGTATTTACATGGGTTGGAGCATACTAACAGACTTATACTATGACTTGGGTCAGTTTACTTATGGAGAGGTGAAAAACAATAGAGGAGTATGATGAGTGGTGGGAGGTGGTTTGGATAGGATCTATCTTTCCTATGGGCTATCCTATGGGCTTTCCAAGAATTTTACTAGATTAGGGGGAAGAGAATAAAGAGTCATGCAGGAGGGTGGATCTAGCAAACCTATTTATAGATGGGGATGAGAAGTTAGAGGAGGATAGTAACTACGAGGGAGAGGAGGAGGATGAGGAGACAGAGGATGAGTAGAGCCAACCTACAAGTGAGGATAGTGACAAAGGTGAGGCTTGTCCTCCTAGACTCGAGTGGAGAGATATAGTTCACACATGGGTTACAAGGTCACAATATACACATGCTAGTTTCTGAGAGCACGAGGAGAGTAGTAGGGTGTTCAAGATTCCTATGGATCATGCTATAGACCCAAGTGATGATATTTATTATTATTATTTATGTTTTTTATGTATATCATGCTCATGTATATGTATATATTATGATGATGTATATTGATTATTCTTATGATTTCTATCTCGCAGGTCCCATGGTAGATCTTGAGGACCTCTTCCAACATGCGGCTACCTAGATAGTGCCACACCTTCCTATAGATGAGGCTACTATCATAGGGTACATGCCCCCATAGTTCATGGTGCAACGCATGGACCTATTCGAGCCTTATTTGAGGCTCAGGGGAGAATTCAATAGTGTATCCACATGTGCTAATCAATTTGAGGGTTGGGTATCAATACTGGAGGTGGAGTTAGAGGAGGCTCAAGAACCTTAGAGATCTAAGAGAGAGGCTATCTTATAGTCAAAGGTTGAGTGACTACAAAGAGAGAATGCTAGAATCTAGGCTGATAGAGACTACATAGAGTGAGAGTGGGTGGATGCACTGATATGCGAGGGTGAGGCACATGGGACACTACATACTATGCAAGAGATGGCTACCATGAGTATATCATGATCACACACCATCATCTCTCAATGAGTGCAACCAGGTTAGATCTTGAGGGATTCAACAGTCATAGGCCATAGTGACATTGTACTATTGATGAGATGTATTAAATTTTTTTGATATATATATATATATGAGCATGCTTGGATTTTACATTTATGTGTATTAAATGACAATGTGATTTATTAAATAATATTTTTTAGACTATTCAATAAATATCTCCATGATATAACATGTCTTTTCTTAATTTTTCTTAAATCTATGATATAGTATGTTATGTTAAATTAAATTCATTCATGATTTAATTGTAGAATATTAAATGCAAATAAAGCTCTAACCTAACATAACATACACCATAAGGTATGAATAAAATGGTACCTAAAGAATCCAAAACAACCTTGGACCCACTAATCCACAATTCGAGACAAAAATCTATCAGGAATGAAGCAAGTGCGAGATATAATGGCATACTACCCATTACCTCTAACAACATTTCTTTAAAATCTCACACTATTCAGAAAGGCTAGGCATAATACGAATGCAAATGCATGACACTGATAGGTTCTCAAAGAGGTGTACCATCCATTTCAGATATCAGGTATTGCTTTGGACCTATAGCTTTCTTCAACTACATAAGGTCCTAACCAATTAGGGCTAAAATTTCCTTTCTCTGTTAGGTTAGCATTGACATTTTGCTAATTCTCGTATAGCACCAAATCAACCTTGTTAAATGAGTGAGGGATGATATGATCATTATAATTTTTTTGCATTTTCTTATGATACGTTTGAAGATGTTCAAGGGCATTTATACACCTTTCATTGAGAATTTCAAGTTGGTTTAATCGTTGTTCCCTATAAGTATTGTCATCAATTAGTCCTTGAAGAGCGAATCTCTAACTCCAGGGGCATAATTGCCTCAACACCATAAATAAAGTTATAAGGTGTATTTCCCATTGAAGTTATAATACTAGTACGATAAGCCCATAATGCATATATTAATTATGTATGCCAGTCTTTATTATGCTTGTTTACTATTTTCCTTAGAATTTTTTAAAGAGTTTTGTTAGTTGATTCAACTTGTCCAATAGATTGTGGGTAGTAAGGTGTTGAAAATCAATGTTGTATATTAAATATTTCTAAGAACATCTTCACATCCTTATTCTTAAATGGTGTTCCAGTGTTCGATACTAATGTGGAAGGAAGTCCAAAGTGAGCAATAATGTGTTCCAATATGAAATGACATATTACATTGATAGTTGTTGAACGTAAGAGAATAGCTTCTAACCATTTCATAAAATAAAGTGTCGCTGTGATTATAAATGTATGTCCAGTGGATGAAGGCAGACATATTTTTCCAATAATATCCAAACCCCATACCGAGAATGGCCAAATAGGAATTTGTGCACGAAGCTTGGAGGTAGGAGCCTGAATTAAATTTTGATGCTCTTGACACTTATGATATTTCTTAATGTATTCAAAGCAATATCATTCCATATTTTTCCAATAATAGCCTATGTGAATTAGATTTTGAACTAATGATGTTCCTCCAAAATGCCCCCCACAAGAACTTGCATGAGCTTGTTCTAGTGCTATAGGGATTTCAGACTGTTTAATACACCTAATTAAAAGGCCATCAAAGGACCTTTTATATAAGATGTCTGCTAGGATGATATATCTAGATGCAAATTTTTGAATACAAGAGCAAGTGTTTTTATTTGTTGGCTCAAGAAAAGTACCATCTTTCAAATAATTGAATATCGTATCATGCCATTCACTTGAGTCTTCAATTATTGTTGCTAGCACTTCTTTTGCTTTATCTTCAATTGATAGTTTCATAATTGTATGCATGATGAAGGTGAAGTATTTTGAAGGATCTTGAGAGAAAATAAAAGAGGCTACACTTTCCATTGCATCCACATGACAATTATATTTTTGAGGGATGTTGTCAATGGTGAATGATTCAAACTTCTTTAACAAATTCATTGTGAGATCCTTGTGTTTTGATAAATTTTCATGCTTTGTTTGATATGTTATGTTTTTTTGTTTGATGGCTAATTGTGAGTCACCAAATATCTTAATGTCTCGAGCTCCCATAGCTAGAGCGACACACAATCCTATAAGTAATGCTTCATACTCAGCTGTGTTGTTTATACTTAGGAAGTTTAACCGATATGGTAACGAAATAGTCTCTTTTGAGGGTGGTTTTATTATAATCCCTTCGTTGGAGCCAATTCTACACTTAGATCCATCAAAATACATTTCCCATCTATTTTCTTGAATTTTCAACACATTATCATGAGGGAAAGAATTATTAGCGGGTAACGCTAAAGGAGAATGAGCATCAACTAGCTGGTTGATGAAGGCTTGAGACTTAATTTAATTTTGTGAAACAAATTTAAGGTCAAACTCAATTAACAACATTACCCACTTAGCTAAATGTCTTGATAAGTCTATTTTAGTGAAAAGGTGTCTTAAAGGGTCAAACTTCATGATCACTTGTATTTTTACATTCAATAAGTAATGTCACAACTTACTAGTAGAAAATACAAGACCCAAACATTGTTTTTCTATTTTTGTGTATCATTTCTCATAATCAATCAATTTTTGACCAATGTAATAGACATGATGTTCTTTACCCTTTGCATCTTGTTGAGCCAACAATTCTATGAGATCATGGGCTGATGCCAATGTGAAAAGGATGAATGGTTTGTTTTGCATAATAGGTTGTAAAACAGGTGGAGTGACAAGATAATACTTCAAACTCTCAAAGGCTTATTTACAATCTTCATTCAAATCAAAATGTATGCCTTTCTTGAGAAGATGTGTAGATGGTAATGTTTTATTTGCAAAGGATGCTATGAAATGACGAATATCTTGAATTCTTCCTTTTAAGGTACACAATTGAGAGATATTTCTAGGAGGTAGCATGTTAACTATAGCATCAATTTTATTTTTGGTCACCTCGATGCCTCTATCCGATACAATAAAACCTATAAAATTTCCACTATCTACACCAAAGACATTTTTTTAGATTCAATCTTATATTTTATTTTTGAATTCATTCAAAACTATTCTGAAGAACATTCACGTTGTCTTTTCATGTTAAGGATTTAGCTACAATTTCATCAACATAATCTTCCAAAATCTTATTTATGTAGTCATGAAATATTAGTGTCATAGCTTGTTGATATGTTGCACTTGCATTCCTCAATCCAAAAGGAATCATAACCCAAAAAATGTTTCCCAAAAATTTGTGAATGTTGTTTTGTACTAATTTTGAGGGTTAATGAAAATATGATTGTATACAAAAAATTCATCCATGAATGACAAAAAAGCATGTCCTACAGTCAAGTATACTATCATGTCAATATTAGGATGGGGAAAGTCATCTTTTAAAGATGCTTTATTCAAATCATGAAAATCCATACACATCCTAATACGATTTTCAAGTTTTGCGATTACGACAATGTTTGAGATCCAAGGAGAATAATCTACAGGTCTTATGAAACCAGCCTCAAGGATATTTTCAATTTCTTCCTTAACTAGCAAGGCTATTTTAGGGTTCATTTTTCAGATCTTCTATCCGACGGGCTTAGCATTTTCAACAAGAACTATATTGTGTGTTACAATCTTAGGATCAATTCCTGGCATATCAAAATAAGTCCAAGTGAAAAGTTTCAGAAATTCATGAAGCAAAGTTGCAGTATCCTCTTGTTCTCCATCATGAGGACATTTTCCTATCTTAATCACTTTCTCTTTATCATTGATGTCCATTTATATATCGATAGTATCCCCTAAAGGAAGCGCATTTGATTTTTAAAATTAAGGGTTGTATTCTTCATTATTCATGTCTATCTCATCATTATCCTTTTCTCCATCTTTTTGTTTGGTGCTAATCATAGCACATGTAACCTTTTTCTTGGGAGGAGGACGAGATGATTTATCATAAATCCCTAGTATTTTTTTCAAGGCTTCTTCATATTCAAAGTATTCCCTTGATGGTTCAAAATTCATATCAATAAATTCTAGATGCTTCAAGGTAAGATTGATTTTTGACTTACATGTAATGGTTTTGATGTTTATGAAGGTCTCTTGTTTGCTTGCATTATCTTAGGATAGTATCCTAAACTATTTTTCATTTCTTGCATGTTAGGTTAGATAGGAACACAAATTCATTGTTCTTTCTTTCCATGTATCCTTTTCCACTATAACCCAATTGCTTCATAAGCTCATAATCTCTCCCATAAATTTTTTCCATTTCTTTCGGGTTTGGTGGTTGTTGATAATATCTCATCAATTTTTTTTGTGTAGCTTGTGTCTCCTTCAAGAGTAGATGAGCCATATGCTTGTGAGTTTTCTCTTGAGTTTTATGTTGACATAACCTTTGGTCACTTTTTTTTTTCATCCTCTTTTCTTGTGATTATATATTATCCCATAAATAAAGGTGTGAATTCCAAGGAACCCCAATCATCATCTAATAATTTTGACACTGTCTCCATCTCTTGTGTTTCCTCTTCATAGGTTTTATTTTTGATGTTGGAATTAATGTTTTCAGAGGACTAGTGATTCCTTTTTCAATTTGTAAAAAAATTTCAGGCTCAAGGTCCATTTGAATTTGGTATAAAATGTTTTTATAGACATACTTCATGATACAATGAAGAGTCAAAGGTGACGCATGTATTTCATGAATCCATGGTCTTCATAAAAGAAGATTGTATGAAAGGTCATGAGGCATAACATGAATAGGAGCTTGTAAGGTAGCCTTTGTAACTATAATAGGTAAATTAATCACATCGAGCGGTTATTTTCCTACATTGCCAAATCCTCAAATTGATAAGGAATCAAGTTTCATTTTTGATTTGTCCACTCCCAAGTTATCTAAAAGGTTCAAAAAGCACACATTAAGGGCATAGCCATTATCAACAAGGGTCCTTTTTATTCCCGTGTTGTTGTATTTGGCTATTATCATGAATGCATCATATTTATTTCTCATCTCCAAGGAAGCGAGCTCCTATTGGTGAAAGGTAATGTCTACATTAGCTATATTTATTCCTTGTATTAGAGATTCCACATCATTTTAATTTTTACTAGGAGAAACCACAACTTGTTATAAGCCTATTTGAAGCATGGTGTGGTAACTAGGTGAAGTTTGAATAAGATCCCATAAGGAAATTTTAGCGGGAGCATTCTTATGTTTTTCAACAAGATCATACTCCTTTCTTCTATGTAATTGTAAACAAGGAGCACTAGGAAATATAGGATTAGGCAATGGTAACAAGATGAGATTAGGTTGAGGTTGTCTATTATTCCTTATGTTATATGTATGAGAAATAGTATTATAACTCAATTGATGTGACACATTTTCCTTATGTGTTTCAAGGATAAGGATAGGTTTGTTTGAAGGTGGATAAATGATAAGTTGAGGTTGAATGAAATTTACTTCTCTTTTTTTAGGTTTATTTGAACAAGACTTAGTGGAGGAACCTTGTGAGATGAAGTCCTCAAGAGCTTCATCTAACATATCAAAGTCATTACTACTAAAAGGCTTGAGGATTACACTAACTTGGAAAAAGGTTTTAACATACTAACCAGAAATGTATGCTTGTTCAAATTTGATGTTTTTGGTTTTTGTCTTTTGGTTTTTTAATGAATGTAATCTATGTCTAACAAAATGAAAGTTCAATAATCTATCTCTATCAATCAATTGTAAACATGAACTATGAAAATGCATTAAATAGTAAATTGACAGACTGAAACATCAAAGTAACTACAAAAAATAGAAGCACAGAAAGTCACTGTTTAACCCTAAAAATTGCAACCTCAAACTCCAGAGGGACTAAGACAATAGTAAGGGAATCTTGGTCCTACTGATGAAATTTGGAGGTTCCATAAACTGGAAAAAACAACACATAACTCAGATAGGATTCTGAGCCAAAAATCCTGAGAGGGACCAAGATGCCAGTAAGGGCGTTTTAGTCCCAATAATGGTTTTTTTTAGAAAAACACCAAAATATGAGTTGTAAATAGTGTTCCCAGGTTTCCTATCCAGGGAATTTATGTTTACAAACAAAAAGGTATGTAAATGAATGCAAGAAAAAGTGACTAATAACAAGCAATTGAATGCAAATTTGAATAGAATTTTTTTCAATTTTGAATGCAATAATAATTTTCCTAAATGCAATTAGGATGATTGACAATGCAATATTTAGTTTTTCAATGAGATATAATGATGCATGAAAGAAAAAAAATGCAACCTATATGCACTTTCACTAATGTAAATATGAGAAACCCTTGATGCATTTTCACTAATGCAAGATGCCATGTAAGAATGAATGCAACCTAGATCTAGGGCTTTTATAGACTCCAAATTAGAAAATGAATGCTCTTAAATGTCAGGTTCACCAAAATGAACCAAAATTGGATTGACCATAAAACCTAAAGAGTGAGTCAATGCTCAACAAGGAGGACCTAGGAGGGGGGTTCCATAGGCTTTGAGGGGTTCATCACCAAGCAGAAAATTGGAAAAGACAACTTAACATTCAAATCACAAAACCTAGTAATGCAAGCGAAATGATGAAATGAAGCAACAAGTTATGATGTGTGTACCTGGGAAGTTTGGAAATACAATGAGGTTTCTAGAAATGCAAAGAAGCTATCAAAATATGCTAGGGAGGACTAAGATGCCCTTACTATTGTCTTAGTCCCACTACTTTTTTTGGGGCAAATGTAAAATCTTGGGATGTTGGAACATGATCTGGAAGAATCCCTGAAAAATACCCTCAGGAGGACTAAGATGCGCTAGGTGGAAACTTAGTCCCATTCTGAATTTCTAAAATATTTGAATGTGATCCCGAGGTCCAATGTCTACACTTCCTTCTTCACTAAATATTAAAATCTAAATCTAGTAAATAACCTACAAAAAAGGGAAATTTGATTGATTGTTTATGGGTGTTTTCCTTGGTCAAAACCCTTGTTTGGTAATTAAACTTTGATGAAAATGCAAGGTTTTGGAAGTTGAAGCTTACATAAAATGGTTGTCATTAATGTCAATAGGTTTTCATTGATGTCAACACAGTACTAAATGTTTGAGTTATTTGCTAAAAGTTATTTCCTATTGAAGATGACCATTATAGGTGGTCATGTGTGTTGGTTTTTAGGTCCCATCTCTATCATGAAGACAAGCTATGATTTAGATATTCAAAGATCTTGGCCAACTCAGCATGTGCAATATTTTATGTGGACTAATTATGTCTTATGGATGTTTTGGCTAACATAAGAAATGCATTAACCTTATATAAGGCTGACCTAATTAATAAAAAAGATATACATATATATATGAGACTCTCAAAAAAGAAAAGTAAGAAGCATATAGAGACTCTTTGGAAAGAAAAGAGTGATGGAAATAGAGACAAAAAAGGAGCATGATAGTAAGAAAGCGAAAGAGAGAGTACAACATAATAGAGTAAGAAAAAAATGTGAAGACAATAAAGTGTATGATCAGAACATAATTATTGAGCGGTTATTGAAATGCAGTACTTGTTATTCTAAGCTTCATCCAAAACTAAACTCTGCACAAGAAAGGTGTATCCTATTAGTTCAATCTTTTGGCAGTGAGACACTGTCATTGTATCTTGGTGGTTAGCCATCCTTTGTATCTCTATGGCAGTGAGCCCTCCATTGTAACCCTATTGAACAGTGAGTCCTTATTGTAAGCAGTGAGCCTTTTTGTAATCGGTTTTGATATTCTCTATAGTGTGAGTTAATTCTCACCATGGTTTTTCCCTCATTGGATTTTCCACATAAATCTAGTGTTATTGTGTTTGTGCATTGGATTTGATTTTTTGCATTGGCATTTGATGTTTAATCATTAAGAAGTTTATGTATTAGTTCTCGTAATTGAATTGAAGGTTTTAATCTGTGACAACTTATTCAACCCCCCTCTTAGTTGTCCTACTCAACACATAGATTTGAAAATGGAAATGTGTGTGAGCCCTAATGGTAATTGTGAAAGATTATGCAAGCTAGAACATGGAGAAACCCCATTCAAATGTGTTAGAATAGAATTCCTAAGATGCAAATAAAAATTACCCACAAAGGAGATCTCTAATCACCCTAATAATTCACAAACATGAAATGTACATTCCTTAGGTAGAAAATAGAACGACAATGGAAGATGGAATCAATTAGTAAATAATTTCTTAGGCTTGGAAGAATGGCTAGTTGCATCTCCAACCTAAAATCTCTCATGATCCTCCATAGTCATCCATCATTAGTCTTTGGCAATGGTAGATCTTGACTTGAAAATGGACTTGAAAAACCTACAAAAACACAATAGAAGGTTACTTCATGACTTCAATTCCTTGCTCCTTGAAACTCCCCTTTACTTATCTCAACCTGCTTTCTTTCAAATTACTTTCTTATTACTTTCTTATGTGAAAATGGGGTGTGAATCTTACTTTTATAGGAATTCCTATCTAATAACTTGATTATTAGATCTCAAAGGCTGAAAAAATTCTAGATTAATTGAAATATTTTCATTTCCCACTCTTAATTCCTGAAAAATAAAGCCCTCGGGAGTAAGATTCTCTAGGTGGCATCATGACCCAACTAAGGGGGACTAAGATGCCACCAAGTGTGTCTTGGTCCCACAAGGATTCTTTTGCAATTTTAAAAGGTGGGTTACCAAGATTAAGGGTTGTTTATGGATTTTGGTTGGGTTTAACGTTGAAATATGCCTCAAGATGCACCAAAAGGGCTCGTAGGGGCCCATAATGATTGACTTAAAGGGAATTTAATGCAAGGAGTGCTAAAATAGGTTCAAATTAAGTGTGAAAATTCAAAGGTATGCATTTTTCTACACTATAGATTTGTTTGAATCAAATCCAATGGCTTTGTTATATAATATTCCTTAGTAAGAAATATGATCCTAATTTGTTTTCCCTCATGACATGGTTTACAAATAGTAGATGGAGGCTTCTTGATCTTTAGCATGTTTGCTACCATTACATTTGAACTAATCCTCACAAGATCATCAAAATTGATATGTCCCAAACTTTTGTGCCAAAGCCAACTCTCTTCTCTTTGTATGACAATTTCTTTCCCATTGATCTCATTGAGATGATATACATCACTATTGTTAGTGTAATTAATTAACTATTACACTAGCATAAGTTAACTTAGGTCTTAAGTTAATAATTTATTCTTAGGTTGCATTTAATCATTTAATAATGTTGTTGAGATAAGATACCCTTCTAGAAGATGAGTTATCTTTTCTAAGACTTATCTCTATTATGTCATCATTCCCTAGGTAGTTAGTTAGGGTTTCATGTTGTCACATGTAGTGTGATTTGAACACTTGGAAACATGTTGTGCATTCTAGGTTTAGCTCTTGCATATATAATCAAGCATATGTACTCTTGTAAACTCTCTAGATCATCATAATAGAATTTCCCATTTTGAATGCCATTATTATACTTTTTGTGTGGTTGATTATTTCTTCCTAGCAAAGGTCCTCCATTGAAGACTATAGCTTCATCAGGGACATTGTGCATCCATGATTTTAATTTGGGAGTCCTCCATCCCTCCTCACTTTATCTGCATTTCATCTCCTTTTTGGAGAGGGGTTTTCTTCCCACTGGGTTTTCCCCTTTTCTCCGTTTGTGGAAGATTTGTTTGCATCTTCATTTGTACATGGGTACCTAAAATGGCCATCAGCTGGGACCCATTATCTTTGCAAAATCATTGCATTTTCTTTTCCTCCATAAGTTGCACTTATGGAAGGGTGTTAGTGTAATTAATTAATTATTACA
The DNA here is from genome assembly GCA_007115665.2 of Sequoiadendron giganteum. NCBI lineage: Eukaryota > Viridiplantae > Streptophyta > Pinopsida > Cupressales > Cupressaceae > Sequoiadendron > Sequoiadendron giganteum. The sequence goes on from CM021108.1 coordinate 94,189,399, forward strand.
CTAGCATAAGTTAACTTAGGTCTTAAGTTAATCATTTAGTCCTAGGTTTCATTTAATCATTTAATAATGTTGTTGAGATAAGATTCCCTTCTAGAAGATGAGTTGTCTTTTCTAGGACTTATCTCTATAATGTCATCATTCCCTAGGTAGTTAGTTAGGGTTTCATGTTGTCACATGTAGTGTGATTTGAACACTAAGCAACATCTTGTGCATTCTAGGTTTAGCTCTTACCTTTATAATTAGGCATATGTACTCTTGTAAATTATCTAGATCATCATAATAGAATCTCCTATTTTGAATGCCATTATTATAATTTCTGTGTGGTTGGTTATTTCTTCCCAGCAAAGGTCCTCCATTGAAGACTGCAGCTTCATTAGGGACACTATGCATGCATCATTTTAACATGGTATCATATATTTTCTAGTGAAGATTCATCTCAACATCAAGAAAGTTGGCTTGTGAGATTCTTTGTAGGCTTGAGGGTTTTATTTCATAGGCTAGTTGGTTCTACCAGGGGACCAAGCTATTTTCTAGTGCAGATCAGGCTCTATCCAACCTCTCCATTGCACTCAGAAGGCCTCAAAACCTATAGATCACCTACCCATTCATCAAAATCAGAGACATATCATCCGAGAGCTAGTTGAGGTACTATCTAGGGTTTGCAATTTTTTGTACTATCCATACAAATTGGCAGAAAAAATCTCCCTTTTAGTCATCCTCCAAGGCAATTTTTTTTTACATCTATAGGCATTTTTTGTTTCAAAAAAATTGGGCAAATTTTTCTAATGTTGGCAGAAAAATTGAAAATTTCGGGCAACCTATAGTAAAATTATAGTCGGCATCAAATATTTTTCGATGGCTATAGTTTTAGGCTTCATACTTTTATCGGTCAACATTTAAATTATTTTCTGCAAATTAAAATTTTAATATCGGCATTTATTTGTTTTGAATTGTCAATTTATTGGCATTGTTCAAAAAAATTCCTAGTTGGTTTGCCACCAACTTCTGTAGACATCTTCTGTCAGCCGCATTGATTTCCCTATACCACTCATACCTGGCCCGTTCGATGTTACATCCGTCTTTCCCACCGATGGTTCCTGTCACCAGGTCTTCCATCATCGGTCATTCTATCGTTGGGTCGTCCACTCACTGTGGGTGTTTGTTCCCAACCCCCGCAGAGAGCCCCATCGACATCTGTTGGTTGTTTGTCACCAGATCACTGAGAGCTCCTACCATTGGTTCTAGCCCATCGCCGTAGGTAACGGTCCCATCATCTGACCTGGGCTCTACTATAGAAGTGGCGCCAACCCTCCATTCTGGCCGTGCCACTACATCACCACCCGCCTGCCACTCCGATGCTGCTCATTAGGTGACACATGTTTTTTTTTGCCAACTACAGCCCCGTGGCCACATTAACAATTGGGGGCCAATTTTTTTTGCTCAGGGGTGCTTATTTTTTGCACCTGGTTATCTTGCAAGCCCTAATAGGGTAGTTTTTTTTCCGAGGGGCATAATTTCTTGCCAGGATATCAAAAATCACCAAATGAGATATCATCAGAAAGAGGATTTAGAGCACTATCAAGTGGTACCATCTATTTTGTAGGATTTTTCTAAAATAAAATTCTATATTCAACTGAAGTCAACACTCCATTTCGGACTCAACAGTCAATATCTTCACATCAGATTGTCAAAATCCAATGATACCAATGACATTCAGAAGATATGTTAGTGCTTTTTTCATCCATCCGGTCACTTCTTTCAGTTTCATCTCCAGGTATATTTTATTGGGTTTTTGCAATTTGATGTATTTTCCTAATTTCTGGGACATCCTAAAGCTTGAAGAAACATTTCTTGATTTCAGAAGCATATGTTCAATTGCAAATCATATTTGGAAGTTTCTGTTTGTTGTTGAAGGTCATTGTCTTTGTATTTTTGGAGAAATTTGATTGTACATTATGGGGCTGGCATATACTCCTTCTCTAGTTATGTTGCACAAGGGAAACTATAAATAATGGTGAGATGGGATCATACACCGTCTCCAATCACTTGCACTGTTTCCACATTTGTATGGTATAGTTCCCCATCCAAGTCAAGGTATTCAAAATTTTGCTTGGAGTTGTAGCAGATATAATGTTTTAGAGGTGATTGCAATGCATGTTGATTGTGATGTTTTGGAATCTATCAATTATTGTGATAGTACTCACATACTTTGGACTAAGATTTGGGATCTATATGGAGATCATGACACTCCACCTTTCCCCAATGCTCATTCTTCAGAATGTCATTCCTCAGATCAACTACCCCATGATGATATTGTTATGTAGAAGGTTGTTTGTTTGGATTTCCTTGAATCTTCCAAAGCGGTTGACAAGGTTTCTTCAGATGATCCTTCTTCTCCATCAGAAACTATTGCTATCCCTTCACATTCAATAATTCCTTGTCTAGAGTCATTGATTGAGGCTTCCATCATCTTCATTCACCAAGACACATTCAGTTTTCGAGACTGGACATCACAGTATAGCTTTGTTTTAGGTATCATTGACTTGGCTACTTCTATTGGTTTGGAGGAAATTCTTGAGGGGATATCACTCCTCTATTCATATTCCACTTTGGAGAGTTTTCTTGAGTCTCCATATTCCTTTGTCTCAACCTTGATTGGAGATCCTGAGACTATCTCAGAGGCACTAGGTTTCTCTTCAGAGATTTCATGTATGAGAATTCTTCCCTCTCATTGCATTCAGGAGTCAAACTTTCTTTAGTATCCACCATTGGATTGGCTTTAGTATTTTTTTAGTGGTTTTGAGCACACTTTATTTTGGGGGGGTAATCTAGTCTCCATCACATTCATTGTATTGCAATCTTTGGATCATGTTCAACATCAGTTTCCACATCATACTAGTTTGTCACCTTCTTCATTGATTAGGCATGTACTTGATTTGATTGTGGCATCTTCATCTTCATCAGGCAAGGAGACACATGAGAAAATTTCAAAGACATCATCAACATTCATATACATCCTTCCTTCCTTCAATTCCTATCCAAAATGGGAAACATCTCTACACTTGCACTTGGTTTTGTTTCTTCCGAAAGGGAGACAAGTTATTTTTCGACATTGGATCATGTCTTTTCTACAGGTACTTACCCTTTTTGTAGGTGATCACATTTTTTGGGGAGGATATATAGTCTCTCTATTTCCCTCCTATGGTGGGGCTTTTGATTATATTGTATCCATGTGACATATGGTGTTCTTGGGGGGTATTTGGGAGTCCTCCATCCTTCTTCACTTTTTCTACATTTCATCACCTTTTTGGAGAGGGGTTTTCTTCCCATTGGGTTTTCCCATTTTCTCTGTTTGTGGGAGATTTGTTTGCATCTTCATTTGTACATGGGTACCTAAAATGGCCATGATCTGGGACCCATCATCTTTGCATAATAATTGCATTTTCTTTTCCTCCCTAAGTTGCACTTATGGGGGGGTGTTAGTGTAATTAATTAATTATTACACTAGCATAAGTTAACTTAGGTCTTAAGTTAATCATTTAGTTCTAGGTTGCATTTAATCATTTAATAATGTTGTTGAGATAATATTCCCTTATAGAAGATGAGTTGTATTTTTTAGGACTTATCTCTATCATGTCATCATTCCCTAAGTAGTTAGTTAGGGTTTGATGTTGTCACATGTAGTGTGATTTGAACACTTAGCAACATCTTGTGCATTCTAGCTTTAGCTCTTGCCTATATAATCAAGCATATGTTCTCTTGTAAATTATCTAGATCATCATAATAGAATCTCCTATTTTGAATGCCATTATTATACTTCTTGTGTGGTTTATTATTTATTCCTAGCAAAGGTCCTCCATTGAAGACTACAACTTCATTAGGGACATTGCACATCCATCATTTTAACAACTATCAGTCCCACTTCCTTTTGCAACTAGCTCATTGGTATTATTCTTTCTAATTTTGCAACCTTTAGCACTGAATGATATCTTATAGCCTTTATCATACATTTGATTTACACTTAGAATATTGTTCTTTAATCCTTCTACATATAGAACATCATGAGTTTTTTTCTTTCCACCATCAAGACTTAAAATACCCTTATCGATAATCTTAGAAATATAGTTTTTACCAAGGGTTACATCCCCTCCATAAAATTTCGTAAAGTGCATTAACTTACTCTTATCTCTGGTCATGTGACTTGAACATCCATTTTCAATAATCCACATATTTTTCTCCTTTTGGGAATGTAATGTAGTTTGAGCCACCATGAAATTCTTTGATCTTTGTTCTTCTATTTTCTTCTTCTAAACTTTATCTTCTTCACTATTTTGACATATTGACTTATATCCATTTGTATTGGACATAGAAGAGCTCACATAATTGCTTCTACATTTTCTAGCAATATGTCCAAAATTATTGGACTTGTGATAAATAATATTAAAATTGAACTATGGTGTAAATACATTTCTACTAAAAAAATTATTTCTTCTTGTTGGGATATTTGTACAATTCATAGCTTTATGAAAAAAATGATTACAATTAAAAAATTAAACAAAAAAAGAACGATTTAACCTATTAGTGTATCCTTTTCCTCTTGAATCTTATCTTCTGGATGTTCTATTATTTTTGTGCACTTGGGTGAAACCATTTTTCACCAACTTGATTTCATTGGTTGCCACAAATTTTTCATATTTTAGAATTTTTAAGCCATTCTCTTCCAGACTCTCATTAACCAAATTCATGGGCTGCTCAGTCACCTTATTCTTTTGTATGTTAGTAAAATCAATGCTAATTTTGATATGGAGTGATCTTTGAATTTCTATTATCTGATCTAAGATCTCAGTGCTCTTCCCAAAATTCAACTTTAGCTGATGATTTTCTTTTCCAAGATCTTTCCTTAATGACCCAATCTTTGCTTTAGTTTTTCACAATCCTTATGTCTTTTTAGCAACCTTTTTTTTAAAAATTCTTCAATCCTCTTTGCTTCTTCCACATTAATCTTCAAATCAATGACCATATTCTCTGCCTTCTCAAGATTCTAAGATACTATGTCTTTAACTTTCACTTCTTCAACAATTATTTTCTCTAGCCTTTTAATTTATTTGCTAGCATAGATGAATTCTTCCACAATATCTATTTAAAAATCATCATCATTTGTAGACTTCATTTCTACATCACCTTCATAAGTTTCCATAGCCATGAATAGATCCTTTTCTTCTTCATTCCTAGAAGTGGCTTGGTCATCATCATCAAATTAATAGACTTATTGATAAATAAACTCTTTTGATTTTTCAAAAACTTTTTCCCTTTGAAAATGATTTCTTTTCATTGTTTCGAGAATCTTTGTATGGACACTTAACCATGAAATGTCCTACTTCACCAAAATAAAAAAAATTGAAAGGAAACTTACCTTTATATTTTCTAGAACCCCCTTGTAACTTTCTAACAATTTTTTTTCCTTTAGATCTGGTCCATCTTCTAAATCAGGATCATCTTCCATCTTAGACACTTTGAATGCCACCTCTTTCTTGAAATATTTGTCATTATCAATTCTCATCTCATAGGTAGTAAAAATTCCATGTAACTCATCCATTGTTAGAGTATTCAAATCTTTAACTTATTCAACAACAAAAAGTTTTGCATCAAAATTTTGGGGAAGGCACTTGAGTACCTTTTTCAAAATCCTACCTTCATTCATTTCTTCTCCAAGACATTTGATAATGTTGACAACCTCATGAACCTAGAGTAGGAATGTGTCAATGTTTTCCTCTTCCTTCATTTTTTAGACATTCAAATTTACCTTGATAGGTTTGAATTTTTTATTCTTTGACCTTGTCATCACCTTCATATATGTTGTGTAACTTAGCCCATACTTCCTTGGATATCCTACAATTCATAATATTCACAAACTCAAAGTTAGGTAAACCACATAAAATATCCTTTCTTGCTTTGGTATTGTTCTCAAAAGCCTTGTTTCTAGCTTGATCTTTCGGGGGACTATTAGGGATTTCATGTCCATCCAAACTTATTTCCAAACCTCAAATTCTAGGGCCATAATATATGCTTCCATCCTTACTCTTCAAAAGGCATAATTAGATCCATCAAAAAGTGGTACCATTTTTGAAGTCTATCCTTCTTGAGCCATTATGTGTGCCATCCCGAATCTACCTCAAGTTGTTAATATTTTTCAAAGGAACTCATCTCCAATACCAATTGAAGGGAAAATAATATATTTAGAGGGGGGTGAAACAATATATATAAAAAATTTAATTCAACATGAATTATCATTAGTAACTTCTCCAAACATGAAACTTAGAACATCAAAGTAGCAAGTATTAATTTCCTTAACCATTAAGAAAAATAGATGCACACGTCCATATAGAGAACACTAAATATATGTGAAAACCTAGAATGGGAAAAACCATGGTGAGAAGAGCTTCTTGGAGCTACTATCCAAATCTAGCCTTACAAAAATAATCACACTTACAATCATGAAGTAGGCACTAACCTATTAAAGACATCAATCTGAAATTGTATTTGTATGCATTGACATACTCAAGACACCAATCCCTAACATAAAGATCTAAGAACCAAATAAAAAGGGAAAGACACCAGTCCTACTGGATTACAGAGCTATGATTTGGGAACCTTCAAGACTGATAACACAAATTTCACTCGATCTAATCAGAATTCAAATGTGATCCCACATAGTATACAATATTTTGATAATGGTTCATAATTATTGGAATGTAACTCCCATTAATTACACATATATTCATATTGAAGCCCTTGATTATATAATGTTCCTACACACACCTTCTTTGAATGATTATTAGTCACAAGTATATACATTCAAGCATATAAACAACATCTCATGTCAAGAAAGGACCTCTCAACACTATCCATAATCAACCATGTCAACTAAGGGTAGACTTGAATTCAAATTGATATGAAATGCGTAATTGGGTAAGTCCTAAATCAATTGCATTGCTACCAGTGATAGATGATGTTATGCACTTCCTATAAAAAAATTAAACTAGTCCGATTTTACCTTCACACACTTCATCCAATTGGTGCACACTTCCCTTCTCTAGTGCAAGCACTCAAACATTATTCACAGTCAACCAACCAACATAGACAACACTCTATTACTTCTAATTTTTTTTCTATTGAAGCTCAACTTTTGAAGCTCTGAAATCTAATACAATGTGAGTAAATTTAATTTAGCTCCAAGTTGCAAACAATAAAACTCAACTATATTAGAATGTAGAGAAAAAACACTATGATAGTATAATATCCTACATGATTAGTAAACCACATAATACTTCCTTAAAAACTTCCATACTACCTCCAAGAGATGGAATATATATATAAGATAATATTTTAAGCATACTATAGGTACCCTAATTCACAATAAAGATAATAATAACATTTTGCAACTAATCACAATACTTCCTAGTTTCAAAATATTAGACATGACATGAAAAAATTAATACTTCAAGATTTGAAAATCTTAGACATGAAATTATAGAAGTAATACTTCCTAATTTCAAAATCTTATACATGACAAAATTAATTAATTTTAATTCTCATTGATCTTCTGACATCACTCCTTTGACCTGCTAACATCAATCCTTTGACATAAATGAGTTCCATTGACATCAATGACAATATGTGCTCAACATGATGGCTAGGGAGAAATAAAGGGTGAGATAGAGAGTAGACATGGATATATTGAGAGAGGGAGAGATGGAGATGGAGAGAGAAAGAGTGAGAGATAGGGAAATATGGGAGAGAAAGAGAAAGGGAGAGGTAGAGATAGAGAGGGGGAGAGATAGGTCTATAAAGGGAGAGGGAGAGATAACTCAATATATGTAGAGGGAGATGGGAGTGGGTGAGAGAGAGATATACATAAAGGGAGGTATAGAGGTTGATAGAGAAGGATATTGAGATAGAGGTAGAGAAAGAGAGTAAGGAGAGGGAGAGATATATATTGTGAGAGATATATATTGAGATAGATAGAGATAGATAGAGAGGTATATGGAGTTAGAAGTGGGGAAATATATGGATACAAAAATATTCTAGGAGATAACTATGAAGAGGTAGGTTTTATTTACTTTGGGTATTACCAACCCTTAGGTTTGGATTTTCCTTAGACATCCAACCCAAAATGTTTTAGTTACATGTCAATGCCCAAAGATATTTTTTTTGCAAATTATAAAAAAATGACACAATCTCAAACATGTTCTCTATTATCTTTGCTTTTCTTTCTATAATATTTTGCTATGGAGATAGCCACCCAAGATCTAAAGGCCTATGGAAAGCACAAAATACTTAGAAGATCAATATGACAAGAATAAATTGTATTCCTATCAATGAATGCAAAAATATTCAATGTAAAAATGTATTAGAGACCCCTTGGTTACATAGCCAAGGTGAGATACAAGATGTCATAGGATTATGACAAGTGTCTTAATCATATGACATAATACGACTAATCGCTACTACCTAGGTCACATATAGTAGCTGTCAAAAGATAAGATAACAACTAATGACAACTAACACCTTCTAGAAATAATCTTAGAACATAAGTAAACTTAACATGTGAATATGTCTACTAATTACCTAGTAAGTGAAATAACTAGGTACAAGACAATTATTCACACCAACACTCCCCTTAAGTGCAACTTAGGGGGAAGATTATTATGCAAATAACTCAAAGATGGGTCCTAACTACAAGGCCATGTTAGATACCCATGTACATATGAAATGCAATCCCTCACAAATGGGGAAAGAGATAAAACCCAGTGCGAAAAAAATCCCCCCAAAAGAGAAACAAAACAATAAACAACTCTTAAAAAGATGAGAAGGACAAAATCTCGAGTGAGGAAAAAGTCCCCCCCAAAAGAGATAATGAGGAAGGTCAAGTGACCCTCCTCGAAGAAACATCTCACACACCTAAGAGAGCTAAAAAATGGTGATATGTATTCTTAGTGAAGGGTTTGGTGAATATATCTGCAACCTTCTCTGTTGTAAGACAATACTGCAAATCAATGACCTGCTCTTGTTTTAGCTCCCTGATGTAGTGCATATGGATCTTGATGTGTTTGGTCCACTGATGTTGAATTGGGTTCTTCAAGATCCTAGATGGAACTTTGATTGTCACAATGGAGGATCATGAGTTGCAGAATGATGAATCCAAACTCAATCAAAATATTCATAATGTTGCCTCTTACTCTGCCAACAAATGGGGAAAGAACCAAGGTGAAAATTGTAGCTAGAAGTGGACTTATGATCATCAAGATTTCTATCCCAATCAAAAAATATATATCCAACCAAGGTGAGTCTTGTACCTATTGCATAGTTAATCCCATAATGTGGTGTACCCTATATGTAATGCAAGATGCATTTGGGAGCTTTCAAATGAAGCTAATGTGGTTCTTACATGACTTGCATGAAACCATGCCAACTACTAAATAAATATCAGGGCATGTGTGAGTCAAGTAGATGAGTCTCCCAACAAGTTAATGATACAAAGTGGCATCAACAAGTGGAGTAGGATACTTGAACTCAAGTTTGACTCCTGGGAGAAAGGGAGTAGATGCAACCTTACAATTAGACATGTGGAATCAAGCTAGAAGGTCAAGAGCATACTTGGGTTGAGCAAGATTGATCTTGGAAGAGGATTGTGCGATCTCAATCATGAGAAAGTAGTGCAAGAGGCCCAAGTTAGACATTAAAAACCTATCATGCAAAGAATATTTGACCTTGCCAATGATGGATGATGTACTCCCAGTAATGACCAAGTCATCAACATGGAGAACAAGAAGCATGTGGGAGTCATCTTGTCACAAAATATAGAAATTTGAATATGACTAGCACCTAGAGAATTCTTTCAAGAGAAGAAATCAGTCCATCTTGTCATACCAAGCTCGAGGGGCCTATTTGAGGCCATATAGAGACTTATGAAACCTACAAACCAAAGAAAAATCTTGAACAAATCCCTCTAGCTATTCCATGTAAATAAACTCTACAAGATCTTTGTGAATAAATTCATTCTTCACATCCATCTGATGGAAAACCCATCCATGAGTTGCTGCAATGGAAAGATTCAAGTGTTCATGGATTTCATCTTAGAAATAGGGGCAAGGCTTTATGTGCAATCAATATCAAGAACCTGTGAGAAACCTTTATCCACAAGTCTTGCTTTGAACTTATCAATAGTTCCATCCACTACATATTTGGTCCAATAGATCCACTTACATCAAAGCATTTTTGTCCACTTAGGAAGAGGAACTAAGTCCCATGTGTGATTCATCATCAAGGAACTATACTCTTCCTCCATTGTTGAATACCATTTAGGAATGGTTGAAGCCTCCTTAAAGGATTTTGGATCTGAAGCAATAGCAATGTAGACATGTAGAATATGTTGATGTTGTCACCAAGTCCTTTGAGTGTCTAAAGGATCCCCAACATGATTTCTTGTTGACTTGATTCTGCCAAGTCCAACGAGGTTTTGAAGATGATGGGAATGAAGGACAAGAATCTTGTGAAGGTGAAACCCTATGAGTAGGAGGTGAGGTAGAATCATTTGAGTTACTGTCATTTAAGTCCACTATGGAGGAAGGATGAGGAAAATCAATGGTCAAGCTAGGAGAGCTTTCCTTAAAGTGAACACTCCTCTCAATGAATAGTTGATGTGTCTATAGATCCAAGAGTCAATACCATTTGATACCATCTAGATATCCAACATAGATGCAAGGCCTAATTTGAGGTTCCAAAGCTTTATGCTTCTTTGTAGGAATGCATGCCCAAGTTGGAGAGCCAAAAATTTAAAAATTCTACACAACCAATTTTCTACCACACAAAGCCTCAAAAGGAGTCATGCCTTTCAATGCCTTGTGGAGAACCTAATTCTAAATGTGTGTAGCATAGTCAATGGCTTCAACCCAAAATTATGGACCAATAGAATGAGCATGAATCATACAAGTAGCCATTTTATTGAGGATCCTATTTTTTCTTTCATCTACATCATTTTGTTGTGGTGTGTATGCTACTGAATGCTAAAGATTGATCCCTTGAAGAATACAAAATTGCACAAGGTTGTGGTTCACATATTCTTGACCATTTTCAGTATGAAGAATCTTGATATACTTTCTAGATTGCTTCTCAACATGAGCCTTGAATGTTTGAAACTTTTCAAAGACTTCATTCTTTTGGAAAAGAAAGTAGACCCAAGTGAATCTTGAGTAGTCATCAATGAAGGTGAGTGCATAGAAAGATTTTCTAAAGGATAGAATTGGAAATGGGCCCACTAGATCACTATGAACCAATTGAAGAACTTATAAAGCCCTCCAATACTTTCCTTTATTAAAATTCTCTTCTAGGTGCTTACCCATATCACAACCTAGACATACACCATCTGAAAATTTGATGCGAAGGATACCTATGACCATATCCTATGAGCTAAGATACTAAAGATAGTGGTAGTTAGGATGTCCAAATCACTCATGCCATAACTTACTCACTGAATTTGAATGAGTAAGCAATGTTGTAGGATGAGAATGTGGCACAAAGTGAGAAAAATGATATAGTTGAGTCTCATGATTGGCCTTTCCCACTGCAACCAAGGCATTATCCTCAAGGTATTTGACCACAATTGTTTCTAGAGAAAACTCAACCTTCTTACCATTCCCAAGATGAGTGATTTGGTAGACTAAAAGAAGGTTGGCATACAAGTCAGGAACACAAAAACCATTCTCAAATGATCCATCATCAATGTCAACTGAACCTTTTCCAACAACTTCCACATGAGTATCATCACCTATAAGAATGTGTGGTACTGTACAAGGCTCCAATGAAGAAAATTGTTCCCTGTCAGAACCCATGTGATGTGTAGCACCTGAGTCAAGTATCTGCTATGATGATCTTATGGCTGGAACAAGTTCCTATCCTTTTCCTTTCTTTGATTGTGAAGAAGTAGATGGAGATGCTTCCTTTTTGTAGGAAGATGGCAAATTGATGTTATTCTTTTTTAGGAGATTAGTCAATTCATCAACTTTCTTAGCATAACAAAAGTGCTCATCATGACCAAATCTCTTGCAATATGCATAAGTTATTTTCTCCTTCTTTTGTGAATTCCCCTTCTTGGAATATTGTGAAGAGTCTTCTTGTTGAGGAGAAGAGGATTGTGCTTGATCTTTGTGTGGCTTATTCTTTGATTTCTTCCATTTATTATTAGATCTTGTGACTTGGATGGCTTGAGAATACCCATAGTGATAAACTTTGTTTGTTCAATCATCAACATCTTTGTAAATGAATCAAATGAAGGTGTAGTATAGGAACTTCCCATAGTTAATCGTTGAGTCTAAAAAATAGAAAAAAAAGTTGCATATTCTGAAGGCATATTCTGAAGGAAGCTTGTCCAACAAATTGAAGACAAATTATGCATCCTTCTTATCAACACCAAAATATTTGAGTTGAGCTCACAGTTCATTAGCCTTAGTGACATATTCTTGGATTGTATCAAAATTATTTATATCTAGATTAGTGAGATCATTATCAAGTTTGTATCCCTAATCTCATCAATTATGCCATGAAATTGATAAATTTTATCCCAAGCTTCTTTAGCTGATTTACACTTATCAATGTGAAAGATAAGATCAAGAGAAACATATTTCCTGTGTTCCAAGATCCATATAATGATCCATTCAATTTTTAAATTTTGATCAGTTGGTTCTGGAACGGATCCATCAATGTAGTGTATTAATCCTTTTTTTCCATTAGTTTACCCCATTCATTATTTTCCATGTTGCATAGTTATGTGGAGTTAAAAGAGGAAACTTAGGATGACCC
>CM021108.1:94202356-94259212 GCA_007115665.2 Sequoiadendron giganteum
GGAAGATGACTTTCCTGACCTTGGGGTGTTTGTAGGGTGGAAACCATTGGAAGAGTGTGTGATTTGGTGAGGACAATCTTGAATATGGTCAAAAAAAGATAGGAGTGATTAGTATTATGATTTGAAAATATTGAGGGGGTCAAACAAAATGTTCTTGAGTATTTGGTGTGGCTTGGGATAGGTTGGAATATGCACTTCCAATAAGGTTGTCATAAAACCCTATGTTTCTAGGCTCATGAGAGGGTTTTGGAGTTGGGGGTTAGTTTGAACCCTTAGGGGCCTATGAATTTGAGAATCCTAAGTTTTGAGAACATTCCTAAGAATTTTTTGGGTTATCCTAGTTTGGGGGTGAATTAGAGAGGGGGTTCCTTTGGAATTTTGGCCTAATTGTGAAGCCTAGAACCAGGTGGGTGTGTTGAAAGTCCTCATTGGTCCAAAAGAGTGACCCTTACTTTTCACGTATGTTGTGTAACCCTGAAAAGGGTATCTGAATCCATATTGCAATTGGTAGGTGTTTTGGAAAGACTAAGTGAAAATTGGTTCAAACCAGTTTTGGAGTGCTACAAGGGTAGGGTGATGTGTAGGTTGCTAAATGGAGGACCTTGTGGAATTGAGAATTGAGATTGTGTAGAAACCTTTATTTTGAAATTGGAAGGAAGGTCACCACCTTACCTCTACATCAAGATTTTTTATGGATCTCAACTCCTTGTTCCATGTATCTAAGACCATTTACTTTGTATCCATGGGGTTAAAGAAAGAAGATGGGTCCACAAAGAAGGGGATTTTCAAGAAAAAAATGTCATCAAGAATGTGTAGACATTTAAAAAAAGAACCGTACCCATTTAGGAACAATCTCTTGAGCCTAAAATCAAAATAGGTACCCATTATACTTCAAGATCCCATTCCAAAAAAAGTATCTATTATAGAATATGTACTTGTTTGGAAACATGCACCCATTATGGAATATGTACCTATTTCTTAAAGCTATTTAATATTGTTAAAAAATGACTATGAAGTCATTTTTCCCCTAAACTCTTGTGACTTAACGACAACCAAGGTAAAGAGGGTATCCATTTATGAAGCCATTTACACTAACAAGAAATGCCTACTACCTCCTCCCATTAAATTTATGAGTTTTAGCAACCTCTAGTTTAGGATTTTAGGTTTTCTTGTGTTTTTTTCTATATATTTAATGTTTATAGTTTGAAATTATGGTTTACATTTCGGATATGCATTTAAAATTTATAGTTTGGAATTAGGGTTTATATTTTAGGTTATTTTAATCCCATAATTGGGATGGATTTTATAGCTCCTAAAACCTAATTTCTACATATATGAAATCAAAATAATGGATACGTTAAATTTGTATGAACAATATAGCTCCTAAAAGATATAGAAACCAAGACCTAACTAGATATAAAAACTAAAACCCTAAACCCTCTCTTAATCTTGTGATGTTATAGAAGTTGACTCCTATATCTATTTTATTTCTAGTATTCCAATATCTAAAAGGTACATTAAAATGGATATAAAGAACTCATACCATCTTAATGTTTCCTACTCTAATTTTTTTGACCTTGTTACACTATCATGTGCATAAGATGATTCCTTAATATATCCATATTATCCTATAAGTTAATGAGTCAATTTGTATCAACACAAAAATATTAAATCAAACCAAATATATAAGATACTATAAACATAGTGTAAGTAATATAAATGATCGTTCATTTCATTCAAAAAATAAAACTTTTAAAATAAAAGTAACTCATATAATCATTAACTGTATCATGAGAACTATACATTCACATGAACTTTCAAATTAACATTCCAATAAAAATATCCATTCTTATTATGTATGTGGAAGATAATAATTTTAAACCTAATCATACAAGGAAATAGCTCCATTTACCCCCATTTAATTTCCTTAAGACCCTATAGGAGTACAATAGAGAGTTCATGAACCAATCCTGCATGCACCACTAAAAACCATTTCTAGATATTTGTAAACCCCACATAGTCCAATATAATAAGATAAGATAAGGATGTGAGTTTAACTTATACTAAAATTGCATACCTATCGATAGGATTCATATTTTGAAATATATACATAGGTTAAGTCCACAAATATGGGAGACCACAAAGGGGTCTTTACTGGCCACCTTATTTTTTAAATCAAGAAAGATTGACCTTGGATGAGAATTTGAAGATAGTTACACTCAAAATTTTAAGATGCAACAAAAACAAGTCATAGTGCTTCGAGCCTACTTTCTAAACTACTTTAAAAAAAAAATGGTAGAGATTATGGGGTTCATAAATGGGGGCCACACAAATCGGTCCTATTTTTTTCAAACAAAACATAACATAGCATCTAGTGTGTCCCCCCTAGAATGTTAGCTTTTTTTTAGTATTTTAAAAATTGCTTCAATGAGAAATTAGATAACACTATGTAGTTTATCCCCAAGTTTTCTGCTATTTTTAATAAATATATGATTTTTTACGAATTTTTAAAGTGGAGACATCCTTAAAACCAAATATTTGAGCATCTTCCCCCTACTTTTTTTGAAAACTAATTAAAAATTATTTTTTTGAATACTTGTATAATAGATTCTAGTTTCTAAAAATATAATTTATTTGAAATTTTGATGAATAATTAAAAACTAAAGTAATATATACCAAACATTGGTTTTTGAAATAAATGGATACACAAAAAAGAGAAATTAAAGATGGAAACTTAACATACTTAAAATATGAAAAAAAAAATGATTAGATTTCTAAGAGAGAGCTTAATATTACCATGGTGGTTTTTTGACTTGACATTGAAACACGTGCAAACCTAATGGGGAGAACGCTTGAGATTATTTCAATTTTCTTAGAATCTACAAAAACACATCTTTGGATGTTGGAAATTCAATCCAAGCCTTTGGGTTGGAAGCCCAAGAAAAATTCAAGCCAAAGGCTTGGTAATTTCCAAAGAAAATAAAAGTGTGAGTGTGTTATAACACACTCACATTATGTCAAATCAAAAAATAATGCAAGAACATTATAAAATTCTCACATTATGTGATTTGACATAACGTGAGTGCATTAAAGCATGCTTGTGTTATGCTTTGTTAAAGTTTTTTTATATATGTATGTATGTATGGGTTGAGGGTATAAGGTTAATTGTATAGGGTATAGGGATTAGGGATTAGGGTTTAGGATATTATGTATAGGGTTGAGAGTTTAGGGTATAGGATTGAGGGTATAGGGTTTAGACTTTAGGTTTGGTGTATGGAGTTCAAGGTTAAGGGTTTATCATGTAGGATTTAGCACAGTCTATAGTTGAGGGGTAGTGTTTAGGGTTGAGGGTACTAGGATTTTGTGTATATGGTATAGGGATTAGGGTTGAGGATATATTGGGTATAGGGTTGAGGGTATACAGTATCTATTTAGGGCTGAGGGTATAAGGTATATGGATTAGGGTTGAGGTTATAGGGTTTAGGCTTTAGGATTTAGGGTTGAGGGTTGAGGGTATTGAGTAAAGGGTAGGGTTGACAATGTTAGGTATAGGGTATAAGGTTTATTGTTGAGGGTGTAAGCTATAGGGTTAAGGGTTGAGGGTGCATGGTTGAGGTTTTAAGGGTATAGGGTTGAGGGTTTAGGGTTGAGGTATAGAGATAAATATTGAGGGTACATGATTAAGTGTATAGGGTATAGG
Organism: Sequoiadendron giganteum; assembly: GCA_007115665.2. Classification (NCBI taxonomy): domain Eukaryota; kingdom Viridiplantae; phylum Streptophyta; class Pinopsida; order Cupressales; family Cupressaceae; genus Sequoiadendron; species Sequoiadendron giganteum. The sequence goes on from CM021108.1 coordinate 94,206,057, forward strand.
GCTTAGGGTTGAGGATACTTGGAACAGGTTTGAGTGTGTTGCGTTTATGATTGTTTTCATATAAGGTATCTATTTAGGTTTGAGGGTTTAGGGTTCAGGGTTGATCCTGTATAAATTTTAGGGTATAGAATTGAGGATATAAGTGAACCAAAAAATCTGGGGGAAAGGTTGCACTCTTACACTTGTAGGGTTTTGCACCTAAAAGGAAAGAGGTCTTTCTTTCACACCCAAAAATTGGAGGGTTCATTCAAAGGATTAAGGGTTAGTTATGTGATGCGTGTGTGAGATGTGATGATATAAGTGTAGTAAATTGAAAAGGAAACGACTTATTGATGCTAAACTAAATAAATGAAAAGTGCTGGAAAACACAATGTTGTATGCAAACATGTACAAAATGACCTAGAAATGTAAACTAAACTAAATAGAAAGATGTGAGATAGAATGTTTTCACTTGGAATCTGAAGAGGGATGAGATGGAGGTCTAGAATTCTAATGAAATTATTGCAGAAGTTGACTAGGACACTTGTGGCAATCTGGGTGACTTAGTCCGAGATCCGAGAAAACTGATTCGGAGCCCATTTATGCCAAATGGGTGTTCAAATATGCAAAACTAAATAAAAGGCATGTCAAGTGGGACTAGGTCACCATTTTTGGTAACTTAATCCACTTCTAAATTTTTAGAAATTAGAAAGTGGGAATGGAAGCCCTTAGTCCACACTTCAGTTCTTCACAGATGTATGCTTCTTGAACTCTAATTCTCAAGCCTGAAAGTGAATTCTAGTGGATGTTTTGAATTTCCAAGAAAGGAGATTTGTTCAACAAGTCTTCAAAGCCTTCAATGATCTTCAATGTACCTAAATATGAAAACACACAAGGAGAGAAGGAGAAAATTTTGATTGTTAGGGCATGGGGTTTGCCTTGGTCAAACCTCTTTTAGGTAACTAAACTGAAACAAATAGAAAATGTAATGAAGTATGAACATGAAACAATGGATTAAGGACCTTCCCAATATGAGAGATCTTGATTTTTTGCAACAATCAGCCCTTGAATGCTTCAAAAAAGATGTCTTGCTGACTTAGAATGCTCAAATCCTAGCTTGCTTGAGAAGAGTGATGAAGAAAAGAAGGAGATGGGAGAATGAGACTTAGGAGTGTAGAATTAGAGATTAGGGTGAAAAAAATGAGAAAAAACCTTATTTATATATGTTGTGCCCTAATTTCCTTGAAAATAACACAATATAGGTTGACCTTATGGTTTTGGAGAAAAAATCTTGCAAGCATTTTAAGTTAAATTTGAATTTGATGCCACATGGGACTAAGTCACCCAAGGTGGCGACCTAGTCTACCTGGGCATTTTTAATTGGTTTTCGAGGATTAAGATGTTTTATGATATTTTTTAGGATTGTCTTTTGAAACACGCTAAAGTAAGACCTATAAGTGCATTAAGGGGTCATTATAGTGTAAGAAAGGGTTACCTTGGTTTAGTGATGACAACCCTAGAAAGGTGTGAGGGTTGGTTACAACACTTTAGACTAAGGCTTGGAAAGGGGTTATTTAGGTGAATTATGATGAAAGGGTCTTGTAAAAGTGAGGAAATTGTTACAAATCTTCACAACAACTTTTCAAGACACCTTAGAATTCAAGAAAAATTAGGCCAAAAACCACAAGAAAGGGAGTGAATGATTGAAAAGTGTTAAGGCTACACTTTTTGGAGACAATTTTAGCCCCCACTTTAGTGAGAGGATGAACTTGCTTCAAACTCACACTAAAGTAGGCAAGTGGTATGGATGGTGAAGAATGATAAAAGATGAAGGAGGTGGTCAAGCCCCCAGGATTCAAGATCCTAAGTCAAAATGACATAAGTGCAAGTGGACACATTCAAGGGTGAATGATTTGCAGAAAAATGAGATGCATGCTCATGCAATGAAAAGAACTAGAATGGAGACAAGAAAAAAATTAAAAAGGGTTGGATCAAGCTTCAACCATTTGTGTAGCTAGTTATGGATCATATCTAGGTTGTTTGTCCAAAAAGAAGATGTGTACTCACTCTAGGGCAACGAGACTCTTGGTTGTCCACTAGGTGAGAAGGCCCAAAAGGTGAGAAACATGCATACGGTTGGTATGCACTCACACACACATAGGTGGCTATGGGGAAATTTGTGCTGCTAGTTGGGCATCCTACTCAAACCATACCAAAGTTATACTTCATGATAACTTTAATAAGGCACCTCAAAAGAGAATGATTTTAAAAATGATGGTGTAAGGAATGTTCAAAGGGATTTTTCTTAATTTGTGAAAAGTCTCATCTTAAGGAACATCATGTGCAATGTCTCCAAGAGAGGAAAAGTGTAAATGGTCTCATATTGTTTGTAAGAGAGGACAACTGCAATGTCTCATCGTGGGAAACATTGTACCTAATGTTTCCAAGAGAGGGAATCACAAGAAAAATAAAATTGCACAATGAAATGTGAGTGTTGATGTATGCCCCTAATTTAAAGTGGTTTCTAACACCATTATTGTGAGAAATTAATTTAAAGTAGAAGAAGAGTCCAAGACATGAGAGCTTGTTTAGAAAGCCCTATGCCAAGTCATATGTTTCTGATAAGCTTCATCATGAAAGGGGTAGTATGTCACATATGAGTCAACTTAAGACATATCATCCAAATCCCAACCTTGCTCTTATATGTTCATGAAAGGTTAATGACTATATAAAAGAGACAATGACAAGTGTCATATGAGGGAGAAGGCTAACTATCCCATTTCCCCCACTCAGTGCGGGACAAGAGTGAGCCAAAAGGATTTATGAAACGTGAGGTAGAGTGAAAATAAGTATTGATTAGAGGAATGAGGTGCCCTCACATAAGGGAGAGCACCAAAATCCTTAATATGTATTTTTATACTCAAGGCCTTACACTCATTAGTGGAATGACCATGAAATTGGTGGTAGGAATAGAAGGAATGTTTGTGGTAACATTTATTTCGAGTTCTGGGAGGAAGAGAGATCAAGTGATCTTGGAGGAGTCTCAACAAGATACCCGCTTGATCAAGGGTAGAAGGTTATCCTTTGGTTTGTTAAAAAGAAGTGTCTTGCTTAGTATAGTATGCCATACTTACACAAGGCACTATAGATTGTGAGATTTTGTATGATCCTTTGGAGGAGTGTGTAAAATATAAATCCATAGTGGGTTGTGAGATGACATTAGCAGTAAGTGAAGAGTCCTTTGTTGATTTCAATTGTTGCAATGAATCACTTTATAATCTTGGGTTATAAGGGTGATTTAGGATGGTGTGGACATGAGATGAAGTCTCGATGATCTCTATTAAAGGACAATAACCAAGACCATGATGTATTGTTTGCATGTTAGGCTTGATAGGGTTGTGGATACCTTGTTTGTTAGCACCACGTCCTTTTCCATTGTAGCCAAGTTGTTTCATGAGCTCATAACCTTTTCCATAAAGATTTTTCAACACTTTTAGATTGGGTGAGTGTTTGTTGTTGGCTTCTTTTTCTAAAGTAGTTGAGATGGATGCTTGCAAAGGATTGGTCGAGTCCTGTGTTGACAAGATTGTGTTTCCCTTTTTAGAGTCTTTGTGTATGATCTTGTATTCATCCATTAATGTAGGTGTGAAGTCTAATGAACTCCAATAATCATCTAAGAGCTTCATGATTCACTCAAGATGTTGTTCTTTATTTTTGTGTTATGAGGGTTCCACTTGGGTGGTTGGTGTTAAGGTGTTGAAATGTTTCTCTTTGTATTTCTCAATGTTCAAGCAACTATTAGGTTCAGGGTCAGCTTCAAGTGTGTACAATTTTTTGTTGTAGATGTACTTCATCTTATGATGGAGAGTGGAAAGCACCTCATTCATTGCATGAATCCATGGTCAGCCTAGGAGGAGATTATATGAAATCTCATGAGGCATAACATGGATTATTTGTGTTCAATGTGGTCATTCCAACTATAAGAGGTATAGTGATCACACTGAGCGGTTTCTTAGTGACATTGTCAAATCCTCTAATAGAGAGAGAATCAGCTTTGATGTTTGATTAGGCAATGCCAAGCCTATATAGAAGGAAAAAACTACACACATTAAGGGCATAGCCAGTATCTACAAGATTTTTCTTGATCCCTTTTGTTTCATATTGAGAGATTATTATGAAAGCTTCATTTTGTATTTGCACGCCCGAAGGAGGAAGCTCACTTTGGTGAAAAATATTATCAACATTGATTCCATGAATAATAGCTACTATGTCATTTAGTTATGCATTAGGAGGGACATGAAATTTTTGTAAGGAATTATGTATCATGCTGTGATAGTGAGGGGAGACTTGAATGAGATCCCATAATGATATTTTAGCAGGAGTATTCCTTAGTTGGTCAAGAAGGTCATACTCCCGAAGAAGTGAATTCAGGCGAGGGGCAACAAGTAAGATGGGATTGGGCATAGGTAAGGGAGTTGAGGTTGGTTTTTGTTGGTGTGGATTGTTTTGTGTGTAATGTGTATGATAAATGGTATTATGACTCAATTACTATGACACATTATTCTTAGGTGGGTAGAGGATGAGTTCAGGTTTGTTTTGAGTTTGGGGTTTATTTGAAGGGAGGTAAAGGAAAAGTTGAGGTTAAATAATATTAACATCCTTGAGCAAGGGAGAGACTATGGGTGTCTCAATATTTTCTTCTAAGGATACAATATTATTACTATCATTGTTATCCTTATTGTGTATCATGATATCCTCCCTAGGAGGAAGAGTTTTAGGAGAACTACAAACCAACTACTCTTGACAATCAAAGGTTGGTTCTTCTAAAATGACTTCATCACAAAGATGGGAATGATCAATCGTTGATTTATCTTGATCAATAAGGATATGTTTAATTGTGTATATGAGCGAATTTGTACCCCTGATGCAAATTCCCCTTTTACCCTTTCTCGTTTTAGAAAACCAAATTTGAAGGAAAAATTCCACATAAGCCCGCTACCTTTGTGCCAATTGGCATTTGTTTTGTACGTTGATAGAGGAATAACTGTCAGGGATTCCCATATGATGCATAGATATCTATGCAATGTGCTTATTTCCCTAACAGATTACTACGTCTGAAGCCTGCAGAGGTGTTACAATTCCCTTTAGGAGTCAACTTGAAATTCCATCTTGGGCCTATAACATTAGAATAAATCTGTGATAAGATCTGCAGCTAGAAAAAATGATTGTTAATCCTAATATAAATCAAAACTAATCTAAAAATCTAACAATAAAGAACGAATATGAAAACATGATAAAAACTAAATCAACTGAATTGATCTCACCGAATATGCATTCATCCCTTTGAATTATCTCCATTGTTCTTCTCCATTTTTCCTTTTTAGTATTCTTGCCCTCATATTTTTGTGTTTGAATGCAAGTATAGCCGTGTTGAATGTCTAAGAAAAATATCGAAGAATGGTCTCTTCTCAAAAGTATGTGATTTCGGGAGGAGGAATAATGATTACGACAGACCATTTTATAGATTTTGTGTTTGCGAATGATTGACTCAGATTGAAAGAGAGATCGATGAATGAGATTGATGAATGTCATGCGATGTGAGTTCTATCTCAGATAGAACAAGTTAGAACATGAGTCAGGAAAGACTAAAAATAGAAGAAGTTCTTAATCTTTAGTTAAGAATCTTCGAAAATAAAAGAAATAGACTTTGAATGTCAAAGACAAAGTCAAAACTCGAAGATGAGGAATTTGAATGCAAACTTGAATTAATTAATTAAATAAAAGATATTTAATTAATAGATGCATACATGCATATAAGTTAGAACTAGTTAATCGACTAGTTGTGATGGAGAGTCTTCCTGCAGAGATGATTAGCAGTTAAATTCAGAGATAACTCGAGAACTAAAAATAGATCTCAATTCAAAAGGTAAGTGAATGATTAGATAATTGATTGATAGAGGAATGTGATATAAATGAATTAAATGTGAATTAAATGTGAATTAAATGTTAATTTAATTCAAAATTCGAAAATATAAGATTTAATTAAATAAATAAAGATAACTTATTTAATTTGACTTTCGAAAAGGGTGGAATTGAATAATTAAATAATAAATATTTAATTATAGTTGAAAAGGGGGTTAAATGAATAATTAAATAAATATATTTAATTATAGTTGGAAAAGTATGATAAAGGGGTAATTAAATAGTAAATTATTTAATTGATAGATAAAGGGGGAAGAATTAATTAGTTCGCAACATAATTAAATAAATATGATTTATTTAATTATCCAAGTTGAATAAAGGTCATTTATGAATTAATTAAAAGGGGTATTTAATTAATAGAGGAAATATGTGTTAGAAAGGTTAATTAAATAATTGACATTATTTAATCATGACCATGGACTATAGAAAATTATGTCGAATATGTACTTGCAGGCCTAGACCAATTTTCGGTATCTACAGTTTGCCCCTCTTTGATACAATGTTGGTACGACGTTGTGTCAAAGAAACTATGCCTCGGTCGTGCCTCAGCATGAAACAGGTTAGGCTATGCCCCAGTGAAAGGGAGAATGATGAGGAGGTAGTGGTATGCCCCCTCGAGAGAACAGGTGGGTTCAAGGAACATGAGTTTTCTCTCGAAATGGATAGATAATGGTGGTGAAGATGCAAAAAAGAAGAAATGTTAGCATGGATGATTGCAGAATGTTAGTAAGAAATAATTAAGTTTGATTGATTGAGAAAAATACATAATCTTCGATATATTTCCAATTACGCTATACTTGCTTGTTATCATCATTGGGCGGGACATGACACAGATGGATAGTACACACTATGATATGAGATAGACCATAGTGTACAAAGTTATCCACTTGTGAAAAACAGACAGTCATTGACAAGGAGTGTCTTAACTTAGACTAAGGACAAGATGCCCTAGTCGTTTGGTCAAGACAAACCATAGACAACAGTAAAAATAAAAGATGGGTCATGAGACGTCATTTCTCCTCTAAATCCTTTATAGGACATCCTTGAGGAAACTAGTAACATGACTCAAAAAAGAATGTTAAAAAGACAGTTGACAGACAACAACCAAAGAAAAAGAGTCCTAAGACGTCGTTGCTTCTCTAAATCCTTCAAGGGACATCCTTGAGAAAGCTAGCAATAGGATCTTGCACAAATCGATAAAAAGATAAGACAAAATAAGATATAAAGTCATAAAGCCAAATAAATGTATTCGCCAAAACTAGATCTTGTGGGATTGTTGATCTTTGACATAGAGTAATGTGAGAGAATGACACATACCGCATAAGATGTTGAGTCTGGTTTCGACTTGGTGACTTCTATATAAGGCATGCCAAAGCCTTGTTTCAGAAAGACACGTGCTGTATAAGACGTTGGAGTTTGATGACATTGAAGTGAAAATCGACATGAGACTATGACAATGTGATGATGTCTGTTGACAAGAAAGACATATCTTGCTAAGACATAGGTTGATGGCTTTGACAATGTGTTTGATATTGACTTGATGACAGTTTGAGATGTTTTGCCTTGTTCTTGCATCACTTTCTTTGATTCTTTGACTGATGAAAGTGTGTGTGTAGACAATGTATAACATGAAATGATACCTTAAACTATGATATGCAACTTGTGTGATAGTGATTGTGAATGAACCCTATTAGACTGACCTAGTGTGGTCTCGGGAGCTCATCAATTGATAATCCTTGCCTACGTTGTACACGCAGAGACTTCGTAGTTCGACATGACCAATGACTTTGAATGTACAAAGCATTGTGATTTTATTGGTGTGATACATGACAAACCTAGACCGATAGACCTAATGCCTTGGGGGCACATCCATTGATGGCCTTGCCTACATCCCAGTCACAAAGGCAACATAGTTCGACTATGTCTATGACTAACCTAACCTGAGCGACTTGACATGATTGACTAGACATGATTGAGTTGACATGATTGACTAGACATGACTTACTTGACATGATTGACTAGACATGACTGACTTGACACTCTTTTTGGGATTTTCTGACACTTTTTTGATTTTTTTTGGATTTGTTGAGTTTTCTAATGTTTTTGGGATTTTTTCAGTTAATTGTTTGATGGTGGTGAAAAATGCATGTAAATGATGCCTACACACAAGAATCCAAGGACAACCATGATCTTGCTCCTAGTCAAGCTGAATACCAATTGATAGGTGATGATGACAACAACGTTGTTTGACATGGGAAGGACACATCCCGAAACAACGTGAAGATGACAATGATATGACAAGAGGATAATAGTCTGTAGCAAGGCCAGGGTCAAAGTCAAGGAATGTTTTGGATGATGTGTCAGGTTGCCATATTGTTGCATTTGGAATGACTTGATGAGGTTTTGATGGGATGACGAGGGATCTTTAGAGCATAGACAAGGAAAACTAAGATGGATGATAGGTATAAAAGGACAATGGATGGCTTGGACTAGAAAATTATCATATGCTCTCCAAGGATGATGTCGCATAGTAAAAAGGAGGCTATGAAGGTAATGACATGATTTTTAATGAATAAGGTATGACCAAAAGATAGACATGTCAAATTTTTTTCCAAAGCATGACCTTTTTTTGTATTGTAGTCCTTATCAAGATCAAAGTTGGTGGGAAAATGGATGGAAAGTGACAGGGTTTAGATGAATAGATGGAAAATTCATAGGAAATGTCATATGAAGGGAATGGGAGATGAGACGACTTGCCCCCAAGTGTAATGATCCACATAGGTAATTTATTTTACACATGATGCCTGTTTGCCAAGTTTTCATCATGGTACTTATCCAAAGCGCCTATTTTCTAGGTTTTCACCTTTGGACGAATTTTTTTCTCTTTACTTTTTTTGTCATTTTTTTTATTTTTGTGGTGTCACCATGACACCTATTTGCCAATTTTTCATCAAGGTACCAATTTTTTCAAGATTGTCTCGATACTTTAGATGATCACTGATTGTGTTGAATCCATTGATGGTGTTGATGTAGAGACTGGAGCCATGATATGCCAATAATGACCTTTATGAAGTAGTTGTCTTGTTAGGATCATAGGACTTGCATACAATTGATCAATGTCATTGTGATCCTTTGTGATACTAGAGTTGGCCTTATCAAAATACGCACATCGCGATAGAGTGCCATGAGAGCTCTTACAATAAAGAGTTGTTGCCAAGATGCGATGGATTTCTGACATGGGATATTGGGACTTTAGACGAGATGTTGGATTATGATGGATGATGGTAGATGTAGGGGGATTGTTCAAAAGTTTAGATGAATCACTTTTTATTTTCCAAAATTGGGATGTTGGATGGCAGAGTTTGGAATTTTGATTGGGATAGCATTTGGAACCAACAATTTTATATGTCTTATTTGATGACCATTTTGAAGGAGGTGGACATTTATTATATGTGGGAGTCCTATTTTCTTGTGGCTCCACATTTTAATTGACTTTTTGATTTGAAATATTTTCTTTGCTTGATCCATTTGTCTTTGGGATCCATTTTAACTTCATTTGTCCACTCAAATTTTGGATTGCTTTGATGGTCTTTGACATTTGATTTTGAACCTTGGATTTGTAATAAATTTCTTTTTGTTGGTTCCAAATAGAAGGTTTATTCATGTTGGAATGACGGTTTATGGTGTGGATGGAAGGAGTTTCGGCAGAAATCTTATGGTAAGAACTACTCATGGCCCCCATTTTGATGTTTATATCAGATAAAGTTCCCCCCAATATCGAGGAGGTGTCACTAACATCATTAGATTCTTTGACTGATGAATAATCAAGACCCTGATGTCTAGGATTTTCTTAAAGTTGTACTTATTCTTGAATTCTTTGCTCGTGTAGGCCTAGTCCTTTGCCTTGATACTGCATGTTCTGACAGATTTTTTTTGCAATGGGGTATTTGTTATTGTGGAAGCAAGATGCTAACCCATCCTTACTATGTATGTAGACATTGTTACTTGGAATCTTCTCTTCTGCAAGAAATCCTGCTCTACCAAATATAGATGGTCCTATCTGATAAGATGTTGTAGCTTCGTTAACATGTTGGATATATTTTTTATTAACATCTTTGGTTTGACTTTGTGAAACATTAGATTCTGACTATTCTTCAAAAGATATCGGTGCTTCCATGTCGATGTAGAAATTGTCCTTATGGTCATTATCATGGAGTCTAGTGAATTTAGCTATAGCTTGATCATTTAAAAATATGTCCATGCTAGAAGACTCTTGTTCTAGTGGTAGTTCATCTATGTGTCCAATGGAGGCAAGTGTCTCACTTTTGGAAGTGTCAATACTTGAAGTTTGGATGGAATCATCTTCAAGTGTTTCATCATGAATGGCATAGAGGTCAAGTATTGGATCGTTTTGGACTTCTAGATCAATGGTAGGGTCTTGGTCAAAGATGGGGTTGTCCTGGATGACATGGTTGTGGATGGACACTTGACCAAGGATAGATGTATTTGGAATACCATGATTTTCTAGGAGAACTTCTTGAATAGACCTAAATATAGGGTCATCGGATGGACTTCGTTGATCTTGACATGAAGGTGAAGCCATGATGTCATGCTTTGGACTTTCTTTTTGACATACATCCTCTAGTGTAGTAATGGGATGTGATTTTGGAGACCATGAATAAATGCATTCTCATGACTAAATGCAGGTTGGGATGGAGTGAGTAGGAATGGATTAGTGGATGATGGATTAGGATGGGATGTGGAGGATTGGAATGGGTTGAGGGATGATGGGCTAGGATAGGACATGAATGCATGACCAGGATATGATGTGGATGGAGGACTAGGATATGACGTGAATGGAGGATTAGGATGAGATGAAGGAATAGAATAGGACATGGATAAAGGATTAGGATAAGATGAAGGACTAGGATATGATGTGGAGACTTGGATAGGATTGATGGATGGTTGATTTCCCTTGTCAAGGTTAGGGTGGGTATGAATAATGAAAGTTTGTTGTGACTTAGTGTCATGAATGGTGTTAGGGGAATCTTGATAATGAGGGTGGATGGATGGAAGACTAGAGTTTATGGGTTGTTGATAAGATGGATATGTGGGTAGTTGACCATGGGTTGAGGTTGATTGGCATTTGGATTGGATAAATTTTCTTTTGAAGTCTATGGCTTGTTGGTATTGACCCATGTGAAGTAATTGGTATTCAACTTGTCTAACAAGCATATCAAGGTCAACGAAAGACATGGTGATGGATTATAATGCTAATGGTATGGAATTATGTCTCTAAATGATATGATTTATAGTCTATGTTTTTTTTGGATTTTCTGAATATGACGGATGTTACGACAATGACGTATACTAGAATGACATGCTCTAGGATGTACGATATGCAAAATGTCGAGTAGACTAAGACGATAAATGAGTCTAAGATGGGTATAACCTACCACCTATGGAATAAATGCATGCAAGGATTTATGTTTGACCAAGGAACCTGATTGTAGGACAAGGACAATTGACAAGGTGAATTTCCCAAACTAGACTGTTGAGCTGGAAAGATTCACAAAAGGACTAAAGTGACAAGGTTCAATGATTGTGACAAACCGAAACATGAATGTATCCAATGACGAGGAAAGTTATCTCTATTTCTACAATATGAAATTTCCTAGGAAGTATCTATATGCATGCGACTTAGGATGACTATGACTAAGATGTTGACTGTGACTAAGACGTATATGACACCTAATGATGCAAGGTTTTTGAGCAAATTTTTCTAGTTTCTATCCAAGGTTGATTTGAAGAACCTAAAGCAAATAATGACAATGATGTTTCAGACTCAACTCATAGTTTTTGATGTTTTCTATTGACAGGAAAATGCGGTTCACCTAACAATTGCGGTTTTTCCTTTGACAGATACGATTTTCCTAACAGTTGTAGTTTTTCCTCTGACAAATGCGATTTCCTAAGACACATGTGGTTTAACAACTAACAGATGCGGTTTACTAGGACACATGCGGTTCAAAAAATGACAGATGTGATTTACCAGGACATATGTGGTTCAAAAGCTGACATATGTGATGTGCATGCACACATGCGACTCAGAATGTGACAGTTGTGACTCGTGATATGCAGATTGTGAAAAGTGAATGTTTTGACAGACAGATGCAACATTTCCCCTAACAGACGCGACTTGCTATGACACATGTGATGATTTAAACTGACAAATGTGACGCTATTTTCTGACAGTTGAATTTTTCCTGAAAGTTGGTTGATTGACTTTGTTTGTTTGATCAAGATTTTGACGAATACAACAAAGAGAAAACACAACAATCAATATATTTTTAGTTTTTGTTATGAAAGGACTGTTAAGACTCGAAAAACAATTACAACCTAGGCTTTTTGGACATTACTTGCTGAATTCTTACTTGGATTTCTCTAGCTACGCACATTCAAGGTGGATGACTAGTAGCTTGACCCCACTGGCTCCCCTACATGACACTCACTTATATGGGGCAGCCAAGCTACTGTACCCATGAAAATCCCATGGCATACATGTCACCTCAACACAAGAATCATAAATTTGTAAGATGACTTCACAGGTTATGCACCTGCTGCGCCAACAAATAGATAGGATTTTGGTAATTCTACAACAAGGTGTTTAATAAGGGCATTCCATTCGTGGGACACTATCCAACATCGGCGAGAGTCCATTTTTGTCCATCTCGTCGGAATAGTGCACGTGATTCTTGGGCTTTCCCCAAGAATCCACTTTTATATACCGGCTGGAAGTCACTTGGCTTTAGCGTTCTACTGGTCTGAGTCATCTTGGGGTGAGTACTTTTTCCCACCAAGATAGGCCCAAGTTCTAGAGTCAGCAACCATTTCTCTTACACCCAGGATTGCATGACTGCGCAAGGGGAGAGGATACTTCGGTGTATTGAATTGCAAGAGTTACAGATACGTGCAAAGCACCAAACAAAGAAGACAATGGTTCTTTTTAATCCAAACAATAATTTTCTATCTATCAATTAGAAAATTCATTTTAATCCCACACGACGATTATCTATCTACCAAACAAAAGCTTTCTTAAATAAATAAATCAACACAAAGGCATTAGGTCCTACATGCAAATTTATCAGTAGTTCATTGTTCTTCAGCTTTCGTCCTGCAGAAAATTGTGTTTGGTTTTAATTGTCTTCAAAGCTTCATCCTGCAAACACTATGTTATTCCTTTAGACTTTATTTAGCTCTAAGTTGTTTTTTTCCACTTGATCCAATGTGTGCTTTGAAGTGTTTTTTTTTTTCTGCACATGCACAAACCGAACAAAGCCAAAACCCTAATAGCTAGTTAAGACAAATCTGATTTTTGTAAATATTTTTGATAGTAAAAATAAATTTATAGAGAATAGACCCATACTAAAATTTCAAGGTATTTCCAAAAATGTAAATAAATCTGAAAGATTGTTTGTTTTGCACCTAAAATTAATTTTTTATGACAAATAATAAAAGAATTATTAAAAATTTAAAACAAATCCCAAAACTCTGATTTTTTCACTGAAGGTGCCTGACATAATTTCAAATCTGTATAAAAAATTCCATGAATAGATCTACAACTCTTGGTGAGATTCAAGCAAATATTTGTGAAACCATAATTTTCAAAGATCTATTGTTTGACTAATAATTTTTTATCCAAATTTAAAACCTAAAGAACAGACCCCTATTGAAATTCAAATTTATTTCCAGAAATTAAAAAATATCCAAAATATTCGACAATTTTCTCTCAAAATTGATTTTTTTATGAAAAATAACAAAAAAATTATAAAATATTCGAAACATCTCGTAAAAATCTGATTTTTTTCGTGGAATCTCTTGATAATGTCGTTTACTTGCAAACAAATTTTCATGAAAAAATATCTAGCCGTTTGAAAGTTCTGGTTGAATATGTCGGGTTCACCAAATGTAACATTAAAATAAATCTGTGATAAGATCTGTAGCTAGAACAAACAATTGTTAATCCTAATCTAAATCAAAACTAATCTAAAAATCTAGCAATAAAGAATGAATATGAAAACATGATAAAAACTAAACAAACTGAATTGATCTCACCGAATATGCATTCATCCCTTCGAATTATCTCCATTGCTCTTCTCCATTTTGCCTCTTTAGTATTCTTGCCCTCAGATTTTTGTGTTTGAATGCAAGTATAGCCGTGTTGAATGTCTAAGAAAAATATTGAAAAATGGTCTCTCCTCAAAAGTATGTAATTTTGGGAGGAGGAATAATGATTACGACAGACCATTTTATAGATTTTGTGTTTTCGAACGATTGACTCAGATTGAAAGAGAGATCGACGAATGAGATTGATGAATGTCATGCGATGTGAGTTCTGTCTCAGATAGAACATGAGTCAGGAAAGACTAAAAATAGAAGAAGTTCTTAATCTTCAGTTAAGAATCTTCGAAAATAGAAGAAATAGACTTTGAATGTCAAAGACAAAGTCAAAACTCGAAGATGAGGAATTTGAATGCAAACTTGAATTAATTAATTAAATAAAAGATATTTAATTAATAGATGCATACATGCATATAAGTTAGAACTAGTTAATCGACTACTTGTGACGGAGAGTCTTCCTGCAGAGATGATCAACAGTTAAATTCAGAGATAACTCGAGAACTAAAAATAGATCTCAATTCAGAAGGTAAGTGAATGATTAGATAACTGATTGATAGAGGAATGTGACATAAATGAATTAAACGTGAATTAAATGTTAATTTAATTCAACATTTGAAAATAGAAGATTTAATTAAATAAATAAAGATAATTTATTTAATTTGACTTTCGAAAAGGGTGGAATTGAATAATTAAATAATAAATATTTAATTATAGTTGAAAAGGGGGTTAAATGAATAATTAAATAAAGATATTTAATTATAGTTGGAAAAGTATGATAAAGGGGTAATTAAATAGTAAATTATTTAATTGATAGATAAAGGGGGAAGAATTAATTAGTTCGCAACATAATTAAATAAATATGATTTATTTAATTATCCAAGTTGAATAAAGGTCATTTATGAATTAATTAAAAGGGGTATTTAATTAATAGAGGAAATATGTGTTAGAAAGGTTAATTAAATAATTGACATTATTTAATCATAACCATGGACTATAGAAAATTATGTCGAATATGTACTCGCAGGCCTAGACCAATTTTCAGTATCTACAAGGCCAACTGACCCAAATATGGTAGTTTTCTTCATCTCCTTCAAATTGACCTATTCTAGATCCATTTTCACTCTCTAGCTCTCTTTGAACCCCTTTTACCACTTGACAATCCTCTTCCTTCATAGCTTCTATAGCTCCTTCACAAGATGCAAACAACTTCTTCACCATCTCTTCAATCTCAGCAACAAGTTTTACACTTCAGAACAACAACATCAACACTCTATCACTTCAGTAGATCAAGTGTGGAACAAAACACCATTGTAGCAGAGGCTTGAGTTCCTCTCATTTTCTCCCCCACTAGCCTTGAGTACTTTGGGTGGAGGTGGTAATCTTTCAATTCCCTCCTCTATTATTTGGTTGAGTAGCATAACATTGTTTTGTAGTGCTTTTGTGTTCCTTACTTCATTTCCTACTTTTCTCTCTATCTATCTGGTTGTCTGTGGAGGTGGGAAGACAAAAATGGAGGTTTCACTGAGGCAAACCCTTATACCCCAACAATTTCTATCTTATGTGTAGGCATCGAAGACATTCACATGCTAGAGGATTCATCACTCACACGATTGTAAGTATTTCCTTTCCCTTCTTCTCCTTATCTTTATCATTTACATTTCATTTATTGTAGCTTTATCACATTCCAGAAGTTCTCAACAATTAGAGTAGAAGTAGTCATTTAGCTATTTTTTTAGATAAACTTTCTCTTTGGTTTGTACAAGATGCTAGCATGCCTCAGGGATGCCAGTGTGCTGCACTATCGTTCATATTCTATACTGACGTCCTTTGGCTGAGAGCTTGTCAATTTGTCTAAAGAATCTTTGTGACCTGCTCTTTTAGATTCTAGAACTCTCGTCGCTATTGCTTGAGGCAGTTTAGGACAGTTCGCTCCATGAGGCTCTCTGAGTGAAGACAAATCATGAGAAGTGAATCCTGCTTCTCTACATTTTTGAAAACCTGATGTGAAGAACATCTTTTTCGAAAACTGGGAATTTATTTACCCCTATTTGGAGGGGTCATAACTTTTGAATCGGTGATCAGAATTCAGAACCATTTGCACTGTTTGAAAGGTATCCTAGAGAACTAGTTCAATCCCTAAAATACTAGTGCCCTTGGCACTCAAATTTTAGGTACCAACTCAATTTTTTCCCTCAAATTCCACTCCGAAGACCTCCGAAAATGCAAATTACTAGAACATAGAAAATATCAAAAAAATCGTAATGTATTTAATATCTTCTTTTATTAGTTTAGTATCTAATTTTGTTCAAAATATTAATGATGTTCCATTTCATGCATGTGATGGTGACTTGGCTTTACCCATGTCACTTGATATCTTTGATCCTTCTCACAAAAGTCCTCTTGCTTCAGAGAATATTTTGTTGCAAGAAGATGAAATCATTGATACCTTTCTTAATGTCACTCTACCTTCTATTCATTCCAATGCACTCTCTTCTAGAGATGATGCATTTGTGAATGAAAAATCTACCCTTCATCCCAATTCACTCTCTTCTAGGGATGCCACATTTGTGAATGATGAATTTCTTATCTATTCTAATGCACTCTCCTCTAGAGATGATGCATTAGGGAATGATGAATCTACTTCCACATTTGATCCTATTTGGATTGATGTTTAGAATATGTCTTTAAGTAATTATTTTAACAATTGTGATGATTTTGTAAATGTAATCTATGTCTCTATTGCCCCTCAAAGGCCTAAGAGACTGATCATTTATGTGACTCAAGCTAGTCCTTCTCTTAAAAGGGTTTGTTCTATTAATGGTGTTCCATTTGATAGTAATTTCCTTGATCTTTAGAAGGCTCCCTCTTATAGAGTTGTAGCCCATACCTACAATACTAGAATGAATAAAAAACTAAGCCTTCTTCAAGATCCTAAACTTACAAATAAATCACCCATTGATAACAGTGCTATTGAGCAACCTCAAGTTACTCTAGCTAAGATCTCACTATTTGACTTGCTTTAGTTTTCCCTGGTTTATCAAGGTATGCTTCAAGAATCCTTGCAAAATATCCTCTTACCTTCTTCCGCTAGGCTGATAGATGATGATGCATTGATAGCTCATATTCATGTGGATTCGCTAAATATGACGTTATATCCCCAGGAAATCCCACCTCTGGAAGTACAAAAGTGAGAAGAACCTCTAATGATTATAGTTAATATTAATAAAATTGGCATTAGATGTACTCTTGTTGATGCTAGTTTGATGCTCAATGTATTTAGCATTGATCTATTTCCCAATATTAATATTGATCCATCTTCTCTTAATGCTTCTTCCATTGACATTCATGGGTTTGATAATGTTGGGAGACAAGCTCTAGCATAATAGTATTACCTTTGTAGCTTGGACCCATTACTGTACCCACTCCAATACATGTTATGGAAAAAATGTTACCTTATAAACTTCTTCTTGGTAGACCATGGATTCATGCTATGGGTACAATCCCATCTACCTTGAATAAATCTATTAAGTTCATTGCTAAGAATAAAGTAGTCATAGTCAAGGCCGACCCTAATTCTATGCACTTATGTGAGATGGTAGCTACCAATCAGGTTTTGTTTGTGCCTACTCTTATCCCTTCAATATCTTCCAATGTATTGATGTTTACTATAGTAGTACCTACTACAAAGGATACTCTTGAGATAAATGTCCCTGAAGAAGATCCTTTTGAAATGAGAAATCTAAGTCTATTCCTTCCACCTCTTCTTAGGAGAATGCATGTCTTGGTGATGATTAGGGTTCTCTAGACTTTACATAATCCTTTAGTGAGGAACATAAAGTCGACTCAATCCACTCAGTCCTTCCAACAACATCATTCACACCCACTATCGAGGATGGTCATTCTTTTGCATTGCGGGGTAATGTGAATGAAAATTGTAATGCTCTCTATGGAGATCATCCTCTGTTGTCCTCTATCTTCGTATCTTCTTGTTGTGAGCAGTCAAGCTTTTCTCCACAAGAGAAAGGGTTTCTTCCCACTCCTCATCCTTTATCTGAAAAAGAGTATTTTTTTGTGGCTTCTTAAATTCCTCTTAATTACTCTTCCTCATTTGAGACACAAGAAATCTCATAAGCACGATAAAGAAAAACATTCATTTTGTGCATACCATCGGGTGCTTGGCCATTCCACTAGTGAATGTAAGGCCTTGACGGAAAAAATACAACTTCATGATTCAGGTGTCTACTGATGCAACTACCTTTTGTTCACATGACAAGTGATATTGAGGTTTACCTCTATCCTGTACTAATTTTCTTGCATGGTTCTCCTCCCCTGTATGTTGGCGACAGTGATAACTTGTTCTAGAGATGTGTGTCCTTTTTAAAGGACCCCCTTTCTTCTCTCTATCTTTTGAATGAAGTGTCCCTTGAGTGGACCCTCTTCCTTTTGAAGGGTTCCTAAGGGAACCCCTTTGAAAGTATTTATCTCAAATGAATTCCATGGCACCTAGCTTGGGGGTAGCCTAACTAGACCCACTTCACATCTTTACGTCTAGCTTGGGGGTAACTTGCCTAGACCTCGCTTTTGAATAGTGCATCCCTTGAGTGGAACCCTCTTCCTTTTGAAGGGTTCCCAAGGGATCCCTTTGAAAGTCTTCCAACTTGATGATGGTATGCGTGACTATTTTCTTACTTGCTCTGCGGGACCGAGAACCGTAGAGCTCCTTTGAATTTTATACTCTGTGAGACAGGTTTTCCTCCTTGAGCAAGGATTGCTTTTATCAATTTTACTCTATGATATAGGTTTTCCTCTTCGAGTTGGGATTTCTTTTATCACTTTTACTTTGTGATATGGGTTTTCCTCCTCAAGCAGGGATTTATTTTATCACTTTTACTCTATGATCCAGGTTTTTCTCCTCGAGCGAGGATTTCTTTTATCACTTTTACTTTATGATACATTTTTTCCTCCTCAAATAGGGATTACTTTTATCACTTTTACTCTATGATACGGGTTTTCCTCCTTGAGTGGGGATTGATTTTATCACTTTTACTCTATGATATGGGTTTTTCTCCTCAAGCGGGGATTGCTTTTATCATTTTTAGTTTGTGATATGGGTTTTCCTCCTTGAGTGGGGATTTATTTTGTCTCTCTTACATCCATTTCTATCTTTCTCTTCTCAATTGTATATACTAGATCAAAGATCAAAATTTACTTCATCCTAAGTATACGCTCTTTCTTCAACTTCATAGTTTTGCATGAAGTCCTCTTTTGACCCTGCACTCTCAGGTTTGCTAGATCATGATATGCTTCATCGATGGTTCAGGTATATGTTTCTAACCCTACTACTTCTTTGATCTATTTTATCGAAGAACTCATCAGTATTCATGCTCACTAAAGTGGGGGAAAAATGTATAGGAGTGAATTTTCACCCCTTATGCAAATTCCCCTTTTACCCTTCCTCAATTTAGAAAACCAAATCTGAAGGAAAAATTCCACATAAGCTTGCTACCTTCATTCCACTTGGGATCTATTTTTTGTGTCGATAGAGGAATAACTGTTAGGGATTCCCACATGATGCATAGATGTTCACGTGGTGCACTTACATCCTTGATAGATTCCCATGTCTAGAGCATGTAGAGGTGTTACAATTCCCATTGGGAGTCAACTTGTAACACCCTCTTCAGTCGACCAACCTGAATATGGCCATTTCCTTCATCTCCTTCTTCAAATTTACCTCTTCTAGATACATTTTCACTCTCTCACTCTCTTTGAGCCCCCTCTTAGCACTTGAAAATCCTCTTCCTTCACAACTTCTACAACTCCTTCATAAGCTCCAAGTAGCTTCTTCACCATGTCTTCAATATCAAGCAACATTTTACACTTCACAACAACAACATCAACACTCCATCACTTCAGTAGAGCAAGTGTGGAACAAAACATCATTACAACAAAGGCTTGAGTTCCTCTCATTTTCTCCCCCACTAGCCATGAGCACTTTAGGTGGAGGTGGTAAGCTTTCACTCCTCTCCTCTATTATTTGGTTGAATAGCATAACATTGTTTTGTAGTGCTTTTGTGTTCTTTACTTTATTTCTTACTTTTCTCTCTATCTATCTAATTGACTGTGGGGGTGAGCACACCAAAATGGGGGTTTGACGAAGGAAAACCCCTATAAAACCCCAAATATTTCTCTCTTATGTGTAGGTATTGAAGACATTCACATGCTGGAGGATTCATCACTCACACAGTTGTAAGCATTTCCTTTCCCTTCTCCTTATCTTTATCATTTCTATTTTATTGTATTGTAGCTTTATCACATTCTAGAAGTTCTCAATAATTAGATTAGAAGTTTTCATTTAGCTATTTTCTGAGATAAACTTTCTCTCTAGTCTATATGAGATGCCAACACACCTCGGGGATGCCAGCGCATTGCATGGTCATCTATATTATGTGCTGGCATTCTTTTATTGAGAGCTTATTAGTTTTTCTAGAGAATCTTTGTGACCTGCTCTTTCAGATTCTAGAACTCTCGCCACTCTCTATTGAGGTATTTTAGGGTAGTTTGCCCCATGAGGCTCTCTAATTGAAGAGAACTCATGAGTAGAGAATCCCCCTTCTCTACAAGGTGAAGGGGGACAACTAATATTCTCATGACCTTCACTAATTGTGTTTTCTAACAATAAAGTATCTTCATCACAACTAGGAGAAAAATAAAATGTTATTGTCATGATTGCCTATGTTTGTGTTGTCTTGTTTGTTAATGTATTGTCCACTAAGAGAGGTAAGAGGAGAGAAACAACCAGGATTCTTAAACTCTCATTGATTGGTTCTTCTAACAATAAAATCTCTTCATCATCAAGAGGAGAGAGGTTAGGAGAAGAACAAATATGGTCATTAGGAATGTCCAAGGGTGTCTCTTCTTTCACTAAAACACTCTCATAGGGAGGGGATAAGAAATTTTTCTTAGCATGTCTATATATGTAAGCTACTAGTATTGTTTGAACAAAAATGAAAAGTACACGTGACCATTTCATGGAATGCTTTTACGATATAAATAATGTATATACAAAGATACAAAACATTTTTGTACAATATATGCTAAGCTTCAAGAATGTAAATAATGTACATGCGAGAATGAAAATTACTTTTATGAAACTTATGAAAAGTTTTATGAAAATAATGATTGTATATGAAAAAGCGAAAAGTACTTTTATTAATGTGATGAAAAATTACAAAAATGTGAGCATTTTTAGATTTAATGATGAAATTATTTGAAGAATGACCATCCTAAAATGATGTTTTTGAGCTAGAAGCATAAAACCAATGTTCTCAAAACTTTCCAAACTTATAATATATGATACTAGATGTCAATATCCTACAATAATTCAACAACTAAGCCTTCACATCTATGATTCAGAGATTAGACATCTAACCTACATAGCTATTTCAATCATCATGAAGGTGCATTTAAATTGTCAACCTAGGGATGTAAATTTGAAATGGGTCAGCACTGTATGTGCACTAGGAATCCAAAGTAGCCATATTCATCCTACAACTAAGAAAGATGCAATGCTGAAAGTAAATTTATTAGAAGGAAATAAAATAAATGTTGAGCATCAACCAATAACTAAACTAAGTTAAAATGCATGACAAAAATGAAAATCTGAGTGAGAAAACAAGAAACTACTCTATCTGCTTTGGCCATAGGAACAGTCATAGAATGAAATTCTAGTGGTTGTAGGAACAAATAGTGCTAGATTCTTAACTAATTACTGTACAAAAAATAACAACTAAAATAAACTAAGGCACAAGATGAAATACTCACCAAGTGGGCCCCCTTTGATGAGTTTCCTCTAAAATTAATGTAAACTCAGATGCATGAACTTATAAATTCATTTCATTCATTGAAAAACATGAGTACAATTGAGCAACATGATTGTATTACTGAAAAGCTCAAGAGTGCAAGTACAACATAAAATTGAAAAAACTCTAATTCAAACCCTAGAATGAGCATCAGAGTCTTATTTATCTAATCACCTAGCAAGGCGGACAACTCCAATAGATTCAAAGGAGGCCACATTAGGGAAAGCATAGAAAGTGCAGAGGCGGCTACGCACACACAAAATATATTAGGCATGTTTTCCTTTATGCGAATCTGACATAGTAGTAACCCCTATATTTTCTCAACAAAAATTAAGACCATTACAAGGGAGTTACAATTTGATTTGAATGAGGAATATTTCCATCATTGAGAGTCTTTCCTCAATTAAATGACCACCTTGTTGATCGATATGGAAAATTTCCAACTAGCAGAATCTTCCTTGGTTATAGGCTTCTAATTATATCTACATGACAATATTAGTAAACACAAAAATTGCATTTTTGTAACTATCTCAAAGTGGCATTCATTAATCACATGTAAAATTAACACATATAGTTCATATAGCATGTCAATATCATTAAAAGTTATGAAAATAAGTTCATGTCTAAAGTCTATGGCTTTAAGGAAATATCATAAAAATGTCAACATCCAAGAATCAAAGTTTATGACAACTGCAAAAAATGGATAAAAAAACTCTATCAACAATTAGACCATAAACTAGACTCATCACTCCCCCCAACCTAAGGTCTTGCTGGTCCTCTACCAGAGGGAGAGTTATGCTTATTCTTGGTCAATGCCCTAAAATTTGTAACCACTAGCTATCCTACATCAGTTTATGTTGTGTTTGAATTAGGATCCCAATAGAACCCTTGATTTTTGTCCAACCTACTTCATCTTTTTTTATCTACAACTATGTCATATTAGTAGTACCTGAAGTTTGGCATAGGCCATAATAGGATAGGTGGTTGAAAAATCAGTGGAAGCCAAAATTGCCTTGTTTTCCTTCCAATCTATATATATCTATCAACTCTTTTAAGTGTTGCAACATAGTTCTATGTGGAATGAGGCTCAACTTTCTTCAAATCATTAATTAGGTTGTTCCACCTCTATGACAAGTATCCTATTACAGATTCCACTATGGTTTTTGAAATCTCTTCATATTCTTTATAAATTGTTGCTCTCTCAAGTAGAATCCTACTGCCATAGCTTGGTCAATATAGAATTTTGCGCCAATCCCTAAAAATGTCTCCTAGATTTTTAGATCAACCCTAATGGGAAAGGGAATGTTGGATTCAATTTTCCTATAGGTTTTGAACTGCTTTCACCAACTAATTTCATTCTGTATCGAAGACATAAATGTCCTTAATTGTACATCTCCAACATACAATAGTGAATTCCAATCATGGTCTTTGCTCACAACATAATTATGCAAATAGAACTCATAAAAAAGATTCTTCATTTCAAGAGGAGCAATCTGATAAGCATTGAAAAATTCAAGAAGGGCTTCAATGGAAGTGTTCAAACCTGAAACAATCTTGTCTAGCTTAAAATAAAGATTCTTATTCTTTAAATATAGAGCATAGACCCTCAGAGGAGCCCTCCACTCTAATATATGAGGTCCTAAAGTTTTCATTTCATCCACCTTTTTATTTAAAGCAACAATTATTAATTCTTATCCTCAATCTCCTCATCTCTCTTTTCAATTTCCTTCTTTAGCCCGTGTTTCTCTGCTTTCCATTTTTCTTCCCTCCTTTGCACTTCTTTCCATAAGTTCATGACTACCATGTGCATTGAAAAATCAGAGGGCCTATGTATTCCTACCAGAATTTTACTTGGCACTTGTGTTTGCTCTTAGTAGAGTAACAACTATAGGGATTATGCTTGTTCAACAAATTTTGGCTACAAGAGTGTTGATTGTTCTCCCAATTATTGCTGAAGGGCCTCAAGTTCTGGTTCTTGTTGTAGGAACTCTTGCTTTTGTTCTTGTTGCAGGAGCTCTAG
This sequence comes from Sequoiadendron giganteum, assembly GCA_007115665.2. Classification (NCBI taxonomy): domain Eukaryota; kingdom Viridiplantae; phylum Streptophyta; class Pinopsida; order Cupressales; family Cupressaceae; genus Sequoiadendron; species Sequoiadendron giganteum. Next base: position 94,230,078 of record CM021108.1, read on the forward strand.
CTTCTCCTCTTGCTATAGGAGCTCCTGATTTTCCTCATGCCCTCGCCTTTCAACTTGTTTTGCAATGTTAGCAAGATCTGCCAACGTTAAGTTTGTTGCTTCCTCAAATATGTATTTTTCCTTGGAATTCACCTACTCCATTGGAGCTTCTGTATCCTCTTGTGATGTTTCTCTAGGCTTGGGTCTTCCCTCATGAGATACACCAATGACTAGCCTAGCTAATCTTGATTTTCTAGGAGGGTTTCTATGCTTTCCTTTTTCTACAGGAAGAACAGTGCTAGCCTTCTATTTCTTAGAGCTTGGAAATTCTTTTTCTACCATTTTCTTTTCAGATTTTCCCTTTCTTATTTCTTCCTTCTTCTTTTGTTCCCTAGTTCTCATTAGAGTTCCAAGAGGGACATCATCATCAAAATATGGAGAACTTCCTTTTTCTAAATGTTCAACTTTAGAAGAACTAATATCTATGGTTTTCTTAGTTGTATGAGGGTTTACACTAGGGCTCACTCTAGAAGTTAATGCTCCAGGAGCAGCTCAAACATTTCTCTTTCTCCTACTAACCCTACAGGGTTGAGGCCAAACCCTAGGTTGAAAATTCTCTGGTTTAATTTGATCAATATTCAAGAATTCTTCCCAAGATACATTAGACACATCATGCAAAGAATTCTCATCTAGTAATTTGACCAGACACTGTTGGGAAACATAATTTTCTCTACCTTTCTGGGTCTCGGCCACTATGATTGAAAGAAGGTGGTATAGCATGTTCGACACATTCATTCTTCACCTGTGCCTCATGTGGTTTAGGAGTTTGAAATGAATATAATGTAGATTCAACTAACAAAATTCATAGGTAATATACTTCACAACATAAATAGCTACCTGCTTCCATGGCTTGGGTAGATAAATTCGCTTCACTCCTTGTTTTTCCATGCTCAATGGAGGATCACCAGATTTTGTAAATCCGGCCCTAGCTAACCTAGCATCTCTGGTAGCAGGGTAATACTCACCTTCAACAAGAAACCTTGTAACTTCTAAAATCCTCTCCTCAATGGCTATGACCTCCAACCCCTTTACTGTGGCCTTTCCTTTAGACGATGTCTGGGAAAATTCCAATGCGATGTCTTCATCAAAACCATTCAGCTTCAGGAAATAGTCTATCCATCTGCAATTTCTAAACTTGGCTAGGAAAGGTGCATCATGTAGTAATACATCATGAGCCATGGGTTCATTTTGAATTAACCCACCTTCCATTGTCTGTAATCAAAAAATTTCTTTGTAAATTTTTTCCTTCTTGCAATATTTTTCTGAAAGCCAAACTTCTCCTTCCTACAATGTTGCCAAATTTCCAATGCTCGTATCAACTGAATTTAGCCTTTTAGATTAATATTATGAAAAGAGAAAATAAAGGTAGTAAAGGAGTAATAAATGAAGGATATGATGAAGGAAAATGGTAGTGGTTGATGTCCTTTCACACTAAGCCATCATCTCACTCAGAATTCAAATCAGCTCAATAATTTAAATTCTGTTGATGTGAACCAATATGGACAAACACGCAGACATGGTATTTTCACTTTTCCCCCCAACCTAAATTTTCACATGTGTCCTCACATGTGAGGTGGAATGACAGTTTGAAAGGGGTAGGGAATAATTACATGCTATGGAAAACATCCATATTAATTTACAACAATTAAATAGATGCACTAAAAGACAATTAAGATATAACAATTGATGCATACATACCTAAATTCATGGAAGATTTATTGCAAAGATTATGGAGAAAGTATTAGTCACCTTTAAAGAAATTAGTTAAGCAATTAATGAAAGTGGAGCAGAATGAAGTGGAATGGAATGAGGTGAAATGATGACAATGAGGTGAAAGAGAGAGAAAGATGGAATGGATGGGCAGATGGGTGAAGAAGTGGACCCCCACATAGGTGGAAGTATTTATTATTTATTATGAAAAGTTATCCAATTCCTTCGGATACAGGAAGTTCAGGTGTTCCATGGTGAGTGAATTGTTGTAGGAACTCCTCCTTAGATTTTGGCTTGTGATACAATATTAGATGATGACCATTCACCAACAACTTAATTCTGACAGGGTCAATGGTAGTGAGTTGAACAACCCCATTGGCAAATACTTGAGCAACCTCATATGATCCTATCCACCTTGTCTACAATTTTCCTACATTGTCTTGATACCTTGAGTCATAGAGAAGTTCCCAATCACCTAGCTAGAATTTCTTATCCTTGATGAATTTGTCATGCCACCTTATTCTCTAATTCTGCACTACCTCTGTGTGATGCAAAGGTTCATTCCTCATCTCATCCAAAGCATTTAACTACATGATTATGTCCCTTTCTTCCTCAAAGATATCCATCCCCAATTCCACTATAGTCCTAAGAGTCTTATGCTCAAATTCAATGGGCATCATGGCTTTCTTTCCATACATCAGCTCAAATGGATTGTATCTTGTAGCTATTTTCCATGTAGTTCTATAAGCCCAAACAACTTTTGGTAGTCTGCTTGCCCAATCCTTTCTATGGATAGCTATTGTTTTGGTTAGAATGGCTTCAATTTCTCTGTTGGTCACCTCCACTTGACCATTGGCTTGAGGGTGATAAGGAGTAGACTTCCCATGCCTAATGTTGTACTCATTGACCAGTGTTGTAACAAGGGTTGAAGTGAATTGAGCCCCTTGATCCGTCATTATCTCTCTTGGAACCCCATACCTTGTGAAAATTTCCTCAAAGAAATTCTACAACCTTATTGTTGCGTGCATGCTTCATAGCCTTAAATTTTATCCACTTGGTTATATAATCGGTGCATACCAAGATGTAGGAGTTATGTTTTGATGGAGGATCAATGATTCCTACAAAATCCAATCTTCACTTATCAAATGGATTGATTACTACTTGGGGGTAAAGTGGCATCTCATCTAATTTGGTTGGTCAGCCCATCCTCTAGCATTTGTCACACTTCCTTGTATATCTCCCTACATCCTTGTTGAGTGTAGGCTAGTAATATCCTGTGTTCAAAATCTTCATTGTTGTCCTCTTTGCTACAAAATTCCCTCCACATGGCTCATTGTGACATGCATGAAAAATTCCATATGTCTCATCTTCCCTCACACATCTCCTCATGACATGGTCTGGTCCAATGTAAAACAAGCATCCAACAATCCATGAGAAAGGAAAATAGTTTTTAATGATCACCCTCTTCTCTTTTGGAGAGAAGTGAGGGGGAACTTTCCTTTTGACTAGATAATTAGCTATGTCAACATACTAGGGTGTCTGCACACTGATGGAAAATATATGCTTATTAGGGAAGGATTCATCTACAACTTGATTGTCCTTTGATATAGTCAGCCTTGAAAGAAAATATGCAACAACATTGGCCTTCCTTGCTTTATCCACAATGGTAATGTCAAACTCCTGTATCAACAATAACCAACTTGCCAACATACTTGAGATTAGGGGTTTATTCATGAGGTAAATAATGGCTACATGATTGGTGTGCACAAAGATTTGGTAGCCTATTATGTAGTGCCTTAATTTTTTTAGGGCATAGATCATTGCCAACATTTCTTTTTTTGTCAATGTATAGTTGAATTCAGCTCCTTACAAATTTTTGGTGACAAAGTAGATAACATTTTCAATAGCTCCTTCTTTTTATCCTAAGACTGCTCCTATAACATAGTTTGATGCATCTGTATGGATGTGAAAAGTAAGCTCCCAATTAGGACCCTTGAGTACAGGAGCATGAGTTAGAGCTGCTTTCAAATTAGAAAATGCCTTGTCATAGTCTTTTATCCATTAGAATTCAACATCTTTAGTTAGGAGATTATACAATGGTGCTGCCATTTTTTTGAATTCTTTGATGAACCTCCTATAATAACCTACATTTCCTAAGAAAATCCTAACATCTTTTTGTTTTGCAGGGATAGGAAGATTGGTGATCACCTTTATCTTTGTAGTTTCTACTTGAATTCCTTTGTGAGAAATGTAGTGGCCAAGAACTACACCTTCCTGCATCATCATGAATTAATTTTCACTATTTAGAGATAGATTATGGTCTTCACATCTTTGTAGAACTCTCCTAATATTTTCCAATGTTTTATTGAAATCAGCACCATAAGTAGTGAAGTCATCCATATAGATTTCCATGCAATCAAGAGATATATCTAAAAATATGCTAATGACTTCCCTCTGAAAATTTGCAAGCACATTGCATAAGATAAATGGAAGGAATGAGTAGGCATAGATCCCCCATGGATAGGTAAAGGTGGTCTTCTCTTGGCCCTCTAGTGTAATTTGGATCTGGTTATAGCCGATGAATCCATCTAGGAAAGAAAAGTAATACTTTCTTGTAAGTGAGTCCAAAAATTGATGAATGAAAGGTAAGGGAAAATGGTCCTTCTTGGTGGCAGCATTAAGTTCATTGTAATAAAAAAGAACTCACCACTTCCCTCCTTTTTTAGGCACAATCACCAATGGGTACACCCACTAGCTATCAGAGATGGGGTATATAAATCCTACATCTAGCAATTTTTGGAGTTCCCCTTTGACTATTCTCTCAATGCAGGGTTAATTCTTCTTTGTGGCTACCTCACTAGTGTACAATCATTTCTTATGTATATCCTATAAGTGAAAAGATTAGGTTCTAATCCATTTATATCATGATAATCCCATGAAAATGCACATTGGTGGGCCCTTAACAAGTTTTCCATTGTAACTAATGTTCTTCACTCAGTTTACTGTTAACATTTAAATATTTTCCTTTTGACACCTGCACTTATGTAGTTAAATCTACCATATATTCTTCACTAATGCTTGGTACCTTGAGTTCATATGGAAGCAATGTATGGGACATACCTGTTGTTGTAGGAAGTTCAGATGTAGGAAGAACATTTTTAAGACAAGTGGCTATAGGAAGAGCATGCAAGAGTGTCTTCACTGTATCAGTAGAATCGGATACATGGGAGGATGATGCTTCCTCCATCTCATAATGGTTCTAAATTAGGTTAGACAATAATTCATATTCATCTTGAAGCTGCATGAAAGGACTTCTACTAAGCATCATAAGTTGTGCCACAAAATTAATTTCCTCTGCCTCTTCACCAACATGTGGCCAAATAGGATCACTCTTATCATGGGAGGGATGAGCAGGAGGGTAGATAACATGATTTTTGGTGCTCTTTCCATCAAAAATGGTCATGTCTCCTATCCGACATCCAATATAGGTGTTTGTTGTTGCTAACCATGCCCTTCCAAGAATAATGGGGTACCCACCTAGTGTGGCCTTAGGAGAAAGAATCATAAAATCTACTGGGTACTCCAAAGAGTCTACAGTTACCACAAGATCCTCTACTATCCCATCAGGCTTAACATTAGAACTAGCAGTAAGATGCAAGACATTAGGAGTAGGTCTCATACTTGCAACATTTAGTTGTTGTAGGATGTCCTTAGTCATCACATGTATTTCCATTCCCAAATCAATCAGAGCATTCTTTATTAGGATCCCATTTATAACAACTCCTACCATAGACTCCCTGGGTCATTATATTTGGGGATAGTCACTTTTCCAAGCATGATTTCAACCAACTGTCCCACCACATGAACCGTAGTGGGGTGTTTCTTCTTCCTTCCTAGCTTCTTAAGGCATGTTTCCTTGATTTCCATGCCATATATGGGAAAATATTTTATGGCCTAAAATAGAGGTATTTGGACACATATATGCTTTAACTAATCTAAAATATCAAAAGTTGTATCCTCATTTTCTTCTTTTTGTTTCATAGTTTCCAACCTACGGGGAAATGGTGGTTCTGGTTCAATCTGCTTGACTAGGACTGGTTCAAGATTTTTAGGTGCACTTGGATGAAAGGGGCTGATAAAGTAGTTCCTAAACACAAGCGGATGTTACTTACACTCACAACATATGCAAGGAATTGATTTGGATTAGCAAAGTTTAATGACTGTTACTGTGGTTCATTATTTGGGTTGGGTGTGGGCTAGGCTAGTAGTTGAGTAGGTTTAGGTGCATTTAAATTTGAACTAGTAGGAGGAGGCATTATAGCAGGTTGTTGAGGCTGAGAAGGTGGTTACATGTAATTGGTTGTCTAGTTTGGCCATTGTTGTCCTCCCCTCTATTGGGATGTTTGTTGCAAGTTTCCTAGAGGTGGCTACCAATTTTCTTGAAACTACTACCAATTCCCCTAGGGTTTTTTCCATTGGGGTGGAGAGTTTTCTTGGTTGGGCTAGATATTTGAAGGCTTATTCCAAGGCTTTCATGGATATCCTCCATAATTGGATAGATATGGGGGTTTCCATTTGTTAGCAAATGAATAAGAATTGAAATATAGCCCAACAAAAGATAGCTAATCCAGTGGTATATCTTGTTCAAGACAATCCAAGTTGAAGAAGATCAAGTCTGATGTGGATTATCTTGAACTTAGGTTTCATATAATTTCTATCAATATTAGCTATCATCTTGCATTTGTAATCCTTATTGTGTCTGTAATGAGGGCAATATTCTACCAACATTGCCTCTGCCTCCTCTTGTTTCTTCTTAGTTTGAAGTCTATCCAACTGAGTAGCCAGATTGTTTATGATGTCTTGCTTGAAGTCTACAATTAAGTGAGTAATCTCCATCCTTAAAACTCACTGGTACATGACTTGCCCATGGAATATTGGTAAGCTCTCCTCTTCTTTGAATCTACCATAGAATAGTTCTAACATATCTTCTCGATGTATTCCCAAGGAACTCGGGTGATATCTCCTCCTCCCATCAGGTCCAAGGCATCAGTATAGCTGCCATTAATTCCTCTCAAGAAAAGTAGCTTATGTGATTCTTCATTGAGTGTATGATGTGGATATTTCTATAGGAAAAACAAAAAACTTGAAATATAATCTTCTAGTCTCTCATCCTCCTTTTGCTACATCCTAAAAATGTCACCTCCTCTCATGTCACTGCCCCTACAATACTCCTTGTATTTCTCAAGGAAATTTGTCTTCATGTCCTCCCAAGTCTCTATAGTATCTCTTCCTAAGCTCATGAACCATCTCAATGCAACTTCCTTCAAGCTGGCACGGAATAGCTTAAGCCAATAGGTATCGATAGTATAGTCATAACTCATGTAGAGTATATCAAACTTGAACAATAATGTATCGAAATCTTCTGTGGCAAGTCCATAGAACTTAGGAAAGACTAAAGTAGGGATATTCTTGAGTTTATCTACTTCATTTTGAGGAGAAATGGGGAAAGGAAAATTTGGTTGGTTAGGTCTGTTTCTATTTGCATCACCCATGTCTGCCTCACAAAATTACAAAGCAAGGGGGTTCTCAATCAGATTCTAATATTCAGAGGAAGCTTCATAACTGGTCAAATCTAAAAATGTATCAATAAAGAGGTGTGGCTCTTCTTCTTCATCATCATCTCTACGTAGGTTCTGATACTCAATTATCTATAATAGATCAAGATTGTTAGGAAGGAATCTCCCATGGGCATCTCTTCTCCTTTCTCTATGCATACAGTATCAACTCACTATTAGCCAACTCACACAAAATAATTGGCAAAAGAATAGGGGGTCATTAATTTCCTAAATGAGGGGTATACTAAGAACAACTTCCAAAAACACTACAACAAGAAAAAAATATCAATGACTCCAAAGAACACCCTAGTTTGACACCATCCCCAACAATGACACCAAAAATGTTGACATTCTACAATGATTCAACAACTAAGCCTTCACAACTGTGATTCAGAGATTGGACATCTAACCTGAATAACTATTTCAATCATCATGAAGGTTCATTTAAATTGTCAACCCAAGGATGTAAACTTGAAATGGGTTAGCACTGTATGTGCACCAAGCATCCAAAATAGCCATATTCATCCTACAGCTAAGAAAGACACAATGCTCAAATTAAATTGCTTGGAAGGAAATAATATAAATACTGAGAATCAACCAATAACTAACTAATCTAAAATGTATGATAGAAATGAAAATCTGAGAGAGCAAACAGGAAACTAATCTATCTTCTTTGGTTGCGGGAATAGTCACAAAATGGAATTCTAGTGGCTGCAGGAATAGATAGTGCCAGATTTTTAACTAATTACCAAATAGAAAATAAAAACTAAACTAAAATAAGGTACAAGATGGAATACTCACCAAGTGGGCCCCCTTAGATGAGTTTCCCTTAAAATTGATGTAAACTTAGATGCACAAACTTATAAATTCATCTCATTCATTGAAAAACATGAGTAAAATCGAGCAACATGACTGTAGTACTGAAAAACTCAAGAGTGTGAGTAAATCATTAGATTGAAAAACCTTTGATTCAAACCCTAGAAGAAGGATCAAAGTCTTATTTATCTAATCACCTATCAAGGTAGTCAATTCCAACAAATTCAGAGGACGCCACATTAGGGAAAGCACAAAAAGTGGAGAGGTGGCTACGCATGCACAAAATTTGTCAGCCATGTTTTCCTTAATGCGAATTTGGCACAATAGTAATACCTATATTTTATCAATAAAAATTAAGATCATTACAAGGTGGTTATAGTTTGATTTTAATGAGGAATCTTTCAGTTTTCAAGAGTCTTTCCTCCATTAAATGACCACCTTGTTGACTGTTATGGCGAATGTCCAGTTGGCGAAATCTTCCTTGGCTGCAGGCTTCTAACTATATCTGAATGACAATATTAGTACACACAAAAAATGCATATCTGTAACTATCTCAAAGTGACATTTATTAATCACATACAAAATTTATAGTTCATATAGCATGCCAGTATTATTAAAAGTTATGAAATTAAGTTCATGTTCAAAGTCTATGGCTTTAAGGAAATATCATAAAAAGGTCAAAATCCAAGAATAAAATTCTATGACAATTGCAACAAATGGATAAAAAACTCGATCAAAAATTAGACCATAAAATAGACTCATCACTAGGAGCCTAAGAAAGCACATAAATGAGGTTTCTGGTGTTGTGATAGACAGTGAAAAATCCGAATAAGGACTAGGTCGCCTAGAATGGCAAATTAGTCCCACTTAGGTTTTTTTTTAAATTCTAGATATTTGCAACCGTTTCTGATGGTTTTGATGTTGGATGATCAGGAGAAGAAAGATTGGTCCAGATTTTGGATGATTGACAATGATTTGAGATGCAAGAACGAAAATCATATGGAGTTTCATGCATGCAAAAATGTGAAACCCTATAATGCAACTTAAACAATGCAAAATGTAATGCAATGCCAACCTATGATGATAAAGAACTCCAAAGCACAAAATAAGGGTGTAGGAATATTGGGCTCACCAAAATGAACCACAAATTTTTGGGGAAAGGTTGCACTCTTACACTCTTAGGGTTTTGCACCTAAAAGGAAAGAGGTCTTTCTTTCATAACCAAAACTTGGAGGATTCATTCAAAGGATCGAGGTTTTTTTATGTGATGTGTGTGTGAGATATGATGATATAAGTGCAGTAGACTGAAAAGGAAATGACTTATTGATGCTAAACTAAAGAAATGCAAAGTGCTGGAAAACACAATGTTGTATGCAAACATGTACAAAATGATCTAGAAATGTAAACTAAAATAAACAAAAAGATGTGAGATAGAATGTGTGCACTTGGAATCTAAAGAGAGATGAGATGGAGGTCTAGAATACTAATGAAATTGTTGTAGAAGTCGACTAGGACACTTTGTGGGCCAATCTGGGTGACTTATTATGAGATATGAGAAAACTGGTCCAAAGCCCGTTTCTGCAAAATGGGTGTTCGAATATGCAAAAATCAGTTAAAGGCATGTCTAGTGGGACTAGGTCACCATTTTTTGTGACTGATTCCACTTCTAAATTTCTTGAAATCAAAAAGGGGGAACGAAAGCCCTCGGTCTGCACTTCAGTTCTTCACAGATGTTTGCTTCTAGAACTCTGATTCTCGAGCTTGAAAGTGACTTTTAGTGGATGTTTGGAATTTTCAAGAAAGGAGAGGTCTTTAAAAAGTATTCAAAGCCTTCAATGATCTTTAATTTACCTAAATATGAAAACACACAAGGAGAGAAGGAGAAAATATTGATTGTTAGGGCATAGGGGTTTGCCTTGGTCAAATCCCTTTTAGGTAATTAAACCAAAATGAATAGAAAATGTAATGAAGTATGAACATGAAACAATGGAGTTAGTATCTTACCACTATGAGATATTTTTAGTTGTTGCAGCAATCAGCCCTTGAATGCCTCAGAAAAGATGTCTTGTTGACTTGGAATTCTCAAACCCTAGCTTGCTTGAGAAGAGTGATGAAGAGAAGAAAGAGATGGGAGAATGAGACTTAGGAGTGTAGAATTAGAGATTAGGGTGAAAAAGATGAGAAAAACCCTTATTTATGCATGTTGTGCCTTAATTTCCCTAAAAATAACACGACATAGGCCAACCTTAGCGTTTTGGAGACAAAATCCTGTAAGAATTTTAAGTTAAATTTAAATTTTATGCCACATGGGACTAAGTCACCCAAGGTGGCGACCTAGTCCACCTGGGCATTTTTGATTGGTTATCGAGAATTAAGATGTGATTAATGATATTTTTTGGGATTTTATTCTAAAACACACTAAAGTAAGACCTATAAGTGCATTAAGGGGTCATTATAGCATCAGAAAGGGTTGATTTATTGATGACAAGCCTAGAAAGGTGCGAGGATTGGTTATAACATCTTACAACACTTTAGACTAAGGCTTTGAAAGGGTTTATCTAGGTGAATTATGATGAAAGGGTCTTAGAAAAGTGAGGAAATGTGTTACAACACTTCACAACACCTTTGCAAGACACCTTAGAATTTAAGAAAAAATAGGCCAAAAACTAGAAGAAAGGGTCCAAATGAGTGAAAAGTGTTAAGGCTACACTTTTTGGGGACACAATAAGGTGTAGAGTTGAGGGTTGAGGGTGTAGTTTCTGGGGTTTAAATATGGGGTATAGGGCTAAGGGATAATGTTCAAGGTTGATGGTATAGGGTTAAGAGTATATTGTATAAGGATTAGGGTTTAAGATATTGGATATAGGTTTAAGGGAATTCGGTTTATGGTTGAGAGTACAAGGTATCTATTTAGGGTTGAGGGTTTAGGGGGTACAAGGTTGAGGGTATGGGGTATAGGGTTGATGTTTGAGGGTGTACGGTTCAGGTTTAAGGTGTAAGGTTGAGGGTTGAGGGTTGAGGGATAGTGTTTAGGAATAAGGGTATGAATTTGAGTGTATAGCTTATAGGGATTAGGGTTTCAAATATGGGTATAGGGTTGAGGTTATTATTTTATGGTTGAGGCTATAAGGTATCTATTTAGGGTTGAGGGTAGATATTATATGGTTTAGGGTATAAGGTATAGGGTTGAGGGTTCGGGGTTTAAGTATAGGTTTGAGGGTTGAGGGTATAGGATTAAGTGTATAGGGTATAGGGATTAGGGCTTTAGATATTAGGTATAGGGTTGAGGGTATTGGTTTATGGTTGAGGGTACAGTGAATTTATTTAAAGTTGAGAGTATAGAGTATAGGGTTTAGGATATAAGGTTGAGGGTATAGGGTATAGGGATGTGGGTTGAGGGTTGAGGGTTTAGGGTTTATGGTTTAAGGTATAGGGTTGAGGGTTGATGGATGGTGTTAAGGGTTGAGAGTATAGGGTTAAGTGTATAGGGTTGAGTGTATTTGGTGTATGGTATATGGCTAAGGGTATAAGGTACATAGGTTTGAGGGTTGAGAGTGTAGGGTTTAGGGTTTTAGTATAGGGTTGAGGGTTGAGGGTCAAGGGATAATTTTTAGAGTTGAGTGTATAAGATTAAGTGTATAGGGTATAAGAATTAGGGTTAAGGATATTGGGTATAGGATTGAGGGTATTGGGTTTAGGGTTGAGAGTTGAGGGTATTGTATACACCTAAAAATGGTCTGTAGAATCTAATTAATTAAATACAACTTATTTGATTAATTATCCTAAATTCCTCTACTATTGAATAAATATAAATATTTATTTATATAGCTCATCATAAATTCTTTAATCTCTATTCTATTATTTTCATCTTAATTAAATAAACTAATTTCACTTTGTTTTATTTAATAATCATAGTTAAATTCATTTACTTAATAAATAAATAGAATTATTTATTTATATTAAGTTCGTAATTAATTCTTCTATTTTTATCATATTTAATCTTAATTAAATAAAGATATCCTAAAGTTTTTATTTAATTATCATATCCCTTTTTATTAAATAAGAAAATATCAAATATTTTTTTTATTTAATTAAATAATTATTAACTCCTCCTTTTGCTAATTTGAATAAATCAAAAAATTCAAATAAAGGCATAAATCAATTTCCTTTATTCACTCATCAATAAAATTAGATATTTATATCTAATTGATTCAACTAGCATTCACGGGAAAGCCTTGGAGACAAATTGGAGACAAATTGGAAATCAATCTCTCAATCTTCTCCCTCTGATTCTTCCTATCCTCTTTCCTGGTGTTTCATGGGGAGGAACCATTCGAAAAATCTTCTCAATCCTTTCAATTTCTCACCATTAAATCCTTCAGATTGAATCCAAGCCTCTGTTGTGCTGCCCCTATGCAAATCTACTGTCGAGAAATCTATAAATATAGCTTTCAACAACAAGAAATGGATCCCAAGTTTATGCAATATTACTCTGCAGGAAAAAAATCAAGCATCACAACAATCAAGCATCACAACAGTCAAGCAATCATAGCATCAAGCATTGTAGAATTCATATCATGGTTGCATCTTAGTTTTATTGTAGCTTTCATTTATTAGTTTCTTGTCAATTTCGTTTACAATATCATCATGTAGGATTAGTTTCCTGCATTTGACTTCTCATTCTTCAAATTTTCATTTTAATAGTCACAGTGCTTACACGATCTGAGAGCCATAGTGGTTTAATAAATCTTTGGAGATAGAGAGCAATATGATGCTTTCAAATGGATTTATGGTTTTTAATAGCTTAATTGTTGATTAAATTCATTGATATAATGTCATATTAAGAGGTTTTTTTAGTTATTTTACTCATACATATTTTACAATTATAGGTATAAGGTATAGGGTTGAGGGATAATTTTCAAGCTTGAAGGTATAAGGTTAAGTGGATAAGGCATATGGATAAGGGTTTAGGATATTGGGCATAGGGTTGAGTGTATTGAGTTTATGGTTGAGGGTAGTTTAGGTTTCTATTTGGGGTTGAGGGTTTAGGTTATAGGTTTGAGGGTATAGGGCATAGGGTTGAGGGTATAAGGTTTATGGTTTAAGGTATAGGTTTGAGGGTTGAGGGTACACAGTTAAGTGTATTGCTATATAATGTTTATTAATGATATATTTTCCTCAAGAACCTCTATGATAGCTCTTTTACTTAATTTATTATTATCCCTAATAAAAATTTGGACTTTATCCACAACCACATATGAAATTCCCTAATCTCCAAAGTCATTTCTTCAAGTATTTTATACTTTTTAGATAGTAAGAATAATTCTTGCATATTCTCCATAGTTACATTTTCTCCCAATCACAATTTTTTTCTCTTAAGTATTCTTTTTACCTTCCTAGTACTTTTGTAATAAGAAACCTTTGAATAAATTTCTTCTATGTTAAATTTAAACTTTACTTGACAATTCAATTGCACCTTAAGCTCCTAGGTTCAATTTTTCCTCTATGGAAATCCATAAGCTTGACTGTGCATTTCTATTTGGAGTCTTCTTAGTAATTATTAAAAGGGAATCCAAGTGTGTAGAGATTGTGCTAATAATAGTTGGCATAGAAACTAAAGTCATAGACACAAAAATATCAACACAAACTCTTATTATGGTGAAGACTGAGGATAGTAAATCAATAATTAAACTTGAAACTCTAGACAAATTAGAAACTAAGGCTATAATTTCACTTGATATACCAATGACATGATTGAGACTAGTAGAAACAAACATCTCTCCCTAATTTTGATCAACTTTAAACACAAGGTTAGCTCTCATAATTGTATTAGGGGATCTAAATCATTAAAAAATGTTATCCTACTAACCTAATTTATAACCCTAGAAATATGAAGAAAATATACAATAGTTTTGAGTTCACTACCTAAAATAATAGAAACACTATCACTCAAAGAAATAGAGGAAGTAATACGCCTCACAAAAAATTTAATACAACCTATACAAGAAATATTGACACACCTTCCTAAGAGCTTTAAAAATTGATATATGAGCATATACTTGTGAAAATTATAGAGTAACACAAGATGGATCCCTTAGAAGTGAAGTATCTCTTGAAGAACCTCACTAACTTTAATTCACCTTAATTTGGTAAAATCTCAAATTAATAATTCTCTTCTTCATTCTCTTGAAAATGTGGGCTCTCCTCAAATTTTGGGTTAAGTGCAACCTTATACACCAACCAATCCTTTATAGATATTTGGGTATCTTTTGGAGGAAGTTATCATCTAGTCAATTAAGAAACCAATGTCATTGATAGAGTCCAAGTACTTATCCATAATCAAAAATTCATCAGTCTCAAGCTGACTCATAATGTTTTCATCATACAACCCATATATATTATACTTATCATCAACTTAGATTTTTCATCCTATTTATACTAGAGTTTTTTGACCCTTTTCTACTAGAGTGATTATATAAATAATCTATATAATAAATACTTTGGGGTTCTAGATAAAATGTAAAAGAGTTAATTATGACTCCAATTCTTAGAATTCACATGAAGTTATAGGTTTCCCCCATAATTTTAAATGAGTTAGTAGGGATACTTCCTAGCTTTCTTAGCCTTAAAACCTAAGAAATTTAATTAGATCAATAAAATAAAATTTTAAAAAATAATTATGGGGAGAACATACTTACATAGAATGTGAGGCTCAATTAGAGTACCTTCAATCATAATAAGTGTGTGTTTAGGGTAGATCCATAAGGATACTGTATTTCTTATTGAAAATTCTCACCAATGTTGGATTCATTCTACAATTAGGCTTATTTTAATCTCATTCACTATGTCATAAAACTTATCACTTATCATTAAAATTTCACTCTCATACCTATTATAATAAATGAGTATGTGTAGGATCATGATGGGCCAAAAAGTGGCGATATATAATTGATATGATGATCCATGTGGCTAATGACTTTTTTTTACCCGAAATTGATAAAATGAAAAGGGTTTTTAAAGGAGATTCTCATATTTCCACTAATATTATTTATTCTTTATTTTGAATTTAATAAATAATTATTATTCATTTTCTATTTGAATTACGACTAAATCCCTGATTGATAGGCTGATTGAAAAACATCTATAGCTTTCAAACTGAATCACATTCTATGCTTCACATAATATAGGATTAAAAAAAAAAAATTGAATTTAATGAAGTTTTGACCAAGTTAAGGTGGTCAGACATAAAAGTTTTTATATTTTTTAAATTTGTAATAAAAAAAATCATAATTAATTATTTACTTGGAAAAAAAATACAAAAAATAAGCATCACATTGGGACATGAGTCCTCTACTTATATCTAAAATCTTATAAATTTTTTTTATCATTTTATTATGGCTAGGTTGGTTAGACAGACACCTACTTCTTATTTTTTCCCTCAAATTTAAGAACTACTACATTGAAATTTCAAATTTTCACCAAATAGATTTAAAAAAAAAAAATCAACCTAGTAGTTCAGAAACTACATTCAATTTGATAAAAATTCTATTCTTACATATTTTTTAAATAATATAGATAACTTATTCAAATTTTTACGTCATGTTGCCTAACTTTGATTTTAGATTCTAGCCTCTAGTTGGTCAAGGAAGGATGAAATGTTATGGAAGGATATATCACATTGATAAGATATGATGCCATATAAAATTATCCCCCAACCATAGTCTTCAAAAAAATCTATTTGAGAGTGAAAAAACTTAAGAAAGTCATGAAATCCAAAACATGCGCGTCCTTTGAAGAAGTTAAAAATAATTCACATTTTGAGAAATCTAAAGTGTTCTTGTAGTTTGAAATTTTTTGAAATCCACTCACATATTGAGCAATCCAAAGAACACTTGCACTTTAACATGAGTGCATTTTGGGAAGTTGGGAAGTGCAAAAATTTGTAAATAAGAATGTCACCCATGATCTAGGCCCACATTCTCTGTTATTCTCTAGTTTTTGCATGTTATTCGACAAAAAAAATGTTTTTTCATGGTGTTGGAAAAAGCACAAGAATTTTTAGCCCCAAAGGTGTAGACTAGTTGGTTGAGCCATTGAAAGACATGAACAATCAATGTAGGTTCAAACCTCAATTGACCCAACCACACACATTGTGGGGCAGGTGCTAGGAAATCACACAAACTAGAGGGGATTAGTCTCACCTGGTAATGAAAACTTAAGAGAAGCTTGGTTGGTCATAGGGATACCCTTTTGAGATATAAAAAAAAAAGCACAAGAATTTCCACACATTCCACCACCTTTGCACGACCTTTTTTTTCTTTGAAAACATAGAAAGGAGGAAATACCAATGTTTTTAGATGAAATTTGATTATATGAACTAATATTTTCACTTTTTTTGTGTTGGAATGTTAATTATTATTTTTTAATTTTAATTTCATATTATAGATTGGTTCTTTTCATATTTTTTTCTAATTCTATTAGATTGTAGAATTGAACATTGAAAATGAAGCAACTTGGTGAAAATATCTAATATTTGAGGAGTTTGATGCAAGAAAAATGAACTACACATAATTGGGTAATTTCTCAAATCGAATCTTGGATTTTAAGGTATGTTCTCTTTATAGATATGCTTTAAATTATCCTTCATTTCCCATGGGTTGATATTTTATCCGTTATTCTCCTACTTCATGTGCATGCTGAAAATGAAAAAACTAATTGAAACTCTAATTAGATTTAAAGCATCTCCAATAGTACACCAATAAAGCTCCTTTCCAAATGAACACATATGCAAAAACAAAAACTAATATATGTAAAAGAAATTAAAGAAAATTCCTTCAAAGAAAAATCAGCTCCATTGCCATGCTTTCTACAATGTATTGGGTTTTCTCTTAGATTTTTGTAGAAAAATCACAAGAAGTGGTGTAGAATTGGATTGGAAAATCATGAAATCAAAGTTTTGAAATCAAAAGTGTATCCCAAAAAGTGAGAAGGAGGAGGTTTTTGTAGATGAAAATGAGAAATGAGAAATGAGTGGAGTGATTTATGCCATGATTCATGTTTGGAAGCTAAAAATGTGCAATTTTGAGCTAATTCAATGGAAATGATTCATGAGTTTAATGTGAAATTTTGAGCTAGTTTCATGGAAGTTGATTTATGAATTTTAAATTATTTGATGAAATATATGAATGCATTTTTATGATTAATGCAAATGAATAATCATGCAAAAGGTCAAAGTGAAATAATTTATGCAAATGGATGGATTAATGGATGTATAAAAGATATGAATATGAATATGATGATGAATGGAAATATTTAATGTATGAGTATAATGATTATGTATGTGTAATGGATGTATTTAAGATATTATAGATTAATGATTAATGAAATAGATGAATTAATGATTTATGAAATGGTTAAATTCTTTATCAATATGTTGATGATTAATGAAACGATAAATATTGATGAAATGGGATAATGAAACATGCAAATGGATAAATGACTAAATGATTATGTAAATGGATTATGGCTATGAATAAATGCTTATAATATTTTAATAGTTTTATGCAGATATGATTATGCAGATGATCAATTGAAATATGCAAAGGATAAAAATGATTAAGAGGACATTTTTATGCTTCTACATTTTGCCCCTCTTTGATACAATGCAGTTTATCATGTTGTGTCAAAGAAAAAGATATGCCCCAGTGTAAGGAAGAATGAAGAAAGATGACGAGGAGGTAGATGTATGCCCCCTCAAGAGGACATGCAGGTTCAAAGAACACGGGTGTGCTCTCGAAATGGATAAGACAACTAGAAGACGAAGGAGAAAGAAATGAGAGAAGAAAATTGATAAGGATAATGAAAAAAGAAATGAAATGATGAATGAAAATGGATGATAGAAGAAATGATAGATAAAAAAGAGATATGAAGGAAGATGAAGGTTATGAAGCCTCTTGTGCTTGTCATAGTGCTTTATCATCGTAGAGCGGTGAAATATGAAAAATGGACAACAAAAACCATGGTATGACATAGACGAAGGTGTGCAAGGTCATCCATCTGCAAAACAAAGTCACAAACAAGGGGTGTCGTAACTCATACTAAGGGAAAAGTTGCCCTAGTCTTTTTGTCAAGACAAACTACAGACATCAATCAAATAAAAGACAAGTCATGAGACATCATTGCTCCTCTAAATACTTCATGGGACATCCTCGAGGTGGCTAGTAATATGACCAAAGAAAATAAAAAAGATAACACAAAATAGACCAACAAAATCAACAACCATTCACATTGGTTTCCAATAAGCGTTTGCCGGTGTGGTAAGTGACGAAGTGAACGATAGGTGGACTAACTTGATAAGGCCTGGTTTTAGGAGAAGAAACATGTCGTATAAGATGTCAAGTTTAGTTTTGATCATGAAATTGGCTATATAAGGAAAATGAAAAATTGTGATAGTGACAAGGTCTGGTTTCAAGAAGGACACATCCTATATAAGACCATTGGTGTTGATCGATTTGACTAGTTTGATTGATTTGACAAATGACTAATTTGACTAGGAGACTTTTTGGTTTTCTTGTCTTGTTGATTCAGGATTTGTGTTTGAAGTTTAGATGATGATGTCGCATCTGATTTAGTAGTGTTTGATTTATTTTTGTTGATTCGACAAACCCTAAAAGACTGACCTAGGGGGCCTCGGGGGCTCATCAACAAATGGCCTTGCCTATGTAGCAATGCGTAGAGACCTCATAGTTTGACATGACCATTGACTTTGTTTCAATGAAAAAGGACCGAATCATGATTTTATTTAAAAACACCTAAAGAATGACCTAATGCCTCGGGGGCAGATCGACAGACGACCTTGCCTACGTCCAGTCACAGAGGCAACGTAGTTCGACAAAGACAAAGACTGGCATGACTAAATTTGACTCTGTTATTGGGATTTTTGAAAGTTATTTGAATGTTTTTGGGTTTTTGACATATTTTGTTTTTTTTTTTGGATGTTTGAGGTTTTATGTTTTTTTTGGATTTTGGAATATTTGATTTTTTAGATTTTGAAGTTTTATGATTTTTTTTAAAAATTTTTTCAAGAAATTTTATGATTTTTAGGGATTTTTTTAGGAAATTTTATGGTTTTTATGGCTTTTTTCATGACATTTTATGATTTTTAGGGATTGGTTCAAGACATTTTATGACTTTTAGGGATTTTTTCAGGACATTTTATGATTTTTATGGTTTTTTTTAGGACATTTTATGATTTATAGGGCTTTTTTCTAGGATATTTTATGATTTTTAGGGATTTTCTCAAGGCATTTTATAATTTTTAGGGATTTTTGGAATGTTTTGATATCTAATGACTAGTGTAGAATCCAATGAAGCCCGATGTTAGGAAATTTCCCCTAGTCAGGTATAAGGAAAACCAATAGGGATGGGATGGGACAAGGTTTATCATGGATAGGTGGTGTAGGAGAAGGACACAAGATGTCATTCATTTGGAACTCATGATAAGGGTGACAAGGCCTAATAAAGGATGTTAAATGAGAAATGATGGAAAGTAAAATCCTTAGTATGAATTAGGGTGGAAGACCAGATAGAGTGATAGTAGATGACAAAGTAAAGATTGACTACACATGGTGCCTGTTTGTCATGTTTTCACCATGGTACTTATCTAGGGTGCCTGTTTACCAAGTTTTCACTGTTACACGAAATTTTTCTCTTTACTTTTTTTTTTGTGTCGCCAAGATGCATGTTTGCCAGGTTTTCAATCAGGGGCAACATTTTTTTTTTTGAATTTTTTGGTATGTTTTTTAGGAATTTTTCTCATTTTTTGTATTTTTTCAAGAGTTTTTCTCATTTTTTTGTATTTTTTTCAAGACTTTTCCCTAGCTCTCTGAAGCTAGGTATAGAACTTGCGTAGATGCAATATATTGATGGGCATGGAAAAAGGTTCCCCTACAGGCATGGATAATTGATAAGCGCCATAACCAAAGGTTGTTGTTATGACATATGGACCTAGCTAGATAGGCTCATATTTGCTAGGTTTCTCATGTTCTACTTGATTTTTTAGATTCTGCATCAACACCAAGTCACCATAGCCAAAATGTTTGACCAAAACCCTTTTTTTGTAGCTATGACAAAGACACTTTTGGTATGCCTATAGATGTGTCAAGGCCTTCTATCTGCATTTATCAAGAAACTCGAATTCATGCAATCAGGATATACAACACTCCTCATCATCAATGAGCCCTTTTAGGTTAACCCACAAGGAGGGAACTTTGAACTCTATAGGAAGGATAGCCTTGCTATTGAAGACTGGAGTGAATGGAGTGGCACCAGTGGGTGTGAGGATTATTTTGTGATGCGCCCATAGGGTGGGGTTAAGTTGAATATGCCAGTGATGACCAACATCATTAATAGTATTTTTAGGAATTTTGATTATGGTCTTATTTGATGCCTCGGCTTGGTCATTACCTTGCAGGTAATATGGTGTGGAGAAGTGATGTTGGATATGGAACTTCTCACATAGCTCACAAACATCCTAATTTTTGAAGGGACAACCATTGTTAGTGATGATGTATTATGGGAAACCATATTGGCATATGATATAATTGAGGATGAACTCATAGATTTTTTTACCAGCTATGTATGTCA
This sequence comes from Sequoiadendron giganteum, assembly GCA_007115665.2. NCBI lineage: Eukaryota > Viridiplantae > Streptophyta > Pinopsida > Cupressales > Cupressaceae > Sequoiadendron > Sequoiadendron giganteum. Next base: position 94,250,903 of record CM021108.1, read on the forward strand.
GGGGAATATCTTTAATCCATTTCATGAAATATTCAGTCTTAGTGATAATAAATTTGTAGCCATTAGATGAAGTGGGATGGATTTTTCTATGAGGTCGAGTCCCCATTGGGTGAAGGGCCACGATGAAGTGATCGAATATAGCTATTATGTAGGCATGTGGATGAGGTTGTTGTTTATTTGGAGTTGTTGACATTTCTTCAGAAAGTGATAGGAATCTTGCTCCATTGTAGGCTAGTAATATCCCAGTCACATGATCTTTTTAGCTATATTAAGACCACTAGAATGGGATCTACATATACCTTCATGTACCTTAAGTAAGGTAGTTTGTGCTTCATTAGTGTTAAGACATCTGAGTAAGGTATTTTCTAGGCCATGTCTATATAGGGTTTCATTGATGATGATGTAGTGAGCAAGTTTGTGAAGGAAAGACTTGCATTAGTTATTGGATAGGTTAGGGGGTAATTTATGGGAATGTAGATAGTCATAAATGGTTTGATACCATGGGGAATTGGGACCAACAATTTTGCATATCATCGCAAAATCTGGGACATCAAAGGTGAGGACCAACAATTCTTCAACTAAGAACTCGTAATGTGACATATTTTTGGGAATGTCCAAGAGAGATCCAATGGTAGCTATGGCATCAACTACTTTTTTCTAAATCCATGGGATTTGACAAAAGGTGATATCTGTAAAATAAAATTTAAAACTGTCAACCATTCTTTTGTATGGAGTCAATTTGTCGCCTTTAGTGTGATAGTCATCATTGACCTATTGGATGACTAATTGTGAATCACAAAAGACTTGCAAACTTGTAATTTTCCATTTTGTAGCCATGCACAATCCTGTGAGTAAGGCCTCATATTTTATTATGTTGTTTGTACATGAGAAGGCTATTTTGAAGGATTTGAGAATAGTATCACCTTGAGGGGTGACAAATATTATTCCCACACTGGATCCATGACTAGTGTATGAGCCATCAAAGTATAACTTCCATGTTGCCCCAGTGTCTAGTGAAAACATTGATTCATCTAGGAAATCATAAACCAAAGGGTCATAAAATTTTGTGGGTGCATTAACAAGTTGGCTCACGATAACCCATCCTTTTATTGCTTTCCATTCCACATATTGTATGTCATAATCACTAACTATCACGACCCACTTAGCCAACTATCCTATCAATGCTTCCTTGCTGAGTAGGTATTTGAGAGGATCTATCTTAGCCGCTAGTCTTATCTAATTATTTAGCATGTAATGTCATAGTTTTTGAGTAGAAAAAACTATGGCGAGACAAGCACGTTCAATAGGACTATAGTTGAGTTTATACCTAACCAATGTGTGGCTAAGGTAATAGATTATCTGTTCTTTCTCATCATGATCATTTTGTGCAAGGAATACCCCTAGTACAAAATTCGTAGTTGATATATAAAGAATTAGATGCTTACCATCTATTAGTGGCATCAAAATAGGAGGTGTCAAAAGGTACTCTTTAATCTTTTAAAAGGCTGCTTCACACTTGTCTATCCATATAAAAGGAATTCCTTGTGTAAAAAATACTTAAAAGGCTAACATTTATCTGCAGCTATGCAATGCAGTGTCTGATGGACTGAAGTCAGCCTTGAAATATCCTGAGTTGAATGATTCCTATTGGGGGAGGCATATCTAATATCCTAAGAGCTATCCCGATGTCATGTTGAAGACACATTTCTTTGGATTTAGACAGACTTTATATTTTTCAAGAATTTTGAAAATTTTATCCAGGACTCTCAAATGATCACCACGTGTCAAGGATTTTTCCAAAAGGTCATCAACATAGTCTTCCATCAACGTGTGCATAAGATCATGAAATATGGTGGTCATAGCTCTTTAATAGATTGTGCCTACATTTTTAAGGCTAAAGGGCATGACATTCCAATAGTATGCACCCCATGGGCAGGTAAATGTTGTCTTATGATGATCTGCAAGAGTCATATGGATTTGATTATACCTCAAGAAGAAATACATGAGAGATAACATCGCATAGCCTACTATTAGATCTACTATGATGTCTATATTAGGAAGTGGGAAGTTTTCCTTTGGACATGCTTTGTTCAAGTCATAGAAATCTATGCAAATACAAATTTGTCCATTTGGTTTGTTCACTGGTACAAGGTTTGAGATCTAGTTTGCATAGTCAATTGGTCTTATGAAACCAACATCCAATAATTTCTTGAGTTCAACTTTGACCAGTAGAGCTATCTAAGGATGCATTTTTCTACCTTTTTTTTTTATAGGCTTTGCATTTGGAAGCAATGGTAAATGTTGTAGGACCAATGTGTGGTCCAACCCAGGCATGTCACCATAAGGCCATGCAAAATTGACTTGACACTTTCTGAAAAAGTCTTGAAATTTTGGTTTTTCTTTTGTCAAGAATACTACAAAGAGAACAATCTTAGGATTCTCTATTGTACCTATATTGAATTCCCTTACTTCTCCAATCAGCATCAAAGATATTTCTTGATTAATGGTGAGAAATTCCAACCCTCCATCCTTGGGTGTGTTACATATGGTTATATTTTCGGTCATGTAATATTTAATTTCAGCTTCTATGGTCTTTGCTTTCTCATATTTTGCCTAAGTCTAAGTTTTACCATCATTTTTGCCTTTGTCATGAGGTTCTTGTATTTTCTAACCCCTGGTCAAGTGTTCTTTAAGTTTTGAAACTTATATGGTTGGCACCCAGTGTTCTTAAGTCTAAGTCATCAAGTTCTTGTTTTTTCTAACTCCTTGACTGTTCTACTTGTTCCTTCCTGTCGGCGTCAGGTGAATTAGTCTTTAGTGTTGTCAGTAGGTCGAAGGTTTTCAAAACTTAGCAACTCCCGATTTTGAGTTCTGAAGTTTCAATTGTTCATGACAAGGTGATGTGTTGTTCAATCACATAATTCGAGGCACCGCTTATGCATTTTATAAGACATACAATACAACCTAGAGATGTCTTGTCAAGAATATTTGGAAAACGTGCCAATCTCGAGGGTTGCTCTATCGAGGATTAAAATAAGGAATGGAATTATTTCAATACCAAACACATGTCTTATTATTTTCGCATGAAAAAGGGTGGTAGACATTTATTCACTCTGGTTCTCATTTGTGCATCCGTTCTTTACAATCATCTTTCAAGCAACTAGGTTTCCCTTTGTTCATTGTGAGCTCATGCAGTCTGAAATTAGAAAATCATTGGCTTGGTGTGAGGGACACGTATTTGGGGTCTTTAAGGTTGGATGAATTTTGGGTGTGATTGGAAAACAATAGAAAATATACCATCAACACAAAGCTATTAGAAAGTGAATTAGATCATGCTAGAGGATTCCCAAAGGTTGTCCTGAGTGTGGACTTGGTTAGCACCTGTGCGAGGAGATATATTCTAGGAATGGGAGAAATAGAAGCCACCGATGGAACCATTATTGCCAGAATTTCTCCAGAGGTTGTTTCTCATGTGTTGGGAATTCCTAGGAAGGAATCTGTAAGAGAAATGTTGGTTGTTGCAACCAGTGATTTTTTCAAAGCTAAAGAGGACTGGTGCAAGAATTACATAGCCAAGGGATAGTTGAAGTCTGAAAAGAAAGTTAAGTTCTAGTTACCCACCAAACTTAACATAACTCATTTTAAACAGCAAATTATGGATGCTATTGTTCTGTTACATCGCATTGTTGGGAATACACAAGTAGAGAGTTTTGAGGATTGGATGTGTCAATTCATTCTAGTTATATGTGATGATAATGTGTTCATAGACTCGGCTAAATTAATTTGTTTCCATTTAAATGAGCAATTAGTCAATTTCCAAAGAACAACTACCTTCCATTTGTGTTCCTTCTTGATATATGTCATGGCCAGAAAAATATTTTTTGTCCAAGGTTAAAACCTTTGATACCTCTAACTTCTGGCATGCCTATGTACAAATGCTATCCCCACTTCACTAAGCAAGTTGAGATGGGAGAATATTGTTTGGTCAATGACACATTTTTAATGGAGGCTGTAAGGAAGCTAGATGGAAACCTTGAAATGCACTTTTTTCCTGAGTCTATATCCCTGGTATAAAAATTTGGAAGCTTCTCTATTCAATTTGAAATATTTTCATATTTAGGGATTGGAGGCTATGGGAAAGCTCCATTGAAACTACCTAGGTATCTGGAGGATTTGCTAGTGTTTTTGGAAGTCTACAGACAAATGGATTTGGTCAATGTGAAATATATGAGCATGGGGAAGCAAGGTTATCCTTTCTCATTGGTTACTCCCTCTTTTACATTCAAGAAAAATGAATTAGCAAAAGGTGCTGAAAATTTCCTCAAAGAATACAATCACCAATATTTATTCATGAGGGCGAGTTTTGATAGAAAGGGTTTTGTAAACCAAAATTTGTATGGGGAAACTTCATATTAGAATCAACCCTCTATTGAATATTTTTGGGAGGATTGTGTATATGAGAATGAGGTCTTAAAAATAAATTGCATGAGGTTAACCCTCAGAAAAATTCAATTGTTTGGTCTTTCAATCCAAGTTCTTGAGAAAGTCACTGAAGATTTAGTGGTTATTGATCTAGAATATGATGATCTACTATATAAATCTCATCCTAAGATAGATTGGAGTTAAAATGAAGCTTTTAGCATGAAAGTATGAGCCACTCCAGTGTTAAATAGAACTCAGGATTGGTTAAGAGGGAAGTGGAGGCGAGCTATAGGTTCTACTCAGGAACCAAAATATTCTCAGAGGAATGAACAAAAGTTTGCTACAACTATTACAGTAAGTGCGTCATCTGAAAGATTCGCTATCAGGTCCTCTAGCATGAATTCACAGTCTAGAGGTGATGGTGAAATACATAAGGAGACAACTAAGTTGAAATCAGTATGTGAGTAGGATAGTGTATCCATCCCCGTCCCTAAAAGGGAGGTCAACCAAGAGAAGCCCATGGTAGAGGATTCAAATGCCATTTTCCAGTAGATTGTTGAAGATAATACATTTCCTCCTTTGTTCAAAGTACCTTCCTCCTCAAGACATAATACATCTATCCTTCCTATTGAATCAAAGGAAGTTGTACATGGAAATAAAGATGTTTTGGTAGGAGCTTCCCTAGTTTGGTTGAAAAGGGTTGTAGAGAAGAAAATAAAGTACACTCCTACATCAATGATTGGAGTTGACATAGTTGCAAAGTTATTTCAGTCTTCCTCAAGATTGAAGAATGCTCAAAAAATGTTCTAGATGTGGACTAATCCTGTCTTTCGAAATCAAATACTGGAAATTGCATACCCCTTGAAGGAGTTGAATGATAATGAGAAAATTGAGGCACATTATAAGATCACACACATTGATATGGGCCCTCAAACATTGGAAGGTTATGTATACCATGGTAACTATTTTTTCAATGCTTTGATTAAATGTGTAAAGGAAGAAAGGAAAGAGAAGGTGAATTTGAAGTCACAAGTCCTTGATTTGAAGAACTTAATTTATTCTTTTATTCCCTTTGTCATATCTGATGAAGCTTCAAGTTCTCAAAGAGTAGATATTGATGCATCTTCTATGGAATCAATGAGGAGAAACCTTGGCTATTCTAGAGCTATCTATGAGTAGATTGATGAAATGTCTCAATAAATTTCTCTTTTCTTAAGTAAGTCTATGCTTTTTTACAACCAAGTTGTGGGGAAGAGAAAATAATTAATAGAAGAGTTAAGACAGATTCAGAAAGCTCAAACCAACCTCTATGTTCTCTCTCAAGAGATTAAAGAATTAATTTTCATGGATCAACTAAAGTTGGTGAGTGAAAAAATTGTAAATGATCCCAAGGAACTAGATTCTTCTTGGTTCGACTCACTTGATTGGAAATTGGGTGTTTATGATAGGCTGGTAAATGAAATCTCTGAAGTCCTCGAAAGGTTTTTGGATCTATTAGTAGAGATTAAAGGCAATTGTCACAACTTGAAGGTTGATATCATGGATGAGTTCAATGAGAATATTATGGATACCAGGGAGTTGTGCCTAAAGTTTAAAGAAGTGTTTTACAAAGAGATAGCATATCCCACTAATTCAACTAAGGAGTCCTTTTCAAAACTTGGGAGACTACAGGTCTATCTTGAGTCCTTCAAAATTGAAGCAAATAGGAGATCTCAAACTTTGGCTGAATCTGAAGCGGCTTTATCCAAGATGAGAACCAGACTGTAGATCACTATGACCCTAGGAAGCAAAGAGATACTTGCAAAATTTGATGCAAAGTACAAAGGTTACAAGGCCAGGATTAAGGCACAAGAGGAAACCTTGTAGAAAGAGAGGGTCATGTCTATTGAAGATGAACAAACCTAAGCGGGACAATTGGAAGTGGCTTATTTTTAAATATTTCATGATACTTCAGTTTATTTTGGATTTTTTTGAGTTTAAGACTTATCTTATTTGGTACGGTTACTTTCAGGAAATTGTTACCTGAAACTATTGGTTATGATTTAATAGGGGATTAGTTGATGGTTCTGGATCTTTTGGGAAAAATTTGATTTTCTCATTAGAAAAAAAAATTTGTTATTTGGATTTACTATTTTTTGATATTCTGATATAGAAAACTATGGTGGAGTTTATGCATTCGTAATCTTTTAATTATGGTGTATGAATTATTTTTTCTTATATTGAATTTTCTGTTGTGACTAACCTATCATTGGAATGGTTGTTACTTTGAAGTTGTTGCATCACTATGGTATCGTTTATCTATGAATAAAGGTGTTGTGGTGATTTTGATTATTTCAATTTTGTTACATGAATTCTTTAAATACCTTTAAAGCTTCTTGGTTAAAAGCCCCTTCCTTTGATTGCTTTCTGGTTAAAATCATCTCTAGGTAAAATTTATTCATTGGATATCAAACGAAGGTAGATGCAACCTTTTAAAATAAGCAGAGAATCAGTTATAATATTATATCATTACTAATTCAATTGTGGTTACATTTGTCACCTCTATTGGGCATGAGAAAATTGAGTTAGGTGAAAAATTTGTCAATCAACAAATTTTTGACAATTCCGTTGGGGATATCTCAAAATAAATATTGTTGTTTTTGCGAAATGAGTTGTTCTACGGTTTATAGTAATGGTTCTTCAGAAGCATGTTACCCCTATTCGCTAGCCTAACATAGATTGGTTAGTTGGTGATCAAGAAGATATAGTGACTGGTCTTAGACTGTTTGCTTGGAAACAAAGGAGAAATAACTATCAATATCATAGAGTTAATGAAGTGTTTCAAGAAGAAGAAGAACTTAGAGATATTATCAAAGAAAATTCTATGTGCTTTGAGAACGCTCAGGAGATTGTGTTTATAGAAGAGGTCCCACCTTCAGCTAGAAGATTAAGAGCTTCACCTACACAAGCCCCCAAAAATCAGGTAAACAATAGGAAAAACCCTCCTTGAAATCAGTAATAAATAAAATTTGGTGACTTCACAAGCCTATCTATGTGTTGTTTAAACCTGCCTTCCAAAAGATATACTAGGAGCGATAAGAAAAAGGGAGTTTTAGATAAAGATTTTGAGTTCTTGGAAACTATTGATTTCTAATATTTTCCTCCTACTCAAAAGGTTAGGTCCATTAGTAGGCCATCTTCCCCTCCTCCCTCTAAATCTATTTTGTCTGGAGTTTCAAAGATATCTTTTCAAAGCCTTCTTCTATGTGGTACATCTCATCCTATGCAAATAAAATTTCCTTTGATTATGGCACAACCAGTCCCATGGGCGGGCATTATAGGTCCTCTAACCTTTGGAGAAAATGCACAACTTCATGACTTGCCCAGAGGCTTAGGGAAGATCATACCTAAATTTAGTGGGGATGGAAAGGTTTCTCCCGATGAACATATAAAGGCTTTCTTTCTTGCCTCATCCATTCTTGCAATTCAACATGAAGATGTTGGTATGAGGCCCTTTGTAGAATCTTTTACAGATTTTGTTGCCGATTGGTTTTATTCTCTCCCTAATGATACTATCAATAACTGGGATACCTTGAGAAAAATCTTTGAGAATAGATTTAAGTGTGCAAAAAATGATCAAGTTCTGGTTGCCCAATTGGGTTCAATGAAGAAATAATTTCATGAGTCAATGAGAGATTTTTTGGCCAAATTCAATAAGTTGCACAATAAATGTTTTGCTAATATGAGACCTCGGGATGAATTATTGAAAGCTTTGTTCATTAATACCCTCCCACTAGATGTAAGTTTTATTATTAAAAGGGAGGGTGTTTCTGATATAACTGCCACACAAATCAGGGTAGTATCTATAGAACATGATTTGATAGTCTCTAGGAAATGGAAAAAAGTGTT
>CM021108.1:94259312-94290839 GCA_007115665.2 Sequoiadendron giganteum
GATAGACATAGGGAGAAGCTAAAACCTAGAAGAAGCTACTGAAAGCAAAAGCAATGGGTCCCGACGACAAGGCCAGATCAGGTACCCAAGTACAATGAAATCTCTATGAAACGAAGAAAAGGAGAAAACCCAGTGGGAAAAAATCCTCTCCAAAAAGAGATAGAACAACATGCTGAAAGAAACATGAAGGAAGGAAGTCCTCATAAAGACCCCCCAAGGACAACTTCCTTCACCCCAAGCATAGAGCGCAACTAAAGATAGCGCGGAGATGCAAAAGGTTTCGTGAAGATGTCTGCAACCTACTCGGCAGTGGGAATATACTCCAAGATGAGAGAACCATCCTAAATCAACTATCTGATGAAATGCATATGAAGCTCAATGTGCTTCGTCCGCTGATGCTCCACCGGATTGCATGAAATGTGTATAGCACTCTAATTGTCACACCAAAGAATAGTGGGACTATCAGGAGGAAAACCAAACTTAGTCATCAACTGACGAAGCCATAAAATCTCCTGACTAGCAAGCACAGCAACTCGGTACTCAGCCTCTGTAGATGATAATGCATGAGCATTCTGCTTCTTGCACGACCATGTGATAGGACCAGAGCCAAGACAAAAAACAAAGCCAGAAGTAGACTTTCGATCATTGATATCACGAGCCCAATCTGAGTCAGTGTAGCCAACAATGTGAGGATCCCCTAATGTGTAGTGAATGCAATATGAAGTGGTGCCTTGAATATACCTCAAAATACACTTGGCAGCTTGCCAATGACTCTCATGAGGATCATGTGAGAATCGAGAGATAAGACCAACAGCAAAGGAAAGATCAAGACGAGTGTGAGTTAGGTACAACAAACTGCCAACCAACTGCCTGTAAAGTGTAGCATCTACTGAAGGAATGGGGCAAGTAGTAGTCAAAACAACCCCTGACTGAAAAGGTGTGGGGGCAGGCTTGCAATCAAGCATGCCAAAGCGCTGAAGCATATCAAAAGAATACTTCTGCTAGTAAATGGAGATCCCCTCTGAAGACTGAATCACCTGAAGACCAAGGAAATAGTGCAGAAGGCCAAGATCTGTCATCTCAAACTGCTCCATCAAGGCTAGCTGAGAATTCTGAATCATAGAGGATGAGCTACCCGTGATGAGAAGATCATCAACATATAGCACAAGAATTAGGATCTCACCCTCAAGATGTTGAATATAGACCGTGTGATCAGAATGACAACGAGTGAAACCAGTGGAGAGCAAAAAAGAGTCCATCTTCTCATACCAAGCCCGAGGGGCTTTTTTGAGACCATATAATGAACGCTGAAGTCTGCAAACCAAAGAAGAATCATGAACAAATCCCTGAGGCTGCTCCATATAGATCTCCTCCTGTAGGTCACCATGTAAGAAGGCACACTTCACATCCATCTGAAAAATGAGCCATCCTCTAGAAGCTGCAAGTGATTATACAAAGCAAATAGAATTCATCTTAGCGACAGGGGAAAATGTCTCAGAGTAATCAATACCCTCAACCTATGAGAAACCCTTCGCAACAAGACGTGCTTTGTACTTATCAATAGAACCATCAGCAACATACTTGGTGTGATACAACCATCGGCATCGAACCATCTTTCTGCCCTTAGGAAGAGGATAGAGATCCCATGTATTAGTCTTCATCAAAGAAGAATACTCTTCCTCCATGGCACTATCCCACTCAGGGTGACCTGTCGCCTCTGAAAATCTTTGAGGATCCTTTGAAAGAGCATGAGTCAAAAGACTAGAACCCGTAGTATGAGAATGAGTGCGACGAGTGTCTGAAGGATCACCGGCCATAGATCCTGTTGCCTCAATAGTAAAGCGAGCCCATTTGGGCCTCTGAGGTGGAGCAAGTGGAGGTGGAGATGGGGGATCATCAATATCCTCATTAGAATCCTCAAAATAATCCTGAAGAGCTATAGTGGGTGGAGTAGGTAGTGAAGTGGACACTGGAGATAGGGTATCAACTGGAGGAAGGCGCTCATCAAACTAAACATCCCATCAAAATAGGACCTCTCTGGAATCAGGATCAAACAACCTATATGCCTTAACATCCTCACAGTAGCTAACAAAAATGAGGGGTCGACTCTTCCGCTCCATAGCTCTCCTCTGAGCATCAGAAATAAAAGCCCATGCCTCACTACCAAATACTTGAATCCATGGACCTGGACTGAATCATACAATTAGCCATCTCCCATAAAGTTCTGTTCTTTCACTCAGTGATACCAGATGCTGTAAACCATACTCAGTGCAAAAATCTCTGAAATCCTGATTCACATACTCCCCCCCATTATCTATACGTATCCGCCAGATAGAAAGACCAGACTGCTTCTCTATAAATGTCTTGAAGACACGAAAGGAATCAAAGACATCAGAGTTGTACTTAAGAAAGTACAACCATGTGCGTCTGGAGAAGTTATCAATGAATGTGAGTACATACTTGGCCCCTAAAAAAGAAGGAGTGGGAAATGACATGAGGTCACTATGAATCAACTCCAAGGGTGCCAAAGCGCGAGTGGTACTTCTCTTCGGAAAGGGATCCCCATGATGCTTGCCAAGCACACAACCATGACAAACACCATCAGTGCAGGAAATCCGTGGAAGACCAAGAACAAGTGACTGTGTACTCATCTGCTGAAGATATCTATAATTGATATGGCCCAAACGCTCATGCCAAAGCTGACTCACTGAATCCGCATGTGCTATAAGAGATGAACCTGTACCCTCAGAAGGCGCAAAGCCATCAAATCTGTAAAGACGAGATGCAGTATCAACACTACTAGTAGCCACAACCAAATCAGAATCATGGAGGTCCCGAATAACCACATCATGTGGTGAGAACTCAACTGTCTTACTAGAGCCAGTGTGGCAAATCTGATAAATGGACAAGAGGTTCATCAAAATGTCAGGAACAACCAAAACATCTTATAGAGTGCTGCCATCCAAAGAGACAGAACCTGAACCCAAGACGGAAAGCTGTGAAGAGTTACCCACTGCAATCTGTGAAGTACCACAAGAGGCAAGAGAAGTGACCAATTGCTGAGTGTGAGTCATATGGTGAGAAACACCAGAGTCTAAAATCCAAGTGGACCCATTGGTCGATGCGCGTGTAGTGAGAGCATGACCCTTCCCTGTGGTGGAAGAAGAAGAAGACGGTGGTGAGGAGATGTGTTGCTGTTGCATGGCCTCCTCTAAAGCCTCTAATCGTTTCCAACACCTGGAAACTGGATGACCTTGCTTGCCACAGAAACTGCAAGTGTCTCCTGATTTCTCCTTAGTCTTGGAGGAAGACTCACCAGACTTCGAAGGTTTCCCATGTTTTGGATTAAATGGTGGTTTAGAATCAGACTTAGGAGGTGGTTTGGAGGAATGTTCACTACCTGCAAAATCTTTCTTGGGCCTCGGTTTTTGCTTATGTTTCCCCTTCAGTGACTGAGCAACCAATGCTTTGCTCTTTGAACCTGAGAGCATATCCATCTGAGAAAGGTGAGACTGTTCCTGAGACAATCGCTCACAAAATAAATCAAAGGAAGGCATGGCAAAACTAGCACCCAAACCATCCATGGTGGAGTAGAAGGAGGAAGCAAATATCTGAAATGGACCACGAAGCTTCGAAAGAATCAAGTAAATGCACTTTGTGTCTATCTTGTTCTTTCCACAACCCTGTAAAATAGTACGGATAATTTTGAACTTGTTCAAAAAATCCTCAATAGTGGGAGATGAATCAGGTAACAATGAAGTCAGCTTTGCCTCAATCTGTAATGCATGGAACTCATTAACGGCCCCAAAAAGTGTCTCAAACTTCAGCCACATGGCTCGAGGAGTGAGCAAAGCATCAAGGTGAAATAAAAGACTATCTGAAAGATGCATGCATAACAAACCTATAGCCTCATCCATCTTGTTCCTCTGCTACATAATCTCAAAAGGACGCTGTAACTGAGGCTGAACCTCATCTAAACAAGACCATAACCCTTGTGACCTGAGTAGCCTCATCATACGAGACTTCCAAGTGTGATAGTTATGTGATGTGAGTAGCTCACTTGAAGAGTCTGCCATAAAACCCTGCACCTATACCTGCTTGTGTTTTTTTTATTATTATGTGATCTTTCAAAATAGATAGAAGATGCAGAAGGGTTTGTGTTTTTGAGAGTTTTGGTGTTCTGGTTTTCTGATATAAATGACAAAAAGCAAGAGAAAAAACACTCCCCACAAAAGATAAACCCAAACCCTAGTACAAACTGAGAAGAAGGAAGCAATGCATAAGCAAAAAATACTTCAAGACAAATTCTCATGTACTTGGTGAAAATTCTGATAAAATAGATCGCATCACTGAATAGAGCATGTTGAGAGCTTTCCAACACCTATTCAATTTTGAAAAATGGAGTCTGTTTGCACCTTCTATGACCCCGGAAGTGAAGAAAGAAGACCTCAATTTGATTGGAAAAAAACACATGAAAACTGCAAAATCAGGAAAAATTACCAGTATCACTAGAACGGTGCCGGAACCAACTTTCTGATGATATCTCATTTGCAAAAAATGGAGAAAAAATGCCCATTCTATGCTCGATTTAGCGCAAGCTGCTCCAATGTGCAAATAAAAATGTTTGCAGCCCTCAAGGGCTAAAGTCTTCGGCCCTTGGTCATGTGGACGACCAGGGGGCTGGTGGCTGGGGGCTAAGCTGAAACCCTCGGTCACCCATAAGACCGGCGGCAGGGGTTTAGAGCCCGCAGGGGCTAGCACAGCTGACTCGGGTCGGCGAGCTCACATCGGTTTCGGCGGGGCAAGTCAGGAGCAAGGCGGTGTCGGCTGGGTGAGAAGGGAGCTCGGCGGAGCTCGGGTGGTGGCCAGAGCGGCCAGAGCAGCTGGTGGACGGAGGAGTCAGGCGGAGCGGGCAGAGCACGGGCTGAGGCCACTGGTGGCGGTGGCTGAGCGGTGGCCGCCGAGTGGCGAAAAATAAATACACTAGCTGCGTAAAATAAAATAAAAAAACCTTAGATTTTTGACGATTTTTTTAATTTTTTTGTGATTTTTGCTCCATATGGCCCTAGGGCAAAAAAAATTTTGCCTTCCAAATTGACTGTAACCAAAATTGACGATTTGACAGTCGATTTAGGGGTTTTTGGGTGCTACAAATCCAATGGAACTGTCCATTTGAGCCCAAAGTGAACCCAGAAAATGGAGTATGCTAAATCCACCCAAAAAAAACTTTAGAACCCTAGATTTGCTTCCAATGCAAAATCTCAAAACAAGAACAAGTAGTTGCAAATCTGAAGCTCTGATACCATGTTGGAGTTGAGAAGATACAACACCACAGAAGCCCAAAAGATCTTTGCAAGCAAATAACCTGTTACAAGGAGAAACAAAGAGAAGCAACAAAAGAAGTGCTCAAGAATGTGGAGCAATGTATTCACCTGAAAATGTAAAATGAATAATGATACAAAAGATAGTTTTCAACTACATATAGATGAAAACCCTAAAAAGGAAAACCCTAGGCTTGCACAATAATAATTAATAAAGTAATTAATTATTATGCACCTAATGTTAGCTTAAGTGAAAAAGAGTTAAAAGGAAACTTTACGTAATTAAACACCCCCCCTTAAAATAAAGTAAATGTCCAATTACTCTAACAGGCTCAATGTGCAGCAACTAGCAATTCAAAGAATCAGGCAAACAAACAGACCTGAAGAAACCAATATCAACCCCAAAAAAGTGATGTATTCATTTAATGATAAAGTTTTTAGAGAATCTAATTTTGCTGAAATAATAGAGAAAATTCAAAGGCTAGAAACCCATGAACAATCTAGAAACTTTCCCTTCGAAAGGCTTGGAGTAAGCCTCAAAACTTCTAATGATAATCTTGAATCATTGAATTCTACCAAAGAAGGTAATAGAAGTGAGCTAGCCTAGCCCGTGGGGGCTGAGATAGTCTCGAGATCAACCCTTGAGTGCAAGGCTAAGGTCTATACTCTTGAAACTGATAAGATCATTGAAGATCAGATTCCAAAACTGGCACTAACAACCTTTAGCTCACTTGAGGGAGTGATCAGTTTAGATGGGTTTGCATCCCAATCGAGCATGGATTCTACATATGAAATAGGATTCATCTCTACTAGGGAGACCACTGATGGAGAGGGTGTTCCTATTGAGGTCCTAGTAAAAAAAACCGGGAGGTACAGAAAGAAGAAAGGCTTGGATGCCTCAAGAGGGTAGGAGGAGAAGGATACTAACCTCCTTCTGAAAGACAAAAGAAAGAAACTTAGTGGTGTGATACCCCCACCCGATGCAAAAATAATTAAGGCAAAAGTTAAACTACCTAAATTCTTTGATAACTTTAGGTGTGATAAAAGCCTCCTAGTCAATGAGAAGAACACTAGAAATTAACTGCCTCTCTTGGAAAGTCAGGGATCTTGAGACCCCTAACAGGAAACATATGGTTTGAAGAATGGCAGCTCACAAAAAGGACTTTGTGTTTCTGCAAGAAGTCAAATCCATAGGTTTTACCCTTCAGACTGGTCTTAAGGTAATTTGGAAGGAGGCCTCCCAATTGGTGACCAATCATGATCAGGGGAAGGGAGGAGTTGTCATCCTAATAAGCAATAAGTGGAGCCAGTTTGTAGTTAGCTCTAGAATCTCTCCTTGCAATAGGGTTTTATGGGAAATCATTAAAAAGAATGAGGAGTGATTTGGTATCTACTTGGTCTATGCTCCTAATGACTACAGGGATAGGGTCCTGCTTTGGAAATGGATGCTCAATCTTCAAGACATCCCTAGGATTCTAGGGGGGACTTCAAATTTGTTGAAAAAGGAGAGGACAAAATTGGCTAGGTGGGCCATGCTTGGAAAGATACTGAGAAATTATATTGGCTGATGCTAAAGGCTAAGTTAAATCTTGAGGAATCTATTGAAGGACAAAAGAAGTATTGTAAGGATATCTGGTTCACCTAGTCCAATTTTTAGAAGAATGGTAGGAGAGTTTTATGTAGGCTTGATAGATTTTATATGAATAAGGCCTTCTTTGTACTTCTCTTATCAAGGATGCTTGCAAGGTGGAGGTTACTTTGTATACCCTCTCTGACCATCACCCAATAAGTGACAAGTTTATTCTAAAGACTATTGGATTTGTAAATACTGGCCCCAAGGAAGGTTTTTACCTCAACATAGGCCTCCTTAATGATGAGAATGCCAGAAATGTTATATCCTCACTTAGATCCATCAATAAATGGATTCAAAATTCTTTATCTCCCATTGAGTAGTGGGATTTAAATGTTAAAGGGTGGAAGATTCTCTTCCAGACTATAAGGAGGAAAAAGGCCAAAGATAGGAGGAAAACGGAAAACAATCTACAAGATATTCTTTTCAAAGTTGAATCTAAGGCCCAAATCAACCCTAATGATAATGGCCTTATTCATAACCTCACCATTGCCAGAGATAATCTTAGGATATTTCAAGCCAGTAGGGTTAAAGGTCTAAAAATTAGAGCCAAAATGAATTGGCTAGAAAATGGGGACAAGGGAACAAAATTCTTCTTCAGAGTTCTAAGAGAAAAGCAAGCCAAAGAACTTATTGATCAAATAAATGACAATGAAAATATTCTTATGAAGCCGAATGAAATAAGTGAGCAATTTTTTATGTTTTATCAGGGCTTCTTCACCTCTGAAGGGGGAAATGAGTCCTGTTTCAGAGCCAGGGATTACTTTAAGGGCATCCTACCTAAAAGGATTGATAATGGAGCAGCAACAACACTTCATGTAGAAATCTCCAGGGATGATATTAGAAGATCTATCCTCTCCCTCAAAAAGGACAAGTCTCCATGACTTGATGGTCTACCGAATGAGTTCTACAAAACATTCATAGATTGGACTTGTGAAGATCTATTCCTAGTCTATAAAGAGGCCTTTGAAAAGGGATCCCTTGGAAAAAATATCAATAGAGGTATCATAAAGCTAATTCCCAAGGAAGGGGATAGGGCCCTCATCAAGAATTGGAGGCCCATCACCCTCTTGAATATTTCATATAAAATATTGGCAAAAACCTTGGTAGAAATATCTGCATCATCAATCCAACTCAAATTGGATTCATCAAGGGGAGATATATCTTGGAAAACCTGGTGACAAGTTGGGAGGCCATGAACTAGGAAAAGAAATCTGGGCAAAAAGTAGCAATGCTTCTATTAGAATTTGTAAAAAAATATGATAGGATAGAATGGAACTTTGTGTTTCCTATTTTGGAGGCATTTGGCTTTCCGAAAAACTTTTGCGCCAGGGTTAGGACTCTTTTTTAGGATGCATCTGATCAAGTGGATGTTAATGGGTCTCTTTCACAAGAGGTCCTTCTTGGGAGATCAATAAGGCAAGGGTGCCCTCTTGCACCTGCCCTCTTCGTTATAGCCTCTAATGCACTTCATTATATATTAAGAGACAACAAAATGATTCCAAGAGTAAGAGGTGTTAGGTTGCCGGACTCAAATTAGCTCATCAATCTCCAATTTGTAGATGACACATCTATCTTTTTGCAATTGGATGAGGAGAATTTTGCATTACTAATGAAGAATATTGAGATCTTTTATTTGGCCTCAGGAGCAAAGCTTGCCCCTACAAAATCTTGCCTCCTCAATTGGGAAGATAAACCCCCAGAGTGGAGTGATATGTATGGCATCCAATGGGGCGGCCCCCATAAGATTGTGAGATACCTTGGTATCCCCTTTTCTATTGAGCCAAATCTAAAGGAAATGTGGTGTTGGATTAGGGATAATATTGAAAAGAAACTAACAAAGTGGAATAAACGGTACCTCTCCTTTGCTGGGAGGTTCCAGATTTGTCAAAAAAAATTGTCCTCTTATAGCATCTACTTTGCATATGTTTGGTTCTTTTGCTCTTACCAAATCAATGCTATTCAAAAAAGAATAAGATACTTTCTATGGTCTAATGGTAAAGGGAAACTAAAAAAACATTCAGTCAAATGGGAATGGTGCACCATCTCAAAATCTCAAGATGCAAGGCATTGCCTTGGCAACCAAATGGGTGATTGGTGCCCTGGATGGAGAGTAACCATGGAAAGTGCTCATTAGAAGCAACATTTCCAATGTAGTGCCAAAACATGCTAAATTTTGGAAACTCCTCCCCTTTAGTGATATCCTTAGTGGTGAGTAGCCTATATCACCTACAGGATCCAATGTCTTTAAGACCATTGTGAAAACATGGGAAATTGTCAAAAATAATCTATCGAACAGTCACTTCACCAAAGGGGGAAGCAAGGTCATCTTTGCCAGAAAATATCTTTGGTGGAATCTGAAACATAAGGGGAAAACTCTTGCACTAATGCAAGGTTGCTCTACAAAAAACTGGGCCCAAAAAGGGGTTTACTGCTTTAATGACATTATGAAGGAAGGTAATCTAAAAGGATGGAATGATCTAAAGGAAGAATATAACATCCCCCAAAGCAATTGGAGAACCTACACGATGTTGAAAGAGGCATGTGGTTATCCCAACTTACTTGTTGAAACCATAGATGACACCCTCCAATATAAATATTTCTTATGGCACAATGGAAGTAAAATTATGAATTTCAAGATCAAGGATCTCTATAATATGCTAACAGAACAGGTCGACATTATTGATCACATGAAAAAATCATGGAAAATGAATCTAACCAAGGGAAAATGGCATAAAATATTTTTAAAAAATTGGTAGAAAGAACTAGAGGGAAAAAAGGCCTATTTTAGATGGCTCTTGACCCTATAGAGACTTCCTCATAAAACTAAAATGGATGACATTGATATTTTCTCTTTATGTAGAAATCCTGAATCTATAATTCATATCTTCTTTGATTCCATCTTTGCTAAATAAATCTAGAATATTCTCAATATCCCACATAATGTTTGAGGAAATAATGGGGGTATGTCCCCTAGAAATATACTCTTTCTTCCTTAGAAATGCAAGTTAAGAAAAATTGGTCTCTTATTCTGGCACATCCTCTCAACAAAAATTTTGTGGGCAACTTGGAAAGCTCAGAATGAAGATAGATTTAAAAAGAGGAGGAGATTTCTTACTGAGTCCTATAAAGGTCTCACATTTTACAATATTTTTATGCAGGTCTTTCTTACTATGGAGATCTTGAAGGAAAGATTCTAGAAATATTTAGAAAATAATGAATTGTCTATTGATATCCTAGAAGCCAGATATGGTCATATGTGGCAAAATGGGCACCCAGGGGTAGAAGTATTCCTCAAGGCACTACAGGATTTCAAAGAGGAACTCAAAGAAGAACAAAAGAATAATTTAGGCCCAAGCAAGGAAAACTAAGTGATTATTATTCTCATGGAACAAAAAAGGATGAATCTACCCTTTAAAGAACACTTGGCAGCCGTAGAGACCTTGCTTGGCATGAGGGTTGGGACCAGGGAGGTGTAAATTTCTAGTTGGCAGAAGCTTTATGTTGTGTATATCTTTTTTTTCTTATCAGTGACTATTTATATAAGACAATGACATATGTGTATATAGCTTATTGTTCATTTATTGATGTAACTAATGATGATCTGATACAAGTGTTGTAACTAAGTTGGCTTCCTCTTTTTTGGCCAATATTGATAGGTTGTAATGGGGTGATCTAGGTCTAATATGGGATTATTTTTTATATCATGTATGGGGGATATCCTTTTTTTGATCTTTGTAATGGGGGTAACTATTGTAAGGGGGCTTGATAGAACTGATCCAAAGAAAAATATCTTGGATTTTTGAACTGTAACTGCTAATTCCTCTATAATCAATACAAAAATTATGTTTAATGTAATTGTTGTTTAAAAAATAAAATGTTTCATTTATTGTTAGTTGTTGTGTCCTATTGGGTTTGTGTCGCGGGGTGTTACAGATTGGGAGGTTTGCTACAAGTTTAGGTTTAAACTTTAAATTGTGTTTAGTTATTTTGAATTGAGTCTTTCTAGTATTGTTAAATTGAATTTCATTATGCCATTTTATTGATCATAATCTTCTAGTTTCTTATTGTTTTAAGATCCTAATTGCTTCTATTTGAATGTTATTTGATCAATTGAACTTACCATGTGGTAATATACATGAAAACCAACATACTCCACATTGTTGACATCAATTACAACACCTACATTGCAACAACATATATAAGCCATTTTTGCCCATTTTTTATGAAAAAAATGTTCTTTTCATCCTTCTTGTTTTCACCCCACCTATCTAGGGGAAAAAAAAGGAGGGGGAATATATTCACTTTATCATATTTTCTTTTGAACCACCAAATTTTTCTTAATAATTTTTCTCACCATGGTAGCTTCTTTTGATTTGTGCAATAACTTAATTTTAAGTTTTGCAGAGTGAAACTTCGCACCAAGCACTGTAGTTTCTCATTGAGCTCAAATGTTGGGGGAATCATCAATATCCACCTACTTGACCTCTATGGTCTCTATAGTATCCTTTTAGAAAATCTATAAAAAATTCAAAATTTTAATTTTGCACTTATGTTTTCTTCACTAATTAAGTGTAGCTGATTTTTATTCAAAAATTCAACTCACTAAAGTGGGGGAAAAATGTAGTGTCACAAAATTGCACCCTATGTAAATTTCACACTTGTGCATTTAGCTCACTGCATTTTTGGCACCTCATCGCATTAATGATAAAACCTTATGTATTGGAATTTCACAATTTCAACTCCATAGGGGACAATGATGAAGCATTAGTAGTTTGGTACCTCATTTCTTGTGAAAGTTTTGATTAGGATGCTTGTGTGACATGCAAACGTCCACAAGATGTGCTAGTATCTTTGAACTTTTTTAGTTTTAGATGATGGAATCTCACATCATTTTCCTATGAAACACATCATTATGGTGGACTCATAAGTGTAACGGGTCTTCTCACCTATGTAGCCTCATAAAACTCCTCTTTTCACTCATTCTTTCATTCATTCTCACTCTCTCTTATTGAATCTTAATCTCTTGCTCTATTCTCTTCCACATCTCTTGTTTCTACTATATACACCTAAAATTGGTGTGGAGAATCCGATGAATTAAATACAACTTATTTGATTAATTATCTTAAATTCCTCTACTATTGAATAAACATAAATATTTATTTATATAGTTCACATTTAAATTCTTCTAATTCTACTATTATCTCATCTTAATTAAATAAACAAAATTAAATACCTTGTTTGATTTAATTATCAATTTCCCCTATTTTATTCTATCACATCTATTTAAATCAATTAAACAAAGGTTAAATACTTTATTGTTTAATTATAATATTCTTCTATTTTAATTTAATAAAAAAAAATTATAGTTTGTTTTATTAAATTATTTATCCCCCTTTTGCTAATTTAAATAAATAAAAATATTTAAATAAAGGCATAAATCAAATTCCTCTATTTCCTCAACTACCAAATTAGATATTATATGTCTAATTTATGTCTAAATTAATTGATTCAATCTTCACAAAAAGATTTGGAGACAAATTGGAAATCAATCTCTCAATCCTCTTCCATCAATCCTTCCTATCTTCTTGCCTGGTGTTTTCATGGGTAGGGAAAATTCCCACAATCTTCTCAATCTCCTCCATCTATCACCATTCAATTCTCTAGATTGAATCCAAGCCTCTGTTTGCTGCCCCTGTGCAAATCTGCTGCCAGAAAATCTATAAATACAACTTCGTTCAATAGTAAAAGGATCCAGAATCCAAGTTTATGTAATCTTACTCTATAGGAAAGCATTCAAGCATCAAGCATCAAGCAATCTATCATTTTATCAATATCAACAACAATAGATTTCATATCACAACTGCACACTGTAGCTTCATCCATCAGTTTTCATGTCAATTCATGTTACAGTAGCTTCATTTATCATTTAGATATTATCATATAGCATCACATCATTTCGTTCTTTAGATTTTCATTTTAACAATCATAGTGTTTTACTAAATTTGAGAGCACTATAGCTTAATAAATCTTTAAAGATAGGAAACAATGAGATGCTTTCAGTAGATTCTTGCTTTAGATTAGTTTATTTGCTAAATCTTTGATATAATGTTTCATTAAGAAGTGTATAATCTTGCTATTTATTCACACTTACAATTTGGTGCCCACCATGGGTCCTTAACCCCCTATTTCACATTTTTTTATGAAAAGCGTCACACAGGTTTCCGATGTGTTCAGTTTAGCATGAGCGAGAAATTTTCTAGCATTTCCGTCAAAAACTATAGCACTTCCATGGAAAACTATAGCGCTTTCGAGCTCTATTTTAGTGCTTTGGCAGAAGCTATAGCATAATCAACACTTCTTTTAGCGCTTCAACAGAAACTATAGCGCATCTGACACTTCTTTTAGTGCTTCGACAGAAACTATAGCACATCTAACACTTCTTTTAGCGCTTCAGAGGTCTATTTTAGCACTTCGACAAAAACTTTAGTGCTTTTGATAAATTATGTAGCACTTCTGACCTCTTTTTTAGCACTTTTAATGAAATAGTGCTTCTGTTTTAGCGCTTCTAGCCTCTATTTTAGCACTTTTAATGAAATAGCACTTCTGTTTTAGCAATTTGATAGTCAATCTTAAAATGGCCATATCTTGGCCATACAAAGGTCTTTTTCAAATTTTTTTTTTTTGAAATGGGTAGAATTTCATAAGCTATGAAATGATGTAGGTATCTCTCACTTTTTGTAGAGTTAAAAATTTCAATTTTAAATTTAAAGTCAAATCACATTGTAACTTGGTCTAAGTTTTAGGGTTTCTATGCTTAATCATTCATCTAACCCTTATATATTCTTATTTCTTGAACTAATCTAATATTTTGAGCATTTATTTAGGGTTTTAAGAGGAAAATGGAGTATTAAAGTGAAAAACAAGGCATTTGATATGCATTGTAATAGTGTTTTCAAAAATTCATTGGAAAATAACCCATCATAGGTTATTTTTTCATTGATGCTTTAGGACCAACTAGCATTACTTTGGGCTTAAAATTAACCATCTACAAAAGCTTTGTCAAATTTGGTTAAAAAGAACTAATCCTAGGGTAGCCATTTGGATTAAAAAGAACCAATCCTAAGGTAGTCATTTGATTTAAAATATATCAATCCTAGGGTAGCCATCACACATTTGTTATATCAATTAAAATGAGCATCATGTCTTTTGTGAAGCAAAATCTTCAAACAGAATAACAAAACTATCTTTTGGGTTTTAAAATTGAACATTGATTACTGTGCTTGTGTGGTGAATAGGCTTATGCTCTCCCCTTAATTGGGTGATCAAAATTCCAAAATCATCATTTGATTTCATGCAATTCACGCTTTATTAAATCCTTTAGAAATCCTATCGTAGTGGAAAAAAGTACTCACCCTACGAGAATGACCTAAGTGGGAACAACCAAAGCCAAGTTTTCCAACCCACTATAATCAAAAGCAAGTTGTTGATAAAAGTCCAACTCAACGGAAGTGTGCAAGATAACCATTCCCAAAATATTTGTTCTAAAGATTTGGAGGTCTCCTAAGGGAGTTTATCATTTATCGCTCCGAATGAAAACCCTATCTACGAACCATAGTGTAGAATCCAATTGAGTCAGTAACATAACATTGTAATACTTGCAGTGCAAGGGGAGGGAAGAATCTGCCCCCAAGACACTCACCATATAATTGCCAATGACCATTTTCTCAATGCATCAAGAAATCTAACTTTGAGTAAACACCTAGAAACGACAAAAACACGAGTGCCCTCTAGGGGGTGACACGACTGTGTGAGTCAATGCAATTTTAATATGTGGGATATTGAGTATAATGATGACCCTTTTGACCTTAACAGTGAGTCTACGTAAAGTGTATTCTTTGTCAAAAACAAGTGGAAATCAAGAAGGATCATTTTTTATTCTTAAACATACACTTGTTGTTTAGACTCTCGGTCTTAAAGAAACAATTTTTTTACAAATTCTTGTTGTGTTTTCAAAACATTAATTCAGATAAGATCATCCTAAAAAACACAAAGAAAACAAGAAAATAGAAAGCTTTTGGAAACCAATGTCAGATAATTAACATCAAAATTTGGATTTTTATCAGAACATAAACTTTCCTAAATCAAAACAAAGTCTTAAACTTGCATACATTGGACTTTACAATTGAATTTTTTCAAATCAAATCAAGGTCTACTATCCAAACGTGTCTCAATCAAGCACATTTGATTAGTAAGTTAAGTTTCAGGATCAATCATCCTAAATCAAAGAAACTAAACCGTATAATCAAACTTATCAACTTAGTCTAATCAATAGAATCTATCATTATATTTGACTTAAGTTAATATATTTGACACTATACCAAAATAAGATCAAAAGTTTATTAAAAATAATAACATTCGTATGTCCATTTTAACAAGGTCACGAAGACTAAAAATCCAAAGAACAAGAAATTGAAACTCAAACCACCATGGCTGAAATAGATTAGGATCAATTGAATGCTTTAACTCATCAAATAAAAAACCTTCAGCAACAAATATGGAATGTGCAAAGGGAAAGAACCACAAAGAGATATTTGTTTCCGAACATTTATGCTTATTCCTCTGACAAAATCCTCGACATGACACCCTCCCCACCAACAACTACATCATCCAAGTTCAATGTCTTTGAATTTCTACAAAATTTCAATAAGCCCAAATCTTAGTGCTCAAACACAAATGATATTGATCAATCCTATCATGTCATGCATTTATCTCCATCCACCATAAATCAAAATAAACCTCAAGATTCATTCACTCAAGTTAAAAATTCCATCCAATCACCCTCTTCTATCATATCTTCAACATCCAATGATTCATGTCAATCTCACAATCTGAAGCATGCTAGCATAGACTCCCTTACACATCAAAATCAAAATATTCTTCCCACTTCATCCGATGATTCCAAAAATCCACAAGTTCTTCCAATATTTGATCAAGACTACATCTCTAAAAAATTCTATGATGATCCCCTCCTTTCACTTTTCATCCAAAATAATTACCTTCCATCTCAAGAGACAAGTATCCTTCCAGGTTCTTCTTCTAGATCATCCCATCAATCCATACCATCTCATGATTCTATTGCATCACAAGAGCATGGTAGTTCTTCCATCCTATCTAATGATGTCTTACCAACTGATGATCAAGATATGCTTTCTACAAAATCTCATGATTCCCTTCCTCATCAAGATCAAGATATGCTTCCATTCAAGGATACCCTTTCATCCCATGAAGATGTTTATCCTTATGATGATCAAGATATTCCTTTCATACCACTTCATAATGATTCCATACTTAATAAAGGGAAAGCTACTCTATCTCATACACCTTGTGATTCTTTTCCAAGTCAAGATCAAAACAACCCATCATCCCCATGTCAAGAGCCTGTCACACCTATTCAAGCTATCCATGAAACCCACACCTATGAATTAGGTTCCTCCACCTTTATCCATTCTGCTTTACCTCTAGCACCTATCCTCTCATCCATTTCATGTCCTCCACAAAATGGACTTGCATCTTGTTTCACAAACAATACATATCCCATTGGTAAACGTATATGTCAAAGTATGAATTACAAAGGAAATGGATTAGGCCTTCATGAGAAAGGTATCCTAGAACCTCTTTCTGTTCAAAGAAACCCATATCACCATGACCTTGATTATAAGCCTAAGTATCCTAGTTCATCAAACCTTCCATCTATCCTAGGTCATCATTCTAATCCACCAAACATTCCCTCTATCCTAGGTCCTCATCCTAGTATGTCAAACCTTCCCTATATCCTAGGTCCATATCCTATTTCTCAAGAACAACAAAGGCACACATCCTTGATGCCCTTTCAAAATTCTACCCACATTAACTCATCCATAATACCTTCATATCATTCATCTCAATCCACCCCTCCCATTGCTCTTGGAAGCAATTTGGGTGCCAAATATTGAAAGATTCTATATCAAAATCCACACATATCAAAGGATCAACATGTCTCCTCGAAGAGACATGCAAAAATAAAATAAAATTTGATCCAAAATCAAAAGAAAAATCTAAAAGGCTGCAAAGGCCCATCAAAGCAAAAAGAAAATTTTCAAAGACCACAAAGGTCAATAAATCAAAAGAAATTTTCAAAAGGTCACAAAGGCCCATCAAAGAAAAAAGGCAATTTTCAAAGACCACAAAGGTCCATAAATCAAAAAGAAAAATGTAAAAAGGCCACAAAGGCCCACAAAGAAAAAATCAAAGTCAAAATTTATGTGGATTCCTAAAAGTCTCATAGAAGCAAAAAAATCTAAATTGGCATCCAAATTTTCTAATCAAAAAGCTTCCTCCAATTTTCCATCTAATAACTTATCACTTTCCAAATCTATTTTTCCTCCATCACTCCACCACCCTTCAAGGTGTGTGCCAATGTTTATCTTTCCATCCTTTCCATCTATCCATCAATAGGACTTCCAACCTCCTATCCAGTATCCAACATTCATCCACCATCATTCTCCTTTAATCCAAACCTTTGCATAAGTCCTTAGATTCTTCCATCATATCATTAATTTGCCATCATTTAGGAGTCTAATTCCCATTTTCCATGGTTTATTAGAGGGATATTTGGTTGTGAAACTTGATGCTTAATTCCTTCATTTCCCTATCATCCATATCCTATCTTCCATATTCCTCATGCACTCTACACTTAGGGACAAGTTTCATCCATTTTATCATTCATGGTCATTATGCTTTCTATGCTCATTCCTTACATTTCCACCTTTGATCTTGACAAGGTTAAGGATCTTCTTGAACATCATATATCTTATCCTATATAATTTATCCATATCTTTCATCTTATCCATATTCCATCATTCTTACTAAATACATCCTTTCTTCCTTTCCTTGGTCTTAATGAGGAATAGGGGAAAAATACTTGGGCCTTGTGTCTTTATCTTATCTAGTTGATCTTGATCATCCCATTCATTATTTTTAGATTCTTGCTTTAGATTAGTTTATTTGCTAAATCTTTGATATAATGTTTCATCAAGAAGTGTATTACTCTTGCTACTTGATCACAAAAACATCACAAAATCAGGATGGATGATCTAATCTG
Organism: Sequoiadendron giganteum; assembly: GCA_007115665.2. Lineage (NCBI taxonomy): Eukaryota > Viridiplantae > Streptophyta > Pinopsida > Cupressales > Cupressaceae > Sequoiadendron > Sequoiadendron giganteum. The sequence continues at coordinate 94,277,407 of CM021108.1, forward strand.
AATAATGATTGAAACACTTTAAGTAAAAGGTGAATACATTGTATTTTATTTGTTATCATTTCTTTGGAGTAACTCAATGATGTAATAAACTAGAGAACAAAGGAAGAAGAATGGTATATTCATTTGTCTGTTGTTTGTGAGTTAATCATTTAAATGTGTGAATTGTCATGGGATGTTCTTTGCAAATGTATCACGGATGACATTCAAAATTCACATAAGAAAGTGATTGATTCTTGTCTGTTTATGCAAGAAATTCTCAGGTCATCTCGGTTTAATTATACCTAGATGCTTTTGTTCACTTGCAATATCAAAAATCATGAAATAAGTACTCAAGTAATCATGGTCTAACTCATACCATTGATGCTTGTACTCACTTTCAACATTTTAAAGGCTCAATGATAATAAAAAGCATGATAAATGTACTGTTAAGATGACAATGCTTGCATATAGGTTTGCATGATAACATTAGATTGCATTCATATTAGTTTTGAATCTGTAGAATAGATTGTTTCAAGGTTTGAAAAGACCAAAGACAAGTAAATTCTCACGAATCTCCAAATTCGCTAAAGGCTTCTATCATCACAAATTATCTCAAATCAATAATCTTTTCAATCAATCTATCATTCAACCTTGCCTATCATGAGGTTAATCAATCAAACTATAATTGATCCTCACCTATCATGAGGTCAATTATCATCAATCAATCATTCAACCTCGTCTATCATGAGGTTAATCAATCAAGCTATCATTGCACCTCACCTATCATGAGGTCAATCAATCAATCAAACTATAATTGATCCTCACCTATCATGAGGTCAATTATCATCAATCAATCATCTAGATCTATCAGCATCATCAAACATATCAAATCAAAGGCTGGCATGATCAAAGAACATTGAAATCAAGGATTTTAATGAAATTAATTCATCACAAGGGCATTTTCACCATTATTTGTCAAGAGATAAATTATTTCATCATTGCATCTTCATCAAATTATCAGAAAATATGAAAATATAAAAAACTCCAAAAAAAATCCAAAAAAAAAAATCATAAAATCATAAATTTATCTCCCGAGGAGGCATATTATCATTAATCACCTAAAAATCAATGTTTGGGGTAAGCCTAGGGCATACTAATTTTTTTTCGATGATACTAGCAGTAGTAGCAAAATTTTCTTTGAAGCAATGTGTAAACACATCACTTCAAAGAGGGGCAAAATGTATACACCTAAAATTGGTCTGGAGAATCCGATTAATTAAATACAACTTATTTGATTAATTATCCTAAATTCCTCTACTATTGAATAAATGAAAATATTTATTTATATAGTTCACATTTAAATTCTTCTAATTATACTATTATCTTATCTTAATTAAATAAATAAAATTAAATACTTTGTTTGATTTAATTATCAATTTCACCTATTTTATTCTATCACATCTATTTAAATCAATTAAACAAAGGTTAAATACTTTATTGTTTAATTATCATATTATTCTATTTTAATTTAATAAACAAATTCTATAGTTTGTTTTATTAAATTATTTATCCCCCTTTTGCTAATTTAAATAAATAAAAATATTTAAATAAAGGCATAACTCAAATTCCTCTATTTCCTCAACTACCAAATTAGATATTATATGTTTAATTTATGTCTAAATTAATTGATTCAATCTTCACAAAAAGATTTGGAGACAAATTGGAGACAAATTGGAGATCAATGTCTCAATCCTCTTCCATCAATCCTTCCTATCTTCTTGCCTGGTGTTTTCATGGGTAGGGACAATTCTCATAATCTTCTCAATCTCCTCGATCTCTCACCATTCAATTCTCTAGATTGAATCCAAGCCTCTGTTTGCTGCCCTTGTACAAATCTACTGCCAAGAAATTTATAAATACAGCTTCATTCAACAGTAAAAGGATCCAGAATCCAAGTTTATGTAATCTTACTCTACAGGAAATAATTCAAGCATCAAGCATCAAGCAATCCAAAATTTTAGCAATATCAAAAGTAGTAGATTTCATATCACGAGTGCACATTTTAGCTTCATCCATCAATTTTCATGTCAATTCATGTTATAGTAGTTTCATTTATCATTTAGATATTATCATATAGCATCACATCATTGCATTCAACATCATTCCATTCTTTAGATTGTCATTTTAACAATCATAGTTTTTTACTAAATCTGAGAGCACTGTAGCTTAATAAATCTTTAAAGATAGGAAACAATGAGACACTTTTAGTAGATTCTTGCTTTAGATTAGTTTATTTGCTAAATATTTGATATAATGTTTCATTAATAAGTGTATTAATCTTGTTACTTATTCACACTTACATCTACCAAGGCTCTCTTGAAAGCAATCTCGTCTTGTCTATCAAGCTAAGAGGGAGCCATAGACTATTGGTAACACTCTCTTTTATATTTTTTTCTTGTCTACTTGCAACTATCTACTTATCTCATCTATTTTATTTATGATAGGGAATTTTCTCCACAACGTGGTTTGTTTCTATCATGTCTATTAAATTTTATGCTATTTTGTCTATTTCAATCTATCTAGCTATTTATGGATGTGGAAATTCCAAAATAGGGGTTTGTTAAGGTAAGCCCTGAAACATCCCAAAAAAATTTCCTTGTCCTTTTTGTATGCATGTTTTTAGATTTAGAGAACTTGATTTCAAGTTTTTACCACTTGATTTGATAGGGATGACAACGTGGGGCACAAATCTCCCCATAATGTGATGTCATCTATTGGTCACAACTCCATCTTTTTAGGGATAGAATCTATAAGTTCTAAGCTTTCTATTTTTTTAATTATTATTTCATAATTCTCTATTATTTTTTCTTAATGTATAGTTTTATCATTCTAGCATATTATTTCATTTAATGATTTATTGCAATATTCTCCATTTTAAATATCACTTGAGCTTGTACTTTGAGGTAATCGAGGGATACTCACTCCTTGTAGACTCTTCTTTGTCCTAGAAACTCAAGAGTGGAAAATTCCCTCCTTTACATCATGATGTACTTTCAAGTTGACATGTGGTAGATGGTGTGTCTCCATCTTGACTTGTGATAGATGATGTGACTCCAACTATGAGATTTAAATTTCTCATTCTATGAAAGGTTTTTCATTTGTTGCCTTTGTGCCACCAATTCATATCTCTCTTACATGGATTAGATGTTTCATGTTCCTCTTTAATTGGCATGCCTTCTTCTATGGTGTTCAATTTCCTAGTTTCACAAAGTTACCTCATTCCTTCTCTTTTATTTGCATTCTTAGCTTCATGCTCATCCAGTGTTAGAGTCTTTGATCATTTCCTTGGCATGATGAATAATTATATCTGTATCATGAAAAAGAGACAAATATTAGTTCCATAATGGTACTATATAGTAAAGCAATCTCTTACACAAATATTAAAGTAATCATAAAATTAGGATGTACAATCTCATACACAAATATGAAAGTAATCATATAATTAGGATGTACAATGGCATACACTATCATGAGGCATGACCATGGTAGGAGGTTTGGGTAGTCACAAATTTTATTTTATAATCATGATGAATACATTGAAAAACTTGGGTAGTCTACAAGATAGTGAACATCACAAGGCAAAGCTTGGTAGTTGGATGAAGTCATTAAATTTATCTAGGATCATGGAGAATATGTTGATAGTGACAAGATCTATGTTGAAATATGACAAAAAAGGGAAGCCAAATGCAATGGAACATGTATAAATACCTTTGTAATTGCCATGAAAAGTTCATTGAACTCAAAAGTGAAGTGCAATATATGACAATCCAAAGAGGCAATCCAATATATGAGAGTCTTGAAAGTAGTAAATGAAAAATTTCTTAAAGGAGTTGTAGGTTTGATACAAAGCGTTTTTGTATAATGGATTGTCCAACTGCTAAGAGGATAAATGGTGAATATATATAATGTGTGGATGCCCATTCAAGAGGTAAAGTATGGTTATGGAGCCTAAATGAGATTTTGATAGGAGAAATAGTGCTTAGGGGGTAAAAATGGATGATGGGTGGTAGGAAAATGTCATATATGGGAAACATTTGTGTATTTATGATGGGGGTTATTTAATGTTTATTATTTCAATAGGGTGAGATTGGTGCATGGGCATGTGTGAATGAAACAAGCACAATCCTGCATTGTGCATGTGCAAGTTTAATTAATAACACATAAAATCTAAGTGTAATAATTAAGTGTTCAAGGTAGAAATTTTACTCTAGCATGGGAAAATATAGAAGGTGGTGTGGTCAAAAGAACCTATTTAGGTGTACTTAAGGCTATAATAAATATGGATGATCCATTGTTATAGGTGAGGCAATAGGTCTCTAGTGGTGATGGAGGTCTAGGAATGTGATGTCAAGATATTGATGAAGAGGGAATGCATGATTTCCCCCAAATGTTAAAAGTATATATGTAATGATATCATAAGAGGTGAGTGGGAAGGATAAGTTTTACTTACTAAAATAGGTGTTTCTCTAAAATCATGATAGGCATGAACCATGAACCACAAATATGACCAACATTGTGTAAAGAGTACTTTCAAGGATAAACCTAGAAGATCAAACTTATAAGGAATGAACCATAGACCATCTTAGAATTGGTTGTGTCGAAAAGAGGCTAGGAATTGTAGGCAAGGGGAGATAACACATGAAATCTAAGTGTTTTTGTTGAAGGGATTCCCCAACCACTAAGAGGATAAATGATGAATGTATATAAGTTGTGGATGCATGTTTAAGAGAGAAAGTATGGTTATGGAGCCTAGATTGGATTTTCAAAGGAGAAATATGGCTTAGGGGGTGAAAATGGGTAATGGGTGATAGGAAGACCTCAGGTGTGGGAAACATTTATGCATTTATAGTATCATTTTAGGGAATTTATAATGGGGATTGATTCATGTTTATTATTTCAATAGGGTGGTATTGGTGCATAGGCATGTGTAAATGGAACAAGCACAATCTTATATTGTGCATGTGCAAGTTTAATTAATAACACATGGAATATAAGTGTAATAATTAAGTTTAACACAATAAAACATGGAAACAAAATATGAGTTGAACATGAATCTTAAGGTTGAATATTTACCCTAGCATGTGAAAATATAAATGGTGGTGTGGTCAAAAACACCTATGTAGGTACATAAGACTATAATATAGGTGCATACTCCATTGGTAGAGGTGAGTCAATAGGTTCCTAGTGGTGATGTAGGTCTAGGAATGTGATGTCAAGATATTGGTGAAGATGGAATACATGCTTTACCCTAAATGTGAAAAGGATAAGTTTCCCTCACTAAAATAGGTGTGGCTCTAAAATCATGATAAGGTAATTAATGGATGTGCACATGGAAGTGTGGGAAGGAAGGATAACCCTATTGTAAGGATATGGAAAGGAAATATTTGAATATAATAATGGAATTCATGAGTGACCCAATGTAGAGATATATCAAGTGAAACAAATAATTTAAAAGGTGTAACCATGTTTCTACAATAATAACTCAAAAATTGTGATAATACAATGCAATATTAAGAGGTAAATCTGAGTCCATGCTCAATGTGTAAGCTCTAAATTATGCCACTATATGATCAAGGAAATTAGTAAATGTTCAAATAATAACATCATATTAAGGCAAATTTTATAAGCATGAATATGATAACAAAATCAAAGAATTATATTAAGCATGTATGATAGAAAGTGATAAAGAAGAATAATAAATCAAATTGGTAAAGGTGATAGTCATAAGTGAATAGAACGGTGAAATGTGAATGGTGAACCCGATGCATAGACCCAATGGTTTTCTAGTTGTAGTGTGTTACAGATTTAAATAATCCATTGGCTCTTTATTTAAAATTGGATTTGATTCAACGGTCACTTTCTCCTCGTCTTGGATTGTGTGAGAACTATGGAAGATAATTGCTCTTATCTCATATGAAATACTTTTACAGATTTTTACTTGGGTGCACAGGAAAACATTTGATAATTAATCTCAAATGTAATTTGCTATAATATGAGGAAATGAAGAATTTTTTGTAATAAATGAAGAATAATGATGAATAAAAAATTTGGTGTAATAACCTTTGAATGCATATGAGGAAATGACGAATAAAACCAAACATTTTTAAATTTTGAGGAAATACTTATTGCACTATTCACTTTTACCATTACACATGAAGAGACAACTATAAAATCTGCTTTCATGGCATGATTTGAAGTCACAAACAGCTGGGATAAATCTAACGGAGGTTTTGATGGTATTTTTGTGCTCATAAATTCATCTTTTTTTTGTCTTTGATTATGAACTTTATGTCATACAAAGGCAGCAAAGGTGTTGTAAGTCTTCAAAAAAGGCATTTGATCTCTTCAGCATTTACCATCTCAATAAATGTGTTTGATATCTTCAGAATTCACCATCTCAACAAATACGTTTTGTGCATGTCTACAATTGTAGCATAATCTTTGCCTCTGCATTTTTTAGTTTGTTGCCCCCCTCTTTGTTTGTTGACTGTTTGTCATTTTGGTTTTTAGCAGTCAATCTAGCTTGTGTCAGTTTTGATTCAATTAGTATTTAATTTAGTTCTAATTTAGTTTAGTTTTAATTTAGTTTTAATTTAGCTTTAATTTAGTTTTAGATTTAATGTAATTTAGACTAATTCTAGATTTAATTTAGTTTGCATTTAATTTAAATTTAATTTTTAATTTGGACTTAGTTCAATTTTGATCTAGATTTAGCTTTTAATTTTAATTTAACTTTTAGTCTTTGTAGATTTAGCTTTTACTTTAATTTAGCTTTTAGTTTTTAATTTAGATCTAATTTCTAATTGAGATTTAGCTTTTTTAATTAGATTTGATTTTTAATTTAGACTTAATTTAGAATGCAGATTTAATTTAATTTAGGATTAGTATAGTTTACAATTAATTCCAATTTAGATTTAACTTAATTTAGATTAACTTTAAATTTAGATAGATTTAGATTTTAGATTAATTTAGTTTAATTTTAATTTAGATTTAGCTTTAAATTTTTTAAATTTAGCTTTTAGTCTTTTATATCTAATTTCTAATTTAGATTTATCTTTTTTATTTAGATTTAATTTCTAATTTAAAATGTAGATTTAATTAAATTTAGATTAATTTTAATTTAGATTAACTTTTAATTTTAGATTAATCTTAGGTTAGTTTTAAATTAGCTTAGCTTTTAATTTCGGATTAGTTTAGATTAATATCTTTTTTCCTTCATAGTTTAATTGTTGATTTTGTGGATAATATCGGGCTTCTTTCTTATGCAGGTTCACATGTCAGAGATTGAAAGGTGAAAAATATAAACACTGTTTGATGAGGATTTGAAATAAAAACTACTAATAATGTTGGTGTGTGACGTTTATTGAAGACTTGATTTTTTGAAATCGATTGTCTTTTTATATTAGCAAACATTTCAATTTGGTACTTAACAAGAACCTTGTTTATTGTGTTTGGTGCACTTGCACATTATGTGTTACCTGAGTTAGTGTGTGTGTATCCTCTCCCCTTGCCCACTTGTGTGATCCTAGGTGATGAGAAATACACATTGCTCTCCTTTTTCTTAGGAGAGGATTTCTTGGGAATTTCATCACCTCAGGATTTGACCTTGAGCATGTTTTTTCAATGAGCTATATCAAAGGGGGCAGAATGAAATTTTTATCTCAAGGAGTGGCTAGTGTCATTCAAAGTTGAGCCTCGAGACCCTCAGTCCATTAAGTCTTGTTGGTGATGAGAGTGGGAGTGGGCGAAGTTCCAGTTCTCAAGCTATTATAGACAGGCTCTCTATTCATAGACTCCCTTACTAGACACCTTTGTTTTAGAAGCTAAAATCCTTCTATTTACTGGTACAGGAGGTTGGAACTTTGAATCCATCCCACACTTTCACAGTTCATTATAGAGATGAAAAATTTCTTGAGATCCTTGTGGTCCTAAGAAATTCAGAACCTAGTCTGCCTGAGAAGTGAGTATCGTAGAGGGAGCCAGTGCTACCAAGTCCCTAAGTCATCCATTTTGAATAGGCATGGCTAGAGAAATCTAAGTGGGAACCTAGCAAATATTGTCCTGGCCAACCATAGGAATTTTGCTTGTTTTAATCTTGAAATCAAACTTTTTCAACCAAAAATAAGTGTTTGATATTGTCTTCTATGTTTGTTAAACAGACATCTTCAAAATCAATCAAAATCCATTCAAAAAAAAATTCAAAGCCAAAGTATCAAAATTGCAAAAATCAACATTTTTATGTGATCTTGACCTTCAAAATAGAGACTTGCAAATCTTTCTCAGCATTTTCATAGCTCACATTTTAGGTTTCATCTTAGATCTTTAGGTTGCATATACTTTTCCAATTTTTGACATAGGAAGACCATTAATATTTTGAATAGTCCTTGGTTGCTTATCCATTTTTTCATTGACCTTAATCCTCCATTTATCAAACTTTGTGACTATCACCTTTGTCAAATTTGATTCTCAAGCTTGTGTCCTAGCTTTGACTCTACCTTGTCAAAATTACCCTCTTGTTTATCACAAAGGTTAAAGACACTTGGGTTTTTTATCTTGGACCTACACTAGCTTGGTTGCCATCCTTTGTCTCAAAGTATGGACTTCAGCAATAATTTAGCCTCATTTAGGGTCATATCATAACATTTAACCATAGGCTTAATCATCATCTTTTTCAATATTTAGTCTTGCATTTAACTTGCACAGTTTTTGCTTTCCATCCTCATTCAAAAATCCAAAATGCAAAAAAAATAGTTGCATTACATACCTAGTTTTAGTTTCATATCATCCACCTTCTCTCTGCAAGTCCTTTCATGGTAGAAATAAGGTGACAAAGGAAAAATAAAGAAATAGAACTCTACAAAAATGAATTATTTGAGCCAAATGACCTTCATAACCACACAAACAACTTAAACTTTGGTACGTATTCTAGTGAACCACCCAAGACATCGACCAATCCTTTTGAAAAATTCCTCATAAGAGACCCACATGGACAAGTAGTTATAGAGGAATTTGAAGCAGTTGTCCAAGACCCAAAGGTTGGATTTCTGGTAGATGAGATAGTATTTTTAGACCCCCAAAGGTTCTTGTCTGAAAAATTTCATAGTGGTGCTAAACTACCTCAGGGCTTCGATGTAAACACACTTCAAGTGGCACCCACCCCAAACCAGCAAAACCAAGGTCTTAACATGTCTACATATAGTGGTTCCAAGACCCCACAAACAAATTCTTTTGAGCCACAAGGGGCTCCAACTCAAACTTCCACCTTGATTCCTACACCCTTAGTTGGAATGCATCCAATAAAAAAATTAGGGACACAATCAACAATACAACCAATGGCACAGTCCCCAACATAGCCCATGTCACAACCTCTTGGTTCTACACCTAATTTATTTATCAACATATATTCAAATCTATTTGGAGCCTCAAGTGCCACAAACACCACATCGTCGAATCCATGTGGAGCATCTAGGGCCTTAAACACCACGTTATCAAATCTTTTTGGCACAAATAAAAGGATGGGAGCTCATATTCATGCAACTAACATAAAAACCAATGTACCACATGGTCCTAATCCACAAGGTTCCTTCCAAAATTCACAAGTTCTAAACACTTCCAATCCTTTACAAATACAATCCAATACCAACACCTCATACATCACACCACAAATTCAAATTCCCATTCCAACTCAAATAGTTACATCACAAATCCAAATCCAAAACACAATTCAAACACTTACACCTCATGTCAACACCATCATACCATCCTACACAAACATTGGATTGAAAAACATGAGTTTAGGACCTTACCAAAATTTAGTCATAAATATTGTAGGCACAACACTTACACCATATGATGTCCTAGCCAACCAAATGTTGGCCTTGTAAAATAAAATGAAAACTATGGCATTGTCAAATAGGAAAAATTACTCTATCCAAGAGTTATGTCCTTACTCATTTGATAGAACATTATACATGCCTCCTCTTCCTCCAAATTATGTCATACCAACTTTACCTGAATATAAAGGAAAAGGAAACCGCATTGATCATGTGAGAGAATTTCATATGGCGTTGATTGACATTGCTTCTAAACAAACATACTTAATGAGACTATTTCCTAGGAGTCTCATAGGACATGCTTTAGATTGGTTTGTCCACCTACCTCTGGGCATTCAAACCTTTGATGAGATAGCTAACAAGTTTATCACCCACTTTACCTTTAATATTGAAAATGAGATAACTATTTCTGCCCTATGTCAAACTAAAAAAGAAGATGGTGAAGCTTTCATAACATTTTTCCAGAGATGGATAACCTTAGCTAGTCAATGTCCTATTGAAATTCCTGAAAAAAAAAATTATCATGTTCGTACAAAACTTGAACACAAACTTAAAATGTGTGTTAGAAGCTCACTGTTGTTCAACATTTGTTGGGCTTGTTAAAAAAGGAGTCATCCTTGAGAAAACCCTTATCGCTAAAGGGGAAATTAAAACTTATATCAAAACAGAAAATGCTCAAGGAGCATTGAATGATAAAAATAAGTTTTGGTCTTGTAACAAGAATGTAACAAATGATGGAGTCATAGACAAAAAATCTATGAACAAAACAGGTCCCATATTAATTCTCAAAGTGCCTAACATGAAAAATAATGTTTCCAACCAAATAGCTAATGTGATACAAAATAATCAAGGATGAGGACCCCCAAGACAACCAAGGCAATACACACCAAGACAATACACTCCTTTACCAGAGCTAATTGAATTTTTCCTAAAGAAACTAGTACAATCAAACATCATACAACTCCCAGATCCCAAATCATATGACCTAGGACAATTCAAACCCTCTTGGTGGGATGACAATGCCTTTTGTGAATACCACCTCATAAAAGGACATAAGACCTCATCATGTCATTAGTTGAAGAACATGATTCAAGACCTAATTGAAAATGGCACCATAGAGGTTGAGGGACAACAAAAAAATTCCAATAAAGACCATATAATTTTCAAGAATCCATTGCAAGACCATGGAAAAGCCTCCATTTTGGGTCAAAAGATAAACAACCATGCCAATTATACTAATTCCTCTTTTTACTAAAAAATTATTAACCACCTCTGAGCTTCTTGTGATCATGTTAAAATAATCACCATTAAGAAGCAACCTAGAATTGTTGTTACTACTCACAAAGCTAAGGTTACTATATTTGGTCCTCTTCCGAAGCAGCTACAATTCGAAGCCCAATACAACCTTGTTGACCAATTAGTAAAGACACCCGCACATATTTCCATCCTTTAGCTTCTGCACATATCACCTGAACACAAAACTATCCTGGATAAGAATCTGCAAGAAACCTCTATCCCTATTGACTTGGACGTCAACTGATTTGAAGCCATGGTTGGATACTTGGCCAACTCCCACCATGTCTCTTTTTATGATAAAGATTACTCTACCACCAAGTAAAACAATAACGACCCCTTACATCTTGAGGTCTTCATCAATAAATGCAAGGTCAGATGAGTCCTAGTAGATGGTGGAGCCAGATTGAGCATTTGCACTCTAAAACTAATAAAGGCATTAGGTCTCTCTGAAGCATGTGTGAATAAAACTAAGTATTGTCATCAAATCCTATGATGACAAAGAACATTCTTCTAAGGGTATTATCACATTGCCTATCAAGATTGGACCTGCATCACTAGATACTACATTCCAAGTCTTGGATCTCAAACTACCATACAACCTAATCCTCGGTCGACCTTGGATCTATGCCATGAAGTTCATCCCATCCACATACCATCAATGCCTAAAGTTTCCTTACAATGGCCCTAAAATCACAATCATTAGTGATCCTGACCCCTTTCAATATTGCACCAACTTGAGAGGAGTCCTTAAACACCAAGCTCCTATAAATGATGAAGTTACAACATCTACTCTATCCAATTACATTGACCCATCCACTTTGAATAGATTTTCCACATTCTCCATTCCATCTATCGATCCCAAGATTCAAATCTAGGACAAGGGGTGTGGTCAATATCATATGACTACTTCCTACTATATCATCAAACTACCAAAATCTCCAAAGTATTATTGAAAACCTATCTATAAGATGGAACCTAAAGTTATCATCAAAATTTCTCCCACCACCACCTTCAAAAGCTAGGGAGAATTGAAAAAAGAAGACATTGATGATATTTTAGACTGGATCTACAAGGATGAAAGACTTGTAGCCACTACCAACATAACAATATGATAAAGGATTTCAGCTAATGAAATAAAAAATTATGATAGAATCAGTGTACTTGGCATACATAAAAATGGAATGATAGAACCCTTGATGCCTCTTAAATGACCAAAGAACTTGGGGCTAGGATTTGTACCAATTAGGATTGGTGCTTCAAGTACTAAGGTGCTTCCAAATAAGGATGTGAGTGATTAAAAATATGTCAAGACATCTGAAAAACCTACTAGACTATGTCTTTCATGAGTTTAATACAACTCACCCATATCCTGTACCAATATCATGGATATTAATATCCATGTCGATTCCTTTTGGGACCCTGATAATACATCTCTATTTACCCTATCTGGTGCTTCCTTATCCTTCAGTAATACTGATGATGGAATTCCCCTTGTTTACTCGCAATTAGTTGATTGGGACCAACAAGATCCACCCACTTTGGACATAATTAAAATTTGATGAAGTTTTCACTTAATTCATGGGACTAAGAGAAGGCATACCATAGGGGGACCATAAGGCTGGTTTCAGAATAGATCTTGATGTTGTAGCATATTTCAACGAGACTGTCCCACCCTCTAGTCACAAAAATGATAAAGATAAAATAAAAAATGATAAAAATAAAGTAAAAAATGAAACGTCTTTAGGTGAAAACCGCAAGGTGCCTTCTGACCAAGAAATAGTAAAAATAAAGGACATATCTAAGGGTGAAAACCTCTCTAAGGCATTCTGTTGGTTGAAAAATTTATCACCTAACTCTATTTTCTCACACCTAATAGAAGTGACAAAAGTAACCACAGTTGAATCAGTAATGATATAATCTTATAACTGATTCTCTACTTATTTTTAAAGGTGGCAACTACCTTTGTTTGATATCCAATGAATAAATTTTAACTAGAGATGCTTTTAACTAGAAAGAAATTAAAGGAAGGGGCTTTTAACCAGAAAGCTATAAAGTTATTAACAAAATTCATGTAACAAAATGAAAATAATCAAAATCACCACAACACCTTTATTCATAGATAAATGATACCATGGTGATGCAACAACTTCAAAGTAACAACCATTCCAATGATAAATCACTCACAACATAAAATTCAACATCAGTAGAAATAATTCATACACCATAATTCAAAGATTATGAATGCATAAAATCCACCATAGTTTT
>CM021108.1:94290939-94318315 GCA_007115665.2 Sequoiadendron giganteum
GATCAATGCGTTTGATTTTGTGTGCACCACATGTGGATGAATGCATCACATTTGTGAATTATAGTGTTGCATGTAGAATAGTGCACCACATTTGCATGGTAGACAAGAGATTAATTTTGCACCGCATTTATCAAAATGTGAGGCATTTGCATGATAGGTGGGTCTGCTTGTCTATGTAATGCATCTATGTTAAAACAATTGGACATTTACTTTATTAATTAAAACAATATTTGTTTAATTACGTAGGGATTTTCTTTTAACTCTTTTTCACTTAAGCTAACATTAGGTGCATAATAATTAATTACTTTATTAATTATTATTGTGCAAGCCTAGGGTTTTCCTTTTTAGGGTTTTCATCTATATGTAGTTGAAAACTATCTTTTGTATCATTATTCATTTTACATTTTCAGGTGAATACATTGCTCCACATTCTTGAGCACTTCTTTTGTTGCTTCTCTTTGTTTCTCCTTGTAACAGGTTATTTGCTTGCAAAGATCTTTTGGGCTTCTGTGGTGTTGTATCTTCTCAACTCCAACATGGTATCAGAGCTTCAGATTTGCAACTACTTGTTCTTGTTTTGAGATTTTGCATTGGAAGCAAATCTAGGGTTCTAAAGTTTTTTTTGGGTGGATTTAGCATACTCCATTTTCTGGGTTCACTTTGGGCTCAAATGGACAGTTCCATTGGATTTGTAGCACCCAAAAACCCCTAAATCGACTGTCAAATCGTCAATTTTGGTTACAGTCAATTTGGAAGGCAAAATTTTTTTTGCCCTAGGGCCATATGGAGCAAAAATCACAAAAAAATTAAAAAAATCGTCAAAAATCTAAGGTTTTTTTATTTTATTTTACGCAGCTAGTGTATTTATTTTTCGCCACTCGGCGGCCACCGCTCAGCCACCGCCACCAGTGGCCTCAGCCCGTGCTCTGCCCGCTCCGCCTGACTCCTCCGTCCACCAGCTGCTCTGGCCGCTCTGGCCACCACCCGAGCTCCGCCGAGCTCCCTTCTCACCCAGCCGACACCGCCTTGCTCCTGACTTGCCCCGCCGAAACCGATGTGAGCTCGCCGACCCGAGTCAGCTGTGCTAGCCCCTGCGGGCTCTAAACCCCTGCCGCCGGTCTTATGGGTGACCGAGGGTTTCAGCTTAGCCCCCAGCCACCAGCCCCCTGGTCGTCCACATGACCAAGGGCCGAAGACTTTAGCCCTTGAGGGCTGCAAACATTTTTATTTGCACATTGGAGCAGCTTGCGCTAAATCGAGCATAGAATGGGCATTTTTTCTCCATTTTTTGCAAATGAGATATCATCAGAAAGTTGGTTCCGGCACCGTTCTAGTGATACTGGTAATTTTTCCTGATTTTGCAGTTTTCATGTGTTTTTTTCCAATCAAATTGAGGTCTTCTTTCTTCACTTCCGGGGTCATAGAAGGTGCAAACAGACTCCATTTTTCAAAATTGAATAGGTGTTGGAAAGCTCTCAACATGCTCTATTCAGTGATGCGATCTATTTTATCAGAATTTTCACCAAGTACATGAGAATTTGTCTTGAAGTATTTTTTGCTTATGCATTGCTTCCTTCTTCTCAGTTTGTACTAGGGTTTGGGTTTATCTTTTGTGGGGAGTGTTTTTTCTCTTGCTTTTTGTCATTTATATCAGAAAACCAGAACACCAAAACTCTCAAAAACACAAACCCTTCTGCATCTTCTATCTATTTTGAAAGATCACATAATAATAAAAAAAACACAAGCAGGTATAGGTGCAGGGTTTTATGGCAGACTCTTCAAGTGAGCTACTCACATCACATAACTATCACACTTGGAAGTCTCGTATGATGAGGCTACTCAGGTCACAAGGGTTATGGTCTTGTTTAGATGAGGTTCAGCCTCAGTTACAGCGTCCTTTTGAGATTATGTAGCAGAGGAACAAGATGGATGAGGCTATAGGTTTGTTATGCATGCATCTTTCAGATAGTCTTTTATTTCACCTTGATGCTTTGCTCACTCCTCGAGCCATGTGGCTGAAGTTTGAGACACTTTTTGGGGCCGTTAATGAGTTCCATGCATTACAGATTGAGGCAAAGCTGACTTCATTGTTACCTGATTCATCTCCCACTATTGAGGATTTTTTGAACAAGTTCAAAATTATCCGTACTATTTTACAGGGTTGTGGAAAGAACAAGATAGACACAAAGTGCATTTACTTGATTCTTTCGAAGCTTCGTGGTCCATTTCAGATATTTGCTTCCTCCTTCTACTCCACCATGGATGGTTTGGGTGCTAGTTTTGCCATGCCTTCCTTTGATTTATTTTGTGAGCGATTGTCTCAGGAACAGTCTCACCTTTCTCAGATGGATATGCTCTCAGGTTCAAAGAGCAAAGCATTGGTTGCTCAGTCACTGAAGGGGAAACATAAGCAAAAACCGAGGCCCAAGAAAGATTTTGCAGGTAGTGAACATTCCTCCAAACCACCTCCTAAGTCTGATTCTAAACCACCATTTAATCCAAAACATGGGAAACCTTCGAAGTCTGGTGAGTCTTCCTCCAAGACTAAGGAGAAATCAGGAGACACTTGCAGTTTCTGTGGCAAGCAAGGTCATCCAGTTTCCAGGTGTTGGAAACGATTAGAGGCTTTAGAGGAGGCCATGCAACAGCAACACATCTCCTCACCACCGTCTTCTTCTTCTTCCACCACAGGGAAGGGTCATGCTCTCACTACACGCGCATCGACCAATGGGTCCACTTGGATTTTAGACTCTGGTGTTTCTCACCATATGACTCACACTCAGCAATTGGTCACTTCTCTTGCCTCTTGTGGTACTTCACAGATTGCAGTGGGTAACTCTTCACAGCTTTCCGTCTTGGGTTCAGGTTCTGTCTCTTTGGATGGCAGCACTCTATAAGATGTTTTGGTTGTTCCTGACATTTTGATGAACCTCTTGTCCATTTATCAGATTTGCCACACTGGCTCTAGTAAGACAGTTGAGTTCTCACCACATGATGTGGTTATTCGGGACCTCCATGATTCTGATTTGGTTGTGGCTACTAGTAGTGTTGATACTGCATCTCGTCTTTACAGATTTGATGGCTTTGCGCCTTCTGAGGGTACAGGTTCATCTCTTATAGCACATGCGGATTCAGTGAGTCAGCTTTGGCATGAGCGTTTGGGCCATATCAATTATAGATATCTTCAGCAGATGAGTACACAGTCACTTGTTCTTGGTCTTCCACGGATTTCCTGCACTGATGGTGTTTGTCATGGTTGTGTGCTTGGCAAGCATCATGGGGATCCCTTTCCGAAGAGAAGTACCACTCGCGCTTTGGCACCCTTGGAGTTGATTCATAGTGACCTCATGTCATTTCCCACTCCTTCTTTTTTAGGGGCCAAGTATGTACTCACATTCATTGATAACTTCTCCAGACGCACATGGTTGTACTTTCTTAAGTACAACTCTGATGTCTTTGATTCCTTTCGTGTCTTCAAGACATTTATAGAGAAGCAGTCTGGTCTTTCTATCTGGCGGATACGTATAGATAATGGGGGGGAGTATGTGAATCAGGATTTCAGAGATTTTTGCACTGAGTATGGTTTACAGCATCTGGTATCACTGAGTGAAAGAACAGAACTTTATGGGAGATGGCTAATTGTATGATTCAGTCCAGGTCCATGGATTCAAGTATTTGGTAGTGAGGCATGGGCTTTTATTTCTGATGCTCAGAGGAGAGCTATGGAGCGGAAGAGTCGACCCCTCATTTTTGTTAGCTACTGTGAGGATGTTAAGGCATATAGGTTGTTTGATCCTGATTCCAGAGAGGTCCTATTTTGATGGGATGTTTAGTTTGATGAGCGCCTTCCTCCAGTTGATACCCTATCTCCAGTGTCCACTTCACTACCTACTCCACCCACTATAGCTCTTCAGGATTATTTTGAGGATTCTAATGAGGATATTGATGATCCCCCATCTCCACCTCCACTTGCTCCACCTCAGAGGCCCAAATGGGCTCGCTTTACTATTGAGGCAACAGGATCTATGGCCGGTGATCCTTCAGACACTCGTCGCACTCATTCTCATACTACGGGTTCTAGTCTTTTGACTCATGCTCTTTCAAAGGATCCTCAAAGATTTTCAGAGGCGACAGGTCACCCTGAGTGGGATAGTGCCATGGAGGAAGAGTATTCTTCTTTGATGAAGACTAATACATGGGATCTCTATCCTCTTCCTAAGGGCAGAAAGATGGTTCGATGCCGATGGTTGTATCACACCAAGTATGTTGCTGATGGTTCTATTGATAAGTACAAAGCACGTCTTGTTGCGAAGGGTTTCTCATAGGTTGAGGGTATTGATTACTCTGAGACATTTTCCCCTGTCGCTAAGATGAATTCTATTTGCTTTGTATAATCACTTGCAGCTTCTAGAGGATGGCTCATTTTTCAGATGGATGTGAAGTGTGCCTTCTTACATGGTGACCTACAGGAGGAGATCTATATGGAGCAGCCTCAGGGATTTGTTCATGATTCTTCTTTGGTTTGCAGACTTCAGCGTTCATTATATGGTCTCAAAAAAGCCCCTCGGGCTTGGTATGAGAAGATGGACTCTTTTTTGCTCTCCACTGGTTTCACTCGTTGTCATTCTGATCACACGGTCTATATTCAACATCTTGAGGGTGAGATCCTAATTCTTGTGCTATATGTTGATGATCTTCTCATCACGGGTAGCTCATCCTCTATGATTCAGAATTCTCAGCTAGCCTTGATGGAGCAGTTTGAGATGACAGATCTTGGCCTTCTGCACTATTTCCTTGGTCTTCAGGTGATTCAGTCTTCAGAGGGGATCTCCATTTACTAGCAGAAGTATTCTTTTGATATGCTTCAGCGCTTTGGCATGCTTGATTGCAAGCCTGCCCCCACACCTTTTCAGTCAGGGGTTGTTTTGACTACTACTTGCCCCATTCCTTCAGTAGATGCTACACTTTACAGGCAGTTGGTTGGCAGTTTGTTGTACCTAACTCACACTCGTCTTGATCTTTCCTTTGCTGTTGGTCTTATCTCTCGATTCTCACATGATCCTCATGAGAGTCATTGGCAAGCTGCCAAGTGTATTTTGAGGTATATTCAAGGCACCACTTCATATTGCATTCACTACACATTAGGGGATCCTCACATTGTTGGCTACACTGACTCAGATTGGGCTCGTGATATCAATGATCGAAAGTCTACTTCTGGCTTTGTTTTTTGTCTTGGCTCTGGTCCTATCACATGGTCGTGCAAGAAGCAGAATGCTCATGCATTATCATCTACAGAGGCTGAGTACCGAGTTGCTGTGCTTGCTAGTCAGGAGATTTTATGGCTTCGTCAGTTGATGACTAAGTTTGGTTTTCCTCCTGATAGTCCCACTATTCTTTGGTGTGACAATTAGAGTGCTATACACATTTCATGCAATCCGGTGGAGCATCAGCGGACGAAGCACATTGAGCTTCATATGCATTTCATCAGATAGTTGATTTAGGATGGTTCTCTCATCTTGGAGTATATTCCCACTGCCGAGTAGGTTGCAGACATCTTCACGAAACCTTTTGCATCTCCGCGCTATCTTTAGTTGCGCTCTATGCTTGGGGTGAAGGAAGTTGTCCTTGGGGGGTCTTTATGAGGACTTCCTTCCTTCATGTTTCTTTCAGCATGTTGTTCTATCTCTTTTTGGAGAGGATTTTTTCCCACTGGGTTTTCTCCTTTTCTTCGTTTCATAGAGATTTCATTGTACTTGGGTACCTGATCTGGCCTTGTCGTCGGGACCCATTGCTTTTGCTTTCAGTAGCTTCTTCTAGGTTTTAGCTTCTCCCTATGTCTATCTTAAGGGGGGGTGTTAGAGTAATTGGACATTTACTTTATTTTAAGGGGGGGTGTTTAATTACGTAAAGTTTCCTTTTAACTCTTTTTCACTTAAGCTAACATTAGGTGCATAATAATTAATTACTTTATTAATTATTATTGTGCAAGCCTAGGGTTTTCCTTTTTAGGGTTTTCATCTATATGTAGTTGAAAACTATCTTTTGTATCATTATTCATTTTACATTTTTAGGTGAATACATTGCTCCACATTCTTGAGCACTTCTTTTGTTGCTTCTCTTTGTTTCTCCTTGTAACAGGTTATTTGCTTGCAAAGATCTTTTGGGCTTCTGTGGTGTTGTATCTTCTCAACTCCAACAGAGCCTACCATTATTAGGGGGTTCTTTTAATTCATTTACCAGGGGAGGAAAGTTTCCTTCCCTGATGTTATTATTAATCTTTCCCTCTAAAAAATTCTCTGACACCGAAGTGTTCAAGGCCTGAGTTAAGGAGTTCAAGCTTTCTTTGTTTCTATTGTGGTTTTATTTTGAGGAGATGCTCTTCTTTTTTTTGTTTATTTGTTTCTTGTGAGGGGCTGTTATCCTTAGCCCTTCTCAAGGAGTGCAAATCCCTCCCACCTCTAGTGGAGGATTATTAATTACACTATTATTTCAAAAGGCAGAGGCTTTGTTATTCTTGTTTTTAATTAGCAGGTAGTTCCTTCTAATGTGTCCCTCTTCGTGACAAACGTAACATGCATTAAGTCCCCTGAGGGTTTCCATGGTGCAGGAAATCCTTCCAGACTTGATTTTAATTTCAAGGACCTGTGGGAGATCTAGCCCTAGGGTTAGGGAGACCAAAACCCTCACGTCCAAATGGGGGAGAGGGATTTAGTCTCATCCGTAATTAGGACCTTTCCAAATGTTTCAAGCATCAGATGGAAAATTTTCCAAAGTCAAGGGTGCATTTTTTTGATTACCAACCATCAAGGGTTGGACAAAGCCAAGACCTCCTCTTCCAAGGCCTTTGGGCACCATGCCAGGGCACAAAAAGTTAATTTTCCAACCATCCAAAATTCCTTGTTAATAACTTCTTGTTGATATTTAGGGTTATTAAAAAAAACCACAAATAGTCCTTTTTGCACCATTCTATAGTAGTAAAAATGAAACCCTAGTTTCTTTTCCCATACTTTTTTGAACCATTCATCCATATATTTCCTAGCCAGAACCTTATCAGGATCAACGAGTGCAAAGAAAATTGCAGAATTTGAAAGTTTTACATCTTCCTCTGAGATTGCATTTACCGAAGAATCATTTGGAACCAAGATATTATTCAAGAGAGGAGGTGAAGATTGCTTAAATTTTCCCTTGAATCCATCATCCAAGATTGGATTACCCAAGTTAGCCACTAATCTTGCACCTTGTGGAAGCCTAGCATGCTCACCAGCCACGATGTCCCTAAATGACTTAACATGTTGTTTGGAAGAGCCGTCGGTAGTTGCTTCATTTAAAGGGTTATCAAGGGGATTTGTATCTCCCTCCATCATTAATGGAGAAGCCCACATGACCTTCATAGATGCCTTGGCACAAATTAACAATTGCAAACGAGAGGATCCCGTCACACCCACACCACACCAGGGAAAATTATAAGCAACAATGCCACTAGAGAAGTACAGGCTGTACAAATTGAATTATCAAAAGGGGTGGAGGAGGACTAAGCCTCCTCCATGGGTTCTAGAGGACACCCGCAAAAAGAAATTTTCACACATGTGACCAAGTTGCAGAGCACTTTTCCAACTTAGGGTTTGATTCTATATCATTAACTCTACATTAAACATAATTAAATAATTAATCAACATTAATTTAAACCATATGACATCAACCTAGTCCCATGGGGTTACATGGTGCGCTACTCAAAAATGAACACAACCACAACATCATTAAGAGAACCCAAAAATAAATAAACCATAGAAGCGTGAAAAAGAAATGACATAACTATACAATGTATTTTCAATCATAAATAAGATAGATAAAGAATATATATGAATATCGTGTTATTGCATTACAACTTCCAAGTTCGTTATTACATTCATGGAACATATTTCTACAGATTCAAAACATCATAAAATCAATGATACAATTACATCCTACTTCCCTTATAACAATGGGAAGAGTACAACAATACAATAATGATACAACATCAATGAATAGAGAACATAATGAGTTCCATCAAAAGGAAATTTAGGTCAAAGCACCAAAATTGGAAAGCTCAAGAGCCACTCCAACTGGTACATCTTTGTAACATCACGATCATAGGTGGGGAACCCAATGGGTGCGTGGAACATTCCACCCAACCATGTGAACCCAAATGAACACCCCCATGCTACTAGGAGATGACAAGAGGACCCTCATCCAACAAGGACAAAACATAAAGGACTAACACCACCCAACACAAAACCACATAAAAACATAAACAACAATAATACTCCAGAGGCAACAAGAGTAAGGGAAGACAATGTGAATAGTCGGAGAGTGTCATCGCATGGCCTTCCATGGATTAACTAGACTACCTAATACTAGGAGCCACCTCCATCAATGTGGATTAACTATACTACCTAACACTAGGAGCCGCCTCCATCTATGGTTAACCTGATAGCCTATCTCAAGGCATTGCCCCATAGGGTGACTCATGCAGAGCCACTTACCTTTTGTGAAGACAAGGTAGTGACCTTACCAACCATGTCTTCCCACTCATCCTTAGCCTTTGAGAGCACTAACGACAGGGGTGAGGTGCATCTTTTAGTCTTGTTATGTGTTTAACTAACCCAACCCACTAGATACTTTAATTAGGTTATCACTTCTTTAAGGGAAGTCTTCCATGGACAACCACGTGTAAATTGACCCCCATGAAGAGCCACTTTCCCCTACGGTTACCCAAAACCAAAGTCAAGCAAAGGGGGTGTACCTCATCTCACACAAAAAATCAAGTGTACTTACAACATGCAAGGCTTGAACCATCTCACAACACACATTCCATAACATAGAACCAAGAACAAAAGGAGGTACCACCATTAACTTGAATTCCACAAATGCACCAAAACAATGAAGTGCCCAAAAGGATCAATCTTTCCCACAAGCCTCTAGAAGCTATGAAAATATCCACCCATATCTCCCAAAACATATGACCAAGAAACAAGCATAAATCATGGGTTACCGTGACTCACAGTCAAACAAAAATCAACCAAAACATGAAATTAAACTAAACATCATATAACCCTTCATTTTGAACAAATAGAAAGTTAAAGGATAATCACATAAACCATGAAATACACTGTACAAAGTAATGCACAATAACTAGTAATCACAAATTCATCACTTCCACATTCTTTACAACTAAGCCACCAATCATTAAACCGAATCTATTTAAGTTAAAACAACCCATCAATTTCCTTAGCAACCTACTCAAATAAAAGAGCTACATATAACAAATAACGATAACACGAGATTAACTCCATCACCAACTAAATGCTAGACATAGCCAATCAAATCACATCTTATCTTTGATAAATAAAATGTTTTAATATCGTACCCTTAAGTTTCAACCTATTGAAATAATTTCAAAAGAACATTCAATCAATCAATTTTCATTGTATTTTTGCATCACTATTAATTCTTTTAAAAAGATTAAAGAACTTAATTAAACAATATTTTATAACTACCTAAAGATACACTTTTACACAACAAATTATCCTTCAATTTTCATTACCCATTCAAGGAAACAATTTTATATAAATATGATGATAAAGGTAACCTAAAAATATAAGTTCCGCAATATGAGTGTATACAATCACTATACAATTTATAAATAATCAATAATAGAATAACCACATATTTCAAAAATTTCTCCAACCCTATATGAAACAAGATAATCGAAACCAACTTCTTAATCAATTATTATATGTAATAAAAATCCTAAACCATTTCATTATGTTATATCTTCTAGAAGGTCATAATTAAATAACATAACTACTATTACTATACAATTCAACTTCTATTTTCTAATTTTCTCAATACCTATCTACACAAACAAAAAATTTCTTTTTAGATCATAAACCTAATACACCCCATCATTAAAAAAAAAAAAATTCCTTGAAACCTAATCTTTCTACTTGAACCCAATTGCTAAAATAAGTTCCTCATTTAATCTTACATCCATAAACTTCTTCATTAAGTAACTATGTAGACACTATCAAATAAATTATTCTAAATCATTTTCCTTCACACTATAATAACATTCTCACTATGCTTATCTAGCATAACCCATTAGATACCAACCTCATATATGAATATATATTTATACTTGTATGAATGTTATTACATCCTGAGTTTTCACTCCAGAAGAAGGACAGATATAATGTAGAATCTAATGAATAATTTACTAATATGTAATTGCATACATACACTTATTTATATATATTAATGAAAGCCAATACTATGAAATATAGATAAATATCACCAGAAACCCATATCCACATTGAATATCAAACATCATATGCATATTTAATGGTTTACATAGCTTTGACAACCAAGCAAGGTACTATACATATATATTAAGTTGATGCCTATCACTAAAAAGATTCACCACAAAACACAGTAACCATAGTGCAGCGAAGGTATCAATACCGATTGGCAACTGAAGATAAAGATAATTATCGACTAACCCAATCAAATGCCATAAAGGATATATATATAGAAATTGAATTACTCCCCAAATCGGTGAATTACTCCCCAAATCAGTGGCAACACATTGAACCAAAGAAAAATATATTTGCCGTAAAACATCAACCACATTTACATCTAGATTTGATTAAGATACATCTCTCAAAACATCAATGCAGGCGTGGGAAATTGCGGTGAGGTTAAAATAGTAAAGAGTTTGGAAAAAGATAGAGGAATTTAAATTATGTCAAGGTGCAACCAGACTGAAGACCATAAAATGTTACATGATTCTATGTATTCACAGATGCTTATGCAAAGCTGGAGAAATTGTCTTGGCAAATTGTTGGAATTTCGTCCAACTCACGCATCCGAGTCACATTCAAATTTGGTCATCACAGTCAACCCTCACCGCATTACTGCATAGCCTCAGTTAATGGCCTGCGGTATCACGGTGTCTACCACTCTACCGCAACCTTCCTTTTCATTCACCGCGGTATCGCGGTTAAACCACTTGCAGTCTAATCCTCCTTCGTTCTGGCGGTTACTGCGGCCACCGCGGTCTCAACTTTCCTCATTGGCAGTAGCACGGTGCCTAGCTTCAACAGCTAGCAGACCGTCCATTGATGGTTACCATGGCCACTGCGGTCTATTCTTTGACCGCGGCGGTAGCGCGGTAAATAACTTCCCTGTGGACGCTGGTGGTTACCGCAACCACTGCGGTCTAATATTTAACCATGGCGGCAGCGTGGTAAGCCTATCTCAGCTCACTCCTGCAGTTACCGCAGCCACCGCGGCTTGCCAGAAGACGACAGCGGTAGCGCAATAGTCAACACCCGTTGACTTTTTGTTTTCTTGGTGCGATCGGTAGTGGAATCCACGTCAGATTTTAAGGACTGTTTATGGTTGGTTTTTGTGCTTTGTATAAGGACTAATATTAAACCTTTTTCGACCATGCTTAGGACAAAGTATTAAGTCGATAGGAATTTGGTAGGTCGAATTTTGTTGTTGGCATTTGCATGACATTTATGTGGTATTATTTTTATGTGGGTCATTTTTTCTATAAGTACTCGACTTATTTTGTAATCGACAAATAGAAGATTATAATATAATTATTTCTCTCAAGCAGCAAGCTTTTTCAAGTTAGTTTATTTTATGTGTTTATTTTTCTATCTCTGCTTTTATCCTTCACGTGGTATCAGAGCTGTAAGGTTATGTTAGAGAAAGTCTGTAAATCATGGCAGCAAGCTCAAGCTTGAGTAATCCTCAAATTCCACAGTTGAATGGAAAGAATTATGACTACTGGTATGTAGCAATGAGAGCTTTATTCTGTTCACAAGACTTATGGGAGTTTGTAGAAAATGGGTTTCCAAAACCTATAGATGCAGCAACATACAATGCATTGACACAAGCAGAGAAAGACTTGTTGAAGGATAACAAGAAGAAGGATTCAAAAGCTCACTTCTTTATTCTACAAGGTGTGCATGAGAGTATTTTTCCCAGAATATCAGCCACTACTAAGTCTAAGCAAGCATGGGATATATTATAGATAGCATATCAAGGTATGGACAAAGTCAAAACTGCAAAGTTGCAGATACTGAGAAGAGAGTTTGAAACTCTGTTTGTGAAAGAGAATGAGTCTATAGATTCATATTTTACTCAGATAATGGGACTGGTAAACCAGATGAGAACACATGGATAGACACTTGAAGATGTCAAGGTTATAGAAAAGATTTTGAGGAGCTTACCCTCAAGATTTGAGACTATTTTAGTTACAATAGAAGAGACAAAGGATCTCACACAATACTCAGTTGATGAGCTATATGCTTCACTAATTTCACATGAGCATAGACTCAGCAGAACTGCAAATATGTCATTGGAGCATGCATTCAAGTCACAAGCTTCAATCAGCCAAGGAAGAAGCAGAGGTAGATCAAATCCCAGAGCAAGAGGAAGAGTCAAGTTCAAGTGGAAGAGGCAGCAGCCAAAACCCATCTCAAAACTTTCCTCAAGGACAAAGGTATGATAAATCTCAGGTCCAATGGCATTATTGTAAAAAGTTTGGTCATTACATGAATGAGTTTAGAAAGAAACAGTATGATATGGGTAGACAAAATGCAATTTTTTCCAGAGAGAGTCAAGATAACAGACCTGATAAGAGTACTATGTTTTTAACATGTAATGTAGCTCAAGCTAGTGAGAAAGAAGTTTGGTTTTTAGATTCAGGTTGTAGTAATCACATGACAGGGAATTTAGAGTTATTTACAAGTCTAGATGAGAATATCAAGTCAGATGTCACCCTGGGAAATGACAACAAAGTGTCAGGAAAAGGAAAAGGGAATGTTAATATTCTAACTAAGCAGGGGGAGCAAAAATATATTTCTGATGTTTACTTTGTACCTGGTCTTAAACATAATTTGATGAGTCTAGGTAAATTAGTTCAAAAGGGTTATAGAGTGTCTTTCAAGAATGGGTTATGCATTATTTTAGACAAATACCCAAGTGGCCAGTTGATTGCAAAAATTCACATGACAAACAATAGAATGTTTCCCTTGAGAATTCAGCCAACTTTAAGTACAAACTTTGCACAAGCAAAAGAGGAGTCAACTGTTGTTCAAATTGTATTTCAAGCAGAAGTAAAGGATGAGATCTGGCTTTGGCATTTAAGATTTGGTCATTTAAACTTTGGAGGTTTGAATTTGCTTCATAGGAAGAACATGGTAAAGAGAATTCCACTAATTCAAAAACTAGAGAGTGTATGTGAGGGGTGCATACTTGGAAAGCAACATAGAGAGTCTTTCCCAGCAGGGAAATCCACTAGAGCAAGAGCCCCATTGGAAATAGTTCATTCAGATTTATGTGGTCCAATGCAGACACCTTCAATAGGTGGTAGTTTCTATTTTCTGACATTTATAGATGATTATTCAAGGAAGATATGGGTGTATTTTCTGAAACAGAAAAGTGATGTGTTTGGTTACTTTTGTCAATTTAAATCTTTAGCTGAAAAATAGAGTGGTTGTTTCATCAAAGTTCTGAGAACAGATAGAGGAGGTGAATACATTTCAAGAGAGTTTTCAAATTTCTGCAAAGAACATGGAATACACAAACAATTCACAACAAGATACACACCTCAGCAAAACGGTGTAGGTGAAACAAAAAGTAGAACCACAATGGAGATGGCTAGAAGTATGTTAAAAGCCAAGCACTTGACAAATGAATTTTGGGCTGAAGCTGTATCTTGTGCAGCATACATCATGAATAGATGCCCTACTAAAAGTGTAATGAATATAATTCCTGAAGAAGCATGGACTGGTAAAAAACACAGTGTGTCTCACATGAGAGTTTTTGGTTGTGTTTCATATGCACATGTTCCTGAATAGTTGAGAAGAAAACTTGATAACAAAGGAGAAAAATGTATTTTTGTTGGATACAATGAAGAATCCAGAGCATACAAGTTGTTTAATCCCTCAACCAAGAAAGTAATAATCAACATGGATGTTCAATTTGTTGAAGATGAAGCATGGGATGGAAGCAAATAAAATACAGTCAATGTTATTGTCAATATCCCACAAGATGAGAATGATATTACAGTTCAAACTAATGTACCTGTAGTTCCAAATCAACTTCAAGCAAGTGGTCAACCACAGACATCGGCAAGCAATACTAGTGCAGCAACAAGAGGTCTGTAGACACCTTCCATAGCAAGAATTTATGGCGTAGGACCTTCAAGTCCACATTCTACAGATTCAAGTGATTTATCAAATCCTACTTTGGCTAGCATGAGAAGACATAAAATCAGAAGCATGACTAATATCTATAATTAGAATGAAGGTGAGAACAATCCACATCAATTTACACTATTTGCCTTTTATTCACAAGCTAAAGATCCTATTCATTATGAGGATGCAATCAAGGAAGAGAAATGGTTAACAACAATGGATGATGAGATAGACTCAATTGAAAACAATCAGACATGGGAGTTGCAAAGTCTTCCAAAAGACAAAGATGTTATTGGTGTAAAATGGATTTATAAAACTAAGTTGAATGCAGATGGAGAAGTGCGGAAGCACAAAGCAAGATTGGTGGTGAAAGGTTATGCATAACAGCCAGGAGTAGATTTCAATGAAACATTTGCACCAATTACAAGACTAGACACAGTCAGAATGCTTTTGGCATTAGCAGCACAGAATAGATGGAAAGTTCACCAGATGGATGTAAAGTCAGCATTCCTCAATGGATATCTGGAAGAGGAAGTCTATATTGAACAGCCACCAGGATATGAAATAACAGGACAAGAAGACAAAGTCTATAAACTGAAAAAAGCACTGTATGGTTTAAAACAAGCCCCAGGAGCATGGTATAGTAGAAATGACAGTTATTTCACAAGCAATGGATTCACCAGATGTGATAGTGAACCCACTTTGTATACCAAAGTGAATGATGAAGGTAAAATTTTGATCATATGCCTGTATGTAGATGATTTGATTTTAACAGGAAATTTGTCAGTTGAGATATTCAAAACAGAAATGAAGAAAGAGTTTGAAATGACAGACATGGGCATGATGAAATATTTTTTAGGCATTGAGGTAACATAGAACAGAGATGGTATTTTTATTTCATAGTCTAAATATGCAAAAGATGTTTTAAAAAGATCCAATATGTCAAACTGTAAATCAAAACCTACTACAATGGTGACTGGACTCAAATTGAGCAGAGAAGACAATGGCTCAGAAGTTAACCCAACCTTGTACAAACAGTTAGTAGGAAGTTTAATGTATTTGACAACCACAAGGCCTAACATTATGTATGCAGTCAGCTTGATTTCCAGATTCATGGAAACACCAAAGGAGAATCACTGGCAAGCTGGAAAGAGAATTTTGAGGTATCTCAATGGGACAAAAAATTTTGGAATCCAATATTCTAGATCAGAAGATATTAGACTAACAAGTTATACAGACAGTGATTGTGCTGGAAGTGTGGATGATAGAAAGAGCACCTCAGGCTATGTTTTTCATTTTGGAAGTGGAGTGGTTGCATGGGCTTCAAAGAAACAGCCTATAGTCACTTTATCATCAACTGAAGCAGAGTATGTAGCAACCACCAGTGCTTCGTGTTGAGCAGTATGGATGAGAAGGGTTTTACAAGAAATCCAGAATGAGCAGACAGGGGCAACAAAAATTTTCTGTGACAACAACTCTGCCATTGCATTATCGAAGAACCCTGTATTTCACAAACATAGCAAGCACATAGATACTAGATTTCATTTTATCAAGGAGTTGATTTCAGGCGGAGAGATTTCTTTAATTTTTTGTAGGACTGATGAGCAGTAGGTAGATATCTTCACCAAGGCACTAGGCATGGAGAGCTTCACATTTCAAAGGGACCGACTTGGACTCAAGAATGGCGTGAGTTGCACTCAAGGGGGAGTGTTGGAATTTCGTCCAACTCACGCGTCCAAGTCACATTCAAATTTGGTCGTCGCAGTCAACCCTCACCACATTACTACGTAGCCTCAGTCAACGGCCTGCGGTATCGCGGTGTCTACCGCTCTACCGCAACCTTCCTTTTCATTCACCGCGGTATCACGGTTAAACCGCTTGCAGTCTAATCCTCCTTCATTCTGTCGGTTACTGTGGCCATCGCGGTCTCAACTTTCCTCACTGGCGGTAGCACGATGCCTGGCTTCAATAGCTAGTAGACCATCTGTTGACAGTTACCGCGGCCACCGCGGTCTATTCTTTGACCGCGGTGGTAGCACGGTAAACAACTTCCCTGCGGATGCTGGTTGTTACCGTGACCACTGCGGTCTAATATTTAACCGCGGCTGTACCGCGGTAAGCCTGTCTCAGCTCGCTCCTACGATTACCACGGCCACCACGGCGGTAGCGCGGTAAGCCTGTCTCAGCTCGCTCCTACGGTTACCACGGCCACCGCGGCATGCCAGAAGATTGCAGTGGTAGCGCGGTAGTCAATGCCCATTGACTTTTTGTTTTCTTGGTGCGATCGGTAGTGGAATCCATGTTAGCTTTAAACAATCGTTTATAGTTGGTTTTTGTGCTTTGTATAAGGACTAATATTAAACCTTTTTCGACCGTGCTTCGGACAAAGTATTAAGTCAATAGGACTTTGGTAGGTCGAATTTTGTTGCTGGCATTTGCATGACATTTATGTGGTATTATTTTTATGTGGGTCATTTTTTCTATAAGTACTCGACGTATTTTGTAATCGATAGACAGAAGATTATAATATAATTTTTGCTCTCAAGCAGCAAGCTTTCTCAAGTTAGTTTATTTTACGTGTTTATTTTTCTATCTCTGCTTTTATCCTTCACAAATGGAGGCAGGTGTAAATTCAAATATCATTTTTTTTCCAGCCTCCTCTATACCAATGCTTCAAGATGAATATACTTCTTTTGAAAACATGCATAGGGGTGTGCTAAATGTGGAAGATAAAGGAGTAGTGCATCTACATTTCACGAGGATTAAATGAACGCATAAACATTTCATGGGGATTTATTGACTAAATAAACATAAAATAGGTTACAAGGGAGCTCACAAAATCTTCAAATTTATGAAGCACCCTGGAATGCACCCTAGCTTTGTAAGCTTGCTTGCATACAAGGTGCATGTAGTTAGGCACGTTTAGAGGATGCGGCTGCACAAATTCACACAATCAGTAACCCTTATTGCATTACATATATAGTTGATCATAAGGAGCATGGTTAACCTTCATGCTCGAGCTAGCTATCCTAGAGATGCCCTAAAATTTCAATTAAGATGTATGTTAAGCTTGTGGATCATATATGATTATTGGCTAAGTACTTCAAGCAACACTGTTCTTTCTCTCTTTTGAGAGGTTGGTTAACCACATAATAAAATCGATGGACTACAAATCAATACTTAGAATAAACCTATATAAGATCAGATGAATTCGATGGAGCTATAGCTATAGACTAAGATTATACATGTTAATGAAGGATAGAGATTAAGTGTGGGTCAGAGAAATGTATATTTAAATAGCTACTCCTAGCAAGAAGTCGAATGAAAAGAGGTGACCGATTCAAGTCACAGAGGAAGAAGAGTATGATAGGGCGCGGCCTGGCAAGGCTCAGAACATGTTCCAATGCTCTACCAAAAGGGAGACACACATAGTTTAAGCACCGAACCTAAATGACCTAATAATAGGCTAGACTTCACATCGATATATGCAAATAAGGGAATGCTCACAAACTATGGTTACCAAGAGATAAAAACAACAACCTAAACTATACAGTTTGATTGCCAATAAGAGGGAAATCAACGTCTAAACATAGAGCATCGAAATACCTGAATCGGCTACAAATGCATGATACAATCTGCAGAGCTAGGAATGAAAAAGGTGCCTCCTAAGTTTGCTCGAAGAGCAAGAACCGCAACAAAATCGCTTAAAGCTCAACATAGGCTTTACTCCAACCTGAAAGGGATTAACTCAAGCTCGAATTCAGGAAGTTACATGCACCGAATGCTAAAATGACTCCAACCATTTCCTTAAATTAATTTGTTCAACAATGGAAAAAAAATGGTGAGCTCAAGGACATCGAAAGGAATCCTAAAAGAAGATCAAATCAAATACTAAGAAGTTGTTTACAGATTTACCAAAGATATAAATTTATAACCAATGAAGAAATCCAAGTAAACCCAACGATAAAGCATTTACAACAAATTCAAAATACATTCCCCACAAATTCCAGTAATTTCAGAACAACCAAATTCAAACGAAATAAATTCCATGACCAACCTACATTCCCACGTCAAAAAATGAAGCAGATGTGTAGTGGCAGATTTCCTTCGTAGTCCAGACCTCCGTACTCCAAAACCTCGTCACTCTATTGTTTTCAGAACTATTCTTGCAGAAAAATCATTTTTATTTGTTTTTCCCCCAAAAACAATAATAATCATACCCCAAAAATCCAAAAGAAAGCATTATAAAACCCCACAAGAGATTTCGAAAACAACCAACAGTGATAAAAGCAAGTTTTCAATTTCATTTTCAGTTTTGAATCACACATGCACGTGCATGCAAAATATTTCGAATTTTCACTTCAAATTTTCATTTTGAATTAAATCAAGATAATAATTAATTAAAAAATATTATAATCTAATTATCAATTATAATCAAAATGCTATTCTTTCTTAAAATTAAAATATTAATTTCAATAATTAAAATACTATATTCGATTAAATCGACAAACATTTAAATTTACCAATTAATTTTAATACTTTAATTAAATACGTAACATTTTATCATAATTCACTTTAATAATTAAATCCAATAAATTAATTGCATTAGCCTCCACAATAATAAATGTTATTAAATCAATTACTAATTAATGACATTTTGATGATGTGCTAATTCAAGCAACATTAAATTTATTAATGACATTTAAATTAACAACTATAATAAATGATTAGCCAACCATTAACAATACCATTTAAACATTAATCAACAAAACAACACAAATATACTCTTACCCAACAACCCAAAGACCCAAGCAGAGAGGCACTACACAATCCCATTTTGGATTTGAAGAAAACTTGTGGTGTAGTGATGTGGAGTTCTCAAAATTTCCTAAATCATTATGCAAAATCTCAATTCCAAGTGATTGATTCATAAATTTTCTCAAAATTCTCGCAAATTGCTTAGAGGTGAGTACTCAATTCAAGAGAGTAAGGGTGCTATGAAGTTTGTGAATTAAATTCATGTTGAAAGGTGAAGTATTTATAGATTTTAGGAATTATGATCAATGGTAAGGATTGAAAATGACGATCAAAGGATGAAGACATGGATCAAGGATGGATCAAGTAATTGATAATCCATATGTGGATCAAGGATTAGATCAAGGGTCACTAATCCATGAGAGATTCAACAATATCCCTTAATTTTAGGAATTATGTTGAAGATATTTTGAGTTGGTGATCTATAATTAGAGATTTGCAAAATAACTTGCACTTAAATTCTAATTATAGATTTTATCCTGATCGCAAATAGAATTGCATGGTTATGTTTATTTAACCTTTGAAATTACAGAGATTGGGTTTAATTAATTATTTGTACAACTTAATAATGTTAACTAATAACTTAAAGAACGAAATTGAAACTAAAATAATAATTGAGAATAAAGAGACAACAACAAGTTTGATAATGGAGTTCACCCATATGTTAAGGCTACGTCTTCAGGTCCACTTCTCAATGAGGAATTTCTTTATTAATGACGCCAAGCTTATTCGCCTTATTAAATTATCGAAGCTTCAAAATCAACATTACAATGTCTCTCACAATCTCCTACCAACACCTTCAAAATTCCTTCCCAATATACCTAATTTCTCCATCGTGAATTCATTGCTTTCAAGAGCAAAAATTCCCCCTTTTATCCATAAAATTTACCCAATATGGTTAATAACCATATGATTTACAAAATCAGCCCATATCACCCATTACAAGTAAACATTCTTTCAAATCCCCCTTAATTTTAAAATAATCTTCCCAAAATAATCTAACCCTTTGAATTACAGGCCCTTATAATTTTCGGCTTACAAAATAATAAAACCCCTTTTAAAAAATCTTCAATATCTTTTAATATTTAATTTAAGCCCTTAAATATCTTTAACTCAGGCTAATAAATTTGAGGGGATGGATTCACTTTGTTTTATTTTAAGAAGGCTAGTCTTTAAAATTTAGAAATAAACAACTTTATCTTTATGATAAAACTGAAATCCTCCACAAATCTCTCAAACCACGTGCATAGTGCAATGGTAGGAGGTATGCATGGCAAGAGGGAGGTTGGCGGTTCACACCGTCAGCCCCCCAATTTCAGCATTTTATTCATTAAAATGAATCGAAGGCTATTTGTGGGTAGAGAATATCATGCGGCGAAATGGTGGAGAGCATGGCTTGAAATGTGGAAGTTAGGGGCGTGAATCCCCTTACAATAGTTTTAGCCAACTGTTGAACAACCACGTGGCACCCTGTCATTTGTTGTTAAAGACACATCGATGCCACTACAAGACATGTGTCTAAATCTGATTGGTCTATGCCAATTGTACATGTCACATCATCTTGCCACATCACTACCACGTGTCGAAGTCTTAGTGGTTCATGCCATCATATCGACTACTGACTAAGATGCCATGTCACCTTGCTGACATCAACATGGTCAACCCATTTTGACTGAAACTTTGACTTGGTATAAATTTGTTCTACAAGCTCC
The DNA here is from genome assembly GCA_007115665.2 of Sequoiadendron giganteum. Lineage (NCBI taxonomy): Eukaryota > Viridiplantae > Streptophyta > Pinopsida > Cupressales > Cupressaceae > Sequoiadendron > Sequoiadendron giganteum. The sequence continues at coordinate 94,311,719 of CM021108.1, forward strand.
GTTTTCGATGAAACGAACACCATTGGACTCGTGGAGATGAAATCTTCATCATGAAGCCAAATTTGACCAATTTTGAGATGATGATTTTTTTCCTTTTTGACTGGCCTCGGTACCCAATTTGACCCCAACTTTGACCATGCATATCTAGAGCATACGATCTCCTTTTGACATGATTCAAGTTGTGTCAGGATCATCTGAATGAGCTCTATGCGATGATGCTGGTTTCATTAGTTTTTGAGACTATGAAATTTTTAGATCTTTTGGATCCTCCTAGATCATTCCTCCCAATTGAGAAGCTTCTGGACCACCAAAAGTCTATTTTTATATAGAATTTAAGTGAGGGAATTGTTGCCTCACTTGTCTAGTATCATCTATCCACCCTACCAAAATTTTGATCATCTGACCCATCACAAACAAGATGAAGAATGAGATAGCATAGTTGATACAATCAATTAAATACCCATCAATACTCATTGTCACATCCACTATCCACATAGAACTAACTAGTAGAATGACAAGCAACAATATTGAATATACTGATGTGAAGGAAAAAGTATCAACTTCTTGAATCTCCTGAATAGGAACGTCATTAGAAAATGAATCATTCAAACCTTCTTTGACCACCTTAGGCTAAAGGCTTAAATGTGCTTGCAACTAATCCTAACACAGTACTATCTATGATACCTTATCATCATTAGAAATTTTTTCATCTTCATGCTTAATATCATTAGTTGTTACAGAAATGATGGTCAATGTCTTGCTTGCATTTACAACCATTTTCAAATGCCCTGTGTTTACAATAGATTTATCATTCTTCATGCTATGATTTTTCACAATGAATTCAATTCCATCCTTAAACAAATGATACTTGTTATGTTCCCTATAGAAAATGTCCTTTCTATCATACAAATAAGGACTTCCCAAAACCATCCCATAAATGTCAAGTAAAATTACATCTAACTCTGCCTCATCTACAAACTTGGATGTGATTGCAAATCAGAGTTTACATTGCCTTGAAACATGTAACCGAGTATTATCATACACCCAACCCAATGGATATGGTTTAGGATGAGGTATTGTTTTTAATACCAATTGCATAATAACTTGTTTAGAGATTAAGTTTACTTGTGATCCACTATCTATGAGTGTGTCAATTTTACTCTATTTTACAATAGTCCTTATATGAAATAATTCATTCCTTTTAATTTCAATAGGGATCTCATTATTATTTATAGAAGAAGCATGGGAACTAGTACTAGCAACAAGAGTGATACCTTTTATACCCACAACTGTTTTCTTGGTTTCATCATCGGAATTTGATTCAAGGTCTTGCATGATAGTTGTGGTCTTTTGCTTACCCTTTCGATCCTTGAACCACTTTGATTTCTGATCAGGATGCAATTTCCAACATTTTTCATCTTCATACACTTTCTTTTTGCAGTGTGAGAAATAAGGATTTTCCTCCACTTTCTTCACAAGTTTATTTCATATGTTGTGATTGTCAGATATTCTTGTAATACAACCATGGTGAATACCTACCTTGCATGTGTAGGATGGTCACAAGTAAAACAATAGGTAGAATATATCAGGTTTTTAATACCTTTTATGTATTAGTTTCTTTATGTAGATGGCTTTATTCTTTCACATGATCAAACAAGGTTTTTATATGTTAGGTATGAACAAGGATACTTCTGTCTTTTTCTAGATTCAAATTTGATACATTAGATACAAATTTACCCTAGTTCTTCATACCTTGGTTCATTGTGTCTATTTTCTATATCAAAAATAAGGATTACCATGATGAAATTAAGCCTAATCTAAAAGCAAAAGAAAAATCATCTATTCTATCTCATCACATATCCAATAAAATTTGGAAATCTCCTAATAATTATAGATTTTTTGGTACAAGATCAATATCATCTATTCATTCATTCTATTCTAAATTATTCCATTCTATATTATTCTTATTGACATCTGAGTATCATGACATAAAAAATACATGCATCCGCTATGCATCCACAAATCATCAGTATTGCATATGTCTTGCATTATCATCATATATCATATAAAGATATGAAAAAGAAATCATACATATATGCATCCATCTTGCATCCACAAAATCATTAGCCATAGGCATATCAAATCATGAACATCATAATAAATCAATATTCATCTCATATTATTGCATATCATGAAACATTTGAATCCATCCATACATACATAATGCATCCATAATCATAATAATATTCATACATCATAACATAATAAAGGATCAAAGAATACATAATACTATGTAATGATCACATAAAAAATTTGCTCATCTCATATATATGGCAAAAGATAACTGTCATGATACATGTCAAGTGTGTGATATGTCTCGAAAATATACACAAGGCTATCAAAAAAAGGTGATGAATGGATATACATCAAGTTTCTCTACATCAAAATATAAATGTAAAATAGTTGTGCAAGCTATCCCCTACTCCGCTAGTTCTCTGTACTAGTAGAGGGATAGCATAGTGGTGATCCCCTAGGTGGTATCCCATGTTGTCCATCTTAATGGCATGGATCTTGTGAAGACCCTTGTCTACCTAATGGACCTACTGATCCACCCTCTGATCAAGTGGATCCCATGGTGCTCCTATGTGAGTAATTCAGCTACCTCTCATGTGCTAGAATCTATATATGGTATATAGTCTTCTAGTATGATGCCTCATCCTAAACTACTCTCAAATCCTGAGAATAATGTTATAGTAGTATAGTCTCTCCTTGGGCCTCTAATTGTTCTCATCATGCTATCTTACCTAACTAGAGCTCTAACTACTACCTACGAGCCACCTCTACATCTAGCTAACCCTGGAGCTTATCTCACTCCTAACGATCCTGATCCCACTCTTGTCTATATGTATCAAACTCATCCTATGCAGGCACCTATTGTGCGACCTATTGTATGTTATATTGTTATTGATCATGTTGTTGGTGGTCCCTAGGGAGGCCTATGTGGTGGTCCAGGTACATGTACACCTACTCTCAATCAGGCACACCTATAGTATTTGTGAACCTAAATGGCCTCCTAGCTACAAATCATTCATCATAATTGGTAGTCATGCCAAAATTCTCTAGGCCTCCTACATATACTCATGGTAAAGGAATGAGCTGATCAAAATCTATGGTGGTTGTCTAAATTTTATGCATTTGTCCCACTCTCTTCTCTCTCAATGGGTGTGAGAAAACACATCCATATAATCAACTTGAGGGATAGTTTGCATCTCCCCAAATCATCTCATGACATGATTTAGAAGATATCACTCAATAATAGAAGTGGAAGGACTAATGAGACATCTAGTCTAATGATAGTAGGGAGGGTATTCATCATCATCTTCATAGGCCTTGAATACCAACCACATCCTCCAAGTGAACTTAGAAAGGTCATCAATAATTATATTCCAATAAGACAACTCACCCATGTGGTGGTGGTGAGTCAAGATGCCCTCATATCAAGAGATAAATGGTTCATCAACAACCTGACATAACATACAAACTAGTTGGAGCACAATGATATGCTCCTAAACCCAAATGCAAAGTAGAGTACAACTAGAAAATAAAGTAGGTCCACCTATATAGACCACCTGGTGCATATCATTGTACATGTGGGCTCGAATATAGGGACCCCAAGAAAAGAAGACTTTGTCCTCCAATATCCTCTCTAGTACACTCCCCAATCTAGGATCAAGCATACAAGAGCATCTATCTAGCACAAGTCTCCTTATAATGAGACTTTCAAGAACATGGATAACATCATTGGTAGTGTTTGGTATATTAAAACATGGAACATACCCAAACCATGGAAAAAATGTAATCTCGTCAGGAACAAGAGAGGAAATCCACTCCATGATAGCTGGTCAATGTTCTCAAGAAGTAAGAGGGTCTAGCTCAGCTTATACACATAACATGCACACCATCAAGTTTTGAAAAATATAACAAAAAAACCTAAGTCAAAATGAAAAAGGAATAAAAGTGCACCATTTTACAAGAGCACATAACTATCAAGAAAGAAAAGTGTTGTTTTATTGCAAAAGCGCTATGGTTTTGTAGAAGTATGCCATTGTAAAGAAGGTCAAAATTGTAGGGTTTTTACATAAGAACATAACAATAGTACCAATATTTTACAATAGGGAAGGTTAGGTTTCAAAAATCCATGCCTTTGTAGAGCTTCTGTGCTTTTTTACAAAAGCATGGCATTGATGATAAAGGCACACTGAAACAATGTTTGATGGTTTTATTTGTCTAATTTATTTCCTACATTTTTATACATAAAAACATGTGCAAGGTTTTTCAGAGTACATACCTGGCCATCTAAACTAGGAGGGTATTGGAACTCATGGACTTAGTCAACTTGACGTGTACCTCAAAAAATGAACTCCATTGGCACAAGGTCTCTACAACAACTCAACAAAGCAAGATCACAAGATCTCAATAATTCTTAAGCAAATGTATGCAAATGAGCTATAATTTTACCCAAATGAATATATATACCTAGCTAAACCTAGGGTTTTGACCCTAAAAATCACATTTTTAGCCTTTTATGCACCTAGATAAATATTTGACCTTTCTAGGACTTATTTTTGTCTTTTATGCAACCAAACCATTCCTTTTATCATGTCATGATATTGACCTAAAAATAAAATTTTCGTCTCGATCTCTCGAGTGGGAACACACCACATTCCTTCAACCATTGGGGCATAGTGGGACATCAAGAAAAACAAAAGAACTTAAAATTTCATTTAACCAATATTAGTTCTTTGAAGCAATGCGATAGGTACATCACTTCAAAGAAGGGAAAAATGTAGACACCTAAAAATTTCCTAAGTATATCACACAACTAATTTTTCTTCTTAACACCATTTCTCACATAATTCACATAATTCCTCTATTTAATGAAATAATATCCAATTATCTAGTAAAATTCACTTTATTCTCCTACTAATTGAATAATTAAGATTATTTGATTAATTCATCATAATTCATCATTTTCTCCCCTTTTGATTAAATAATATCAAATTATTTAATTGATATGCTAATAATCCCACTTGATTAAATAATGCACATTTATTTAATTAAAGTTATTAATTCTTCTAACTTGCACAATTAAATAATTTTCAAGAATTATTTTATTAGCTAATTTTCCTCCAACCCTCCAACTTGTATAAAGAATATTACACATGGAATAATTCCGTTTTCAAATTTGAATTCTTCCCTCCAACTAATCTAAGAGGACCTAGAAGACCTAAAAAATTCACAATCTGAAAAACTAACAAAACCAACATCATCGCATAGAGCTCATTCACACAATCCTAAGGCAACTTGAATCATTTCAAAAGGAGAGCTTATGATCAAGATATGTGTGGTCAAAGTTGGGGTCAAATTGGGTACAAAGGGGCCAATTAGAAAGGAAAAAAAATCATCGTCTCAAAATTGGTCAAATTTGGCATCATGATGAAGAGCTTTTCGCCATGATTCCAACGGTGTCCGTTTCGTAAAAAATGAAGCACATAGGAAAAAGTTATGCCAAGTCAAAGTTTTAGTCAAAATGGGTTGACCATGCTAATGTTAGCAAGGTGACATGGCATCTCAGTCAACAGTCTGTATGATGATGTGGACCACTCAGACTTTGAACCGTGGTAGTGATGTGGCAAGTTGATGTGGCATGTACAATTGGCACAGACCAATCAGATTTGGACACGTCTCCTACAGTGGCATCAATGTGTCTTTAACAACAAATGATAGGTTGCCACATGGACCAATCAATGGGTGTCACATGGCACCACTCTCGGTTCAATTTTTCAATAGTTGGCTAAAAACTAGGGGGCTGACGGTTTGAACTGCCAACCTCCCTCTTACCATGCATACCTCCTACCATTGTGCTATGTGCATAGTTTGAGAGATTCATGGAGGATTTCGATTTTATCATAGAGATAAAGTCGTTTGTTTCTAAATTTTAAAGATTAGCCCTCTAAAAATAAAACTAAGTGAATCCCCTCAAATTTATTAGCCTGAATTAAAGATATTTAAGGGCTTAAATTAAATATTAAAAGATATTGAAGATTTTTTAAAAGGGGTTTTATTATTTTGTAAGCTCAAAATTATAAGGGCCCGTAATTCAAAGGGTTAGATTATTTTGGGAATATTATTTTAAAATTAAGGCGGATTTGAAAGAATTTTTACTTGTAATGGTTGATATGGGCTGATTTTGTAAATCATATGGTTATTAATCATATTGGGTAAATTTTATGTATAAAAGAGGGTAATTTTGCTCTTGGAAGCAATGAATTCATGGTGGAGAAATTAGGTATATTGGGAATGAATTTTGAAGGTGTTGGTAGGAGATTGTGAGAGACTTTGTAATGTTGATATTGAAGCTTGGATGATGTAATAAGGCGAATAAGCTTGGCATTATTAATAAAGTGGTTCCTCATTGAGAAGTGGACCCAAAGACATAGCTCGAACATATGGGTGAACTCCATTATCAAACTTTTTGTCTCATTATTCTATCTTATTCTTTTAGTTTCAATTTCCTTCTTTAAGTTATTAGTTAAC
>CM021108.1:94318415-94421575 GCA_007115665.2 Sequoiadendron giganteum
GAAGGTCATAAGGTCCCTAGCTCATAAGCTTCAAGATCAACAGTCTCTAGCCCCTTTAATGAATGAAGAGGGTGGTATTTATAGAGGAAATTGAATTCTCTAGAGGATTCAACGGTCAAGATTTAGCCACCGTGTCCAAGATGGAGGGATATGGTGAGTTGAGGACTCAAAATCCCTCACATCTCACCATGTGGTGGATGAAGTGTCCAAAGTACAAGGTGAGATGGAAAGGGTAAAAGTGATGTGGAAAATACCATGTGGTCCCAAGGTACTTGCAAGTACCTTGGGATTGAAGAGGATTTCCCAAAAAAGGGATTTGTTGTCCCTAAGTGGGGCTAAAAGTAACAAGTGAGGACTTCTAGGAAGTCCACTCTTGTCACCATGAGGATTGGAGATGGCCTTGGAGAAATAAAAATGAATTTTTAATTCACTTTTTGGAAGAAACCAATGGGGAAGACAAGATTCCCCTAAAAAGGGTCCTTGTCCTATGGGTACGATGTGACCTTTGAGAGGTAATGGGGAAGAAAAACACATGGGGGGAAGAAGTGTGAATTTTTAATTCACATGGGGAAGTGGTCAACGGAAAAAGGTAAGTGATTAGAATTAGGATTGTGCAAACAGGTGATTAGGCTAAATAATGATGATTAGAGGCAAGTGGCTAGATATGGAGGATGTGACATTAATCCTGATTAAGGATATGCAAATTCTAATGAAGGATTAATTAGAGTAACCCAAATTAGTGGAAAGGTTATGGAGGATAGGACAATGAGAGAGAAAGAATGAATTGAAAATTGAAAAGGATAAATGACTAAATTAAATAAATTGATTGATTAATTAGAGTAACCCAAATTAGTGGAAAGGTTATGGAGGATAGGACAATGAGAGAGAAAGAATGAATTGAAAATTGAAAAGGATAAATGACTAAATTAAATAAATTGATTGATTTATTTAATTTAGAGAGGAAATGGTGAAGGATAAATTATTTAATTAAAAAAAATTGGGAACCTTAGAGAAAGGGGGTAATATTAATTAAATATGTCATTTAATTAATATGGATGGATCAGATGAATAAATGATAGGACTTTGACCATATGGGAGTGGTCAAATTTGGATGTCTACATTTTCCCCCTCTTTGAGATGGTGCTACGAAGTAGCATCATTTTAAAAAAAAAAAAATAGCACTTAGAAGATGATGGTTAGATTAATGAAAATTCCCCAGTCATTTGAGGAGTGACTAGGAGGAAAGATTAGGGATTGAGGATGCCCCCTCTAGAGGACATGCGGGCTTAAGAGAACACTAGTGTGCTCTCAAAATGGATGAGATGATTCAAAATGATGGAGAAGATGATGTAAAATGATGGATGAAAAGGATGATAAATGATGAAAGATTGGGAAGAGAAGATGAGGAGAAAGAAAGCACATATTGATTCAAGGACAAATATGATGTTGCCTTAGTCAAGCGACAAGCCAAGATGGACTGATGATGGATGGAGTGTTGTTGATAAGGGAAGGATACATCCCAAAACAACACAAGGATAGGGAAAGATTCATCTTGATGAGAGTTTCATTGATGATGGAAGGATACATCCTAGAACAACACAAGGATAGGGAAAGATACATCCTAAAACAATGCAAGGATAGGGAAGGATACATCCCACTGATGATGATTGATGAGGATTTTGATTGGATCAAGGCTTGTAGAAAGGCTAGGAACAAAATCAAAGATGTGATTAGATGATTTTCTCTATATTGAATGAATTTGGAGTGGATGGAGATGGGAGATGGTTAAAATGAATGAAGATGATGGAGGTAAAGAATGCAATGCAATGCAAGTTGCCATTTTTGGATCATTGATTTTTGCTATAGCATAAGACACCAGGTACCATGGTATCTAGAACCAAGGTGTATTTGTGTCTAATGCACACAAAAACACAACAAACAAGAAGGCTATCCCAGCACCCAAAATTCGCGATGACTTTGGTAGGGATAGGTATTGAGATAATCACAAGTGCAGAAGGATGTCCCAAATTAATGCAAGACCTCAAGGGTCTTGGTGGGTACTACATGGGACAACCAGGAAACCAATAATCATAAGAAAGATCAAGATATGCCCCTATGTAAACTAGTCAAAACACATCATAATATGAGAGATTATGGCGGCCTTGACAAGTGATGATAGGGAGCTTAAATGATAAAAAAAACCAAAAGCATCAAAATATTGTAATCAATTTCAAAACATCCCTTGCCATAGGATCAAGATGATGGATGGGGGTGATGAGGTATGTTAGGAAGGATAATCTTGTTGAGACCAAAGATGGATACTAAGCTAAAAGATCGATTATGATGCGAGATATCTGGAACCAATTGAATCTCATGACATGAATGGAATCCATTTGTGAAGTATCGATGAGATAAGGACATACCTGAGAACATGACACAAGACTGACACACCCTAAAGACCTAGGGGCTTGGGGGTTGATCAAATATTAACCTTGCCTACGTGAAAGCACAAAGCCTTCATAGTTTGATAAAAGACCATGGATAAAAGTGGAAAGAGGAAAATGGAGATTTCGAGGAATAGTGTAGATTGGACAAACCAATGCCCTGGGGGTGGATCAAATGATCGACCTTGCCTACGTGAAAGCATAGGCGCAACGTAGTTTGACACAAGGCCAAAGACAAATGATGGAAGTTGACAAGACAAACAAAAGATAGAACCCCAGGGGTGAATCAAATGATCAACCTTGCCTACGTGAAATCATAGGGGAAATGTAGCTCAATGCAAGGCCAATGAAAGATGATGGAAATGACAAGATAGATGAAAATACAAAACCCCAGGGGTGGATCAAATGATCAACCTTGCCTACATAAAAGTGGAGGGGCAACGTAGTTCGACACAAGGCCAATGATAGACAATGGATAAAGGTAAATGAGATGATACTGATGGAGCTGATATGATGAGCCAAGATAGGCCATGCGGATAGGATGGTTGATATGTTGGATGTGGATTATGTGAAGCTTAGGGAGGTATTAGTTAGAAGATGAATTGGGAGGATGAGACGATGGAGAGATGAGTGACGAAAAGTGATGAGATAGTATGAAGATGTGAGTAATAGATAGGAATGATGATAGTGTAATGTATGGATTTGGATTGCATGGGAGTATCCTATAGCTAAATACCAATGAAAAGAGATTATGAGATGAAAGGAAAATAGAGGGAAATGGATGGATGGATAAAGATGGGGAGATAGAAAGGTGCTAGGATAGGTGAATAGAGGGATAAGGATTTGGAAGGATGGAATAGATTATTAGATGGAAAAATGGATGGGGGAGGTAAGGATGAAAATATGGAATAGGGCCAATATATGGGTAGATAGGAGGATAAGGATGGGGAGATGGAAGGGATGTTTAGATAGATGGATGGACGATGCATCCAAGGACTCTATCGTAAATAAGGAGATGCCCCCACTCTAGATGTATCATATGTGATGAAGTAAGAGGGATATTAGGATGGGTGGAAAAGGGAGTGAGATGGAAATAGACAGGAGATATGGGTAAGGAAGGGATATGGGAGTTGGCATGATGGATGGATGATGAAGGTAGATGGATGTAGATAATATGAATGGATCAAAAAAGTAGATGGAGAGGATAAGGAATGTATGGATGAGGGGAATATATGCCAAGAGGTGTCCAAAGAATGTATATATGTGTGCCCCTATCTAGGTCAAGATCACAAGGAAGATGGAGGGACTAGATACAAATGGGATATGAGGGGTAGGATGTGGGAGATAGGTAGATGTAGGAGATAGAGGAAAGGAATGTGTAGGTGGATGTTGCCCCTAATTATGGAAGAAGATTGGATGGGGGATTTATGCATGATGCCTGTTTGATAGGTTTTCATCATGGTACTTATTCAAGGTACTTGTTTGCCAAGTTTTCACCATTGGACAAATTATTTAATCTTTACTATTTTCTTTTGTTCTTTGTTTTTTCTCTTTTTTTATTGTTGTGATTTTTCTCTTTTGGGAATTTTTAGACAAAAATACAGATGGATGTGGATAAGGATAGGGATGAATGGATGAAGGAATCAAGCATAAAGTTCCATATGAGGTAAATAGAGTGCATGACTATTATATGTTGGTACAACCTTATTAGAATGGACGGATTATACAAGAGGATGGATTAAATGGATTTGATGGGGGGGATAGGGGATAGTGGATGGGGTGTTGCAAAGTGTATGGATGGAATGATGGAGTGGATGTGGGAAGGGGGAAGGTTTTCAGGATCAACATTGGCACATGTGGTATATGTGAAATGATAAGAGGGTTGATGGATGGAGAATATGGTGATATGGGAGGCGTTGGGATAGTGAATTTTGGGACATAAGGACCCAAAACAGATTTAGGAGATGGAGGATGCAAATGATTAGTTTTAGGATTAGCAACTTTGGATGGAATTAGGGATTTCTCATTTGAAAGGAATGGCCTCTTTTTTCTTGGGAATCCACATGGTTTTGATTTTTCTTTGATGGGCCTTTGTGACCTTCAGGATGGATCGGGCTTTTGGATTTGATTTCTCTTTTCAGCAACATGTCTATTGAAGGGGACATGAGGAGCTTTAGATTCATGTGGATTTTTGGATTTATGTATTTTTACTTTGGAATTAAAAGTGCTTGGAGTAGCAATGGGATGGGTAGGAGGTGATGGATGATGTGGAGAATACATGGATGGAGTGATAGAGGTAGGCTTGTGATGATGGTGTGTGGATGGAGGATGTGAGATAGCATGCATGGAGGGGTTCCTTTGTTGTTACTAATTAGGAGTTATGAAGTTAGGATTTTTATGTTGTGGACTAGGGATAGGTGGTGGATGGATGAAACGATTAATAGGATGAGATGGAGGAGGTAATTTTGGGATATAAGGGCCCAAAATGGATGTTGTGGTAGATGGAGGGTGGATGGAGGGACATAAGGACCCAAAAAGGGACTTAGAGGATGAAGGATGAAGATGGAAAATTGTTTTGAGGTAATATTATGGAGGAGGTGGGATGGTGGAAAATGTTTTGGTAGAACAATGGTAAGTGTCTCTCACTCCTCTAGGAGAGGATCATTTAGTATGTATGGAGGTTGTACCAACATTTTTGGATTGTGACTCTTGGGAGATATATCTGAGACCTTGTATGCCTAGATGTTCTTTGACTTGGATGGGATCTAAAGTACCTTGCTCATGAAGGCCTAGACCTTTTCCTTGATAGTTCATCTTCTTGAGCATCTGATCTATGGTAGGATACTTATTATTTTGGAAGCATGGTGTGAGTCCATTAGCAGATGGAGCAGGAAGGGTGCTTCATATACTTTGTTTTTCCTCTGTAAGAAGACCACCATGGATGAGTGTAATGTTGCCAAGGTGATATAAGGGTGGCATTGAGATGAAAAGGCTAGGTAGCGATGGAGGATCATGCTATATAGATGAGGGGATATCAACATCCTGATTAAGAGGAATGAGTGATAAGGGATCATGTGAGGAATTAGATGGTATGATAGGATGTAGATTTATGGTAGTGGATGATAAGGGCTCATGATATTGTGTGATTGGATCTTGGGTGTGAAGGGGATCATGAGATGGAGTGGATAGGATGGTAGGATTAGGAATCAGGTGAGGAAAGGAATCATGAGATGTGATGGATGGGGGACGTTGATCTTGAGATGGAGAGGATGGGATGGTAGGATTTGTATTTGGAGGAGGGGATATGCTTGGATTCTTTGGATCAAGCTCTTGGCATGGATTATCATGTGTGGCAGGCACAGTGATGGAGGATTGTTGGAGGGACTCCTCAAGTAGGATTGAAGACTTATGAAGGTCATGGGATTGAAGTTCAATATATTAGGACTAGGAGGAGTGGATTAGATGTCTCTAATGGATTGGGTGGATCTAGCAGTAGAAGATGGGGATTCAATAGACTTAATGGGTGTGATGGGATCAACTGTTTAGATAGTGTTAGGAATGGTAATGGTAGTGATAGGCTTAGGATAGAGGAGCGCCTCATCACTAGTGACTATACATGATAGAGTGGGATGGAATTGTTTCACAACATCAAGATGTGGATTTGGGGATGTCTCTTCTGTCATGAGTCCTTGGATTAAATTTGGAAGGGATGTAAGATTAGGTGGGGTGATGGGAATGGATGGAGGATTAGGGATTGGTGGATTAGGGTTAGATGAGGGGATGTGATTGGATGGAGAAATAGGTGGTTTATGATTAGATGGAGGATTAAGATATAATGCGGTGAAAGGGGGAGTAATGTAAGAGGATGTTGATGTTGGATTAGGTTGGGAAGATTGGGATGGTGGGTAATAGTGAGAAGATGTTGATGATGGATTACGACAAGAGGTCATTAGTGGTGGATTATCATAGGAGGACATGGATGGAGGATTAGGATGGAAATATGTGGAGGTTGGATTAAGGTAGCGATATTGGGATAGTGGATTGTGATAGGAAGGTGTGGATGTTGGATTAGAAAAGGAGGATTGAGGTGGTGGAGTACCATAGGAAGACATGTATGGTGGGTTGGCATAGAAGGATATGGAGGAAGGATTAAGATAACGAGATGGTGGATTAGGATAAGAGGAATGTTGGGATGGTGGAATATGATAGGAATGATTGGGATGGGGGATTAAGGTAGAGGTATCAGGATTATTGATGATGATAAGCATAGGAGTATGGGGATAGTGGATTACTATAGGAGAATGTGGATGTTGGATAGGATAGAGGTGGAGAGGGAGGACATGATGATTGGGATCTGAAACTTAGGTCAAATTGGATATCAACCTCAGAAACAAAGCCTAGAGGATTCAGATTGATGAAATGATGATGAACACATGATCTAAGGAGTTTCCAAGGTACTTCCAAATGTTTCAACTGATGAAATGACAAGATTTTTAGATGAGAAGGATGACAATGAGATCTTTCATTTGCAGTGAATGACTTAGAGAATAAGAAGGCTTTCAATCACCCGTTTGAGGTCAGAGACACCTAACCAAGGAAGGGATGCCTGTCTTGGGGTAGGGATGCCTATGCCAAGTAGGGATTCCTATTCTTTGGTAGGGATGCCTATCCAAGGTAGGGACGCTTGTCTAAGGGCAGGGATGCCCAAACAACCTCTAGACTTACTGAAACAACCAAACAATGTTGGTAATGGGGATGAATGGGAAAAAAATATCAAGATAGGTAAATGATCACTCAGAATGGGTGAATGGATGTATGAGGCTGGGGAACAACACTCAAAATGGGAAAATAGGTTCCCGGAGCGGGTTCCCGACTTCTCGAAACAGGTTAATTGCTTCCCCGAACGAGTGAACATCTAGTCGGAAGGGGGAATGATGTTTGGAATGGGAAAATGGATATCTAAAATGGATAGATGGATGGTTGGAATGGGTAAATAGATACTCCAGATGAAGGAATGACACTCGAAACCAGAAAACAGGGTAACGACTAACAAATGGAGGCTGAAAATGGTTGTGCAGAGGGAAAGGTCACCCCTTTTAGGTTTGGGACACCCCTTTGAGGGAGAGGACACCCAAATCAAGGTAAATGTCACCCAAACCAAAGAGGATGAAGAACGAAGCTGAATGGACACCGAAACAGACCTGAATGGGGTCCCAAATGAAGGAGAAAAGGTTATTTTTGCCAATTTTTTCAGGTCAGGGCCACCCCTTTAAGGGAAAGGCCACCCATTTGAGTAAAAGGACACCTAAGCCAAGGTAAAGGTCTCCCAAATCAAATAGGATGAAGAACGATGCCGAATAGACACCAAAACGAACCTGAACGAGGTCCCAATGAAGGAGAAAAGGTTGTTTTTGCGCATTTTTTTAGGTCAAGGTCACCCCTTTGAGGGAAAGTCCACCCCTTTAAGGGAAAGGACACCTAAACTAATGGAAAGGTTTCCCAAATCAAAGAGGATGAAGAATGAGGCCGAAAAATGGCTAAATGGAAACCAAAATGAACTTGAACGAGGTCCCAAACAGGGAATGGGATGACAAAATGGATGAAGGGATTTCACTAGATGGATCCAAATGGAGACTTGGAGGGAGGATAGGACCACCAATCGACAAATGGATATGCCTAAGGTGATCAAAACAAGGGCGCAGATGAAGAACAGGTCCGAAAACAATCGAACAAACACCAAAACGAACCTGAACGAGGTCCCAAATGAAGTTGGAAAAGGTTTTATGTTGTTGTTTGAGGGAAAGGTTTCCATTTTTAGGGTAGGGCCACCCCTTGAGGGAAAGGTCACCCAAATAGGGGGCAATGTTACCCAAACATGAAATATTGCCAAAAGTTTGACTTGGTCAGGGTAAATAGCAGCTAAAATAGGGGGCCATAGTTGCCCCTTGAGGGAAAGGTCACTTTTTTCTAGGTGGATTCCCCTTTGTGTATTGGTCTGAACCTAACTTAGTAAAAAATAGTGATGAAAAAGGATAAAAACAAGTAAAAGGCCAAAACTAACTGAAAAGTATTAGTTTTTCACAAGAAACACTTCAAACAACACAAGCCTAGTTCTAGTGTTAAGGGTATAGTCAATGCAGTCCTCTATCTAGGCTGAACAAGGTTGCTAAGGGCATCCCCAATATACACACATTACGTGAAGCCCAAACCATGAACACTAGTCTGTCACAAGCGTTAATTAGGAGCAACCCGTGAGAGACTAAGAGCTTAGACCAACTCTTCATGTCTTGTCTAGGATCACCCTAGCTTTGATGCTCTACTAGACATGATGTGACTAGATTGAGTTACAAATTTCACCTCCCCTATTTATATACCCTGTAACCATGGGAATTTTCCTGGATTTAGCAAATCAAATGCAAAACATAAAAAACCCAAAGTGATAATGAAGTGCATAGGAATAAAATGAAAACAAATGAAACAATCTTACCAAAATGTCTTCATTCTCCATGGCTGACCTCCATTATACCTTCTCAAGTTGCTGAAAATATGATGTTGCCCTCAGATTTATGATGAGCAATCTAATGACAATGACAAGCCCTAAGCAAATGTTGAAGGATTTGAGTAACTATATGCAATACTATGCTATAATGCAACTAATAAGCCTCTAAATATGTCTAAATTATGCCAAATGAAATATAAATATGCCTATGACAAAATGACATGAGATTGCTAGATTATGAGGTTGCCTAATCATTAGGTTGCCTAATGATGAAATGGGACCAAAATTGTCATTTTATAGAAAATGCAATTTTGTGTGAATGGCCAAGATTAAAAGTTGACAAGTGCCCTAGAATCAATGGACAAGATTCAATATGAGAACCCACAATTAGGGTTAGGGAAACATTAGGTCAAATTTGAAATGAATGGACATGATTGATTTTTAGAAAATCAAATCAAGGGTTGATAATGCATGTGACAAGAATATATTGGGCACATAAAACAAAGTTGCTGGAGAATCAAATAAGAATTTAAAATTATTTGATTCAAGAAGTGATGTTGACCTTTTGAATTAAAAATTAATTTAATTCAAAAGTGGTGAGGTCATGTGACAGTAAATAATTAATTTGAATTATTTACTAAAAAGAGAGAAATTAGAAAGTGGGACTATTTTAAATAAATAATTTTATTTAAAATAAGCACAGACAAAGAGGTGATAGGAGAAATTAAATAATAGAAATTATTTAATTTAGGTGGCCAATGAATAATTAAATAATAAAGATATTATTTAATTATAGAAGAATGTGACAAAGGGAATCTTTTGAATTAAATATAATGATTTAATTCAAAATTCAAGAGAGTGGACCAAATTAAATAAATAAATTTATTTAATTTAGGAGAGAAGAGGCTAATGAATAATTAAATAATTAAAAATAATTATTTAATTATAGTGGAAAGTGGACAAAAATTAAATAAATAAGAATTTATTTAATTTTAGAAAGAAGGGGACTTAATTCGTGATGTAATTAAATAATTAAAATTATTTAATATCAAGGACAAAAAGGGAAATGATGGAGAATTTAGAAATCGCAAGCCTGGGACAATTTTTAGTGTCTACATACCCCATTGGTGCATGTGGTTGGAATCATCCCTTGGGGTGATGAAATCCCCAAGAAGGTCCCACTAATAAAATGAAAAAGGGTGAAAGGACTAAGTGGACTATGATTTCTGTTCACCAAGGATTGCCAAATGGCACAAGGGGATTGGATACGTTGATAGTCCACTTTCAAACACAACAAGTAGATTCTTTGACCCTTTAATTAATCCTATGTTCCTAGTTTAAAGAAATGAAAACACAAAACCAACTAAACAAAGTTTCTCCTCCTGCAACAAGTGTATTAGTAGTTTCATTTTTATGCCTTTGGTGAGCGAGCTATTTTTATCTATGTTTCGGGCATGGTCACCTCTATGTTTTGTGCAAGGACACCTGTTCTGTGAACCTACAAAAAAAAAAGAGTAGAAAACAATAGAACAAAAAACAAAACAGTTTGTGTTTTTGGGCAAGATTGCATGTTCTGGGCAAGCTTGCTTGTTATAGGCAAGGTCACCTATTTTGTGAACCTGTAAAAGGTCAGAAAGCATAAAACAACAGAAGAAAAAAAAAAAATTCTAGCTTTTTGGGCAAGGTCGCCTATTCTGGGCAAGGTCACCCCTCTTGGGCAAGGTCACTTGTTCTATGAACCTCCAAAAAGTCAGAAAGCAGAAAACAACTGAATAGAAAACAAAACAGTCTGGATTTTTGGGCAAGGTCACCCCTCCTGGGAAAGGTTGCCTATTTTGTGAACCTACAAAAAGTCAGAAAGCAGAAAATAACAAAATAAAAAACAAAATAGTCTATGTTTTTGGGCAAGGTCATCCCTTTAGGGTGGAGTTGCCTTTGTGTTCCAGAATCTACAAAATTTCAAAAACAGCAAACATAAAAGTAATGACTCGTGATGTGGGTCCCACTAGGTGTGCCAGAAATGTGATCAGGTGAAATCCACTAGTCTAAAAATGCTAAACAAAATAGTGCAAGAGAAGCAAATGACACCTAACACCTCAAGATAGGGCTATGTTAAACACAAATAATAGGAAAATGAAAACGAAGTGAAATTATACCTTTATTCGTTTTGATCTTTGGTTGGCCCTTTGATGGTTGATAATGTGTACTCCTTAATGACAAGCTTGTGATGGTAGAGGTAGTTGAGTGATTAATGAGGGTGGATGAATGTAATAATGGCTAGAATACAAAATGGCTTGAAAGCATAAGTTTGACAATAATGCATGAAGGTCATAAGGTCCCTAGCTCATAAGCTTCAAGATCAAGAGTCTCCAACCCCTTTAATGAATCAAGAGGGGGGTATTTATAGAAGAAATTGAATTCTCTAGAGGATTCAACAGTCAAGATTAAGCCACCATGGTAAGGATGGAGGGCTATGGTGAGTTGACGACTCACAAGCCCTCACATCTCACCATGTGGTAGATGAAGTGTCCAAAGGACAAGGTGATATGACAAGTGTACAAGTGATGTGGAAAAGGCCATGTGGTCCCAAGGTACTTGCAAGTACCTTGGGATTGAAGAGGATTCCCAAAAAAGGGATTCCTTGTCCCCAAGTGGGGCTAAAAGTGACAAGTGAGGACTTTTAGAAAATCCACTCTTGTCACCATGGGGATTGGAGATGGCCTTGGAGAAATAAAAATGAATTTTTAATTCACTTTTGGGAAGAAATCAATGGGTAAGATAAGATTCCCCTAAAAGGGGTCCTTGTCCCATGGGTATGATGTGACCTTTGAGAGCTCATGGGGAAGACAAATGCATGGGGGGAATAAGTGTGAATTTTTAATTCACATGGGGAAGAGGTCAACCCAAAAAAGGTAAGTACAATGAAAGGTTGACTTAAGGACATGTTGGAAAAGGTAAGTGATTGGGATTAGGATTGTGCAAATAGGTGATTAGGATAATTAGTGATGATTAGAGGCAAGTGGTTAGATATGGAGGATGTGACATTAATCTTGATTAAGGATATGCACATTCTAATGAAGGATTAATTAGATTAACCCAGATTAGTGGAAAGGTTAGGGAGGATGGAACAATGAGAGAGAAAGAATGAATTCAAAATTGAAAAGGATAATTGACTAAATTAAATAAATTGATTGATTTATTTAATTTAGAGAGGAAATGGTGAAGGATAAAGTATTTAATTAAATACTTTTGGGAACATTAAAGAAAGGGGATAATATTAATTAAATATGTCATTTAATTAATATGGACGTATTAGATGAATAAATGATAAGATTTTGACCATATGGGAGTGGTAAAATTTGGATGTCTACAATATGAGCCAAATGGAATGACCTAGAGATAGAACGAAATAGAACAAATAAATACTCATTAAAACATCAAGCCATTGTAGGGATGTGAATCAATGGATGAAATATGGATGGATGAATGCTAAGTTATTATGAAATAGATGAAGGATAAGAGTATCTAATAGATGATGGGTGGTACTTATTTATAGATGGTTCCTTCTTACCAAATTTTCACCAAGGTACTTTCCCAAAGTGTCACTAAAGTGGTTTGGATGATTTTTCTCTTTACTTATTTTTTTTGGATTTTTATAATTTTTTGATTTTTTGGAGTTTTTTGACATATCATACCCTCATGGGCTAGGCATAGAACCTTTTGAGATTCATTCTATCATTTGGTTCCTACAAGGGATCCCCTTTAGGAATTGTGAGCTAATAGGTTCCTGATCCATAGCTTGTTGTGATGATGAATGGTCCTAACCAATTTGTCAAACTTTCCCTTGCTTTCTTGGTCTAACATGTTCTTTTGGTTTTCCTTCATAACAAGATATCTAACCTGAAAGTGTTTACCCTTGATTTTCTTATTATAAATTATTCCAAGTTGATTTTGGTACACTTGGAGGTGATTCAAGGTTTCTAGACAATTTTTGTCTACCAATTATAGTTCATTCAACCATAATACCTTGTATTCTTCATCTGTGATCAAGTGCTAAAAATATAATCCAAATGATGGGAGCTCGACCTCAATAGGTAAGATGGATTCATTCTCATAGATTAAGGAATAGAGTGTAGCACTAGTTGGTGTTCTAATCCTAGTTTGGTAAGCCCATAGGGCAAGGTTTAATTGTAGGTTCCAATCATAGCTAGCATCATTGGCTGTCTTTTTTAGGATTTTGATAATGGTTTTATTAGAAGCCTCATCTTGGTTGTTTTCTTGGGGGTAATAAGGGGTTGAGAAATCGTGTTTGATATTAAATTGGTTGCATAATTCTCTAACATCTCAATTATTGAATGGTGTTCTATTATTTGTGATAATGGATTGTGGAACATCATAGCTAAAAATATGGTAATTCAAAATAAATTTTGAGATCTATTTCCTAGTAATATAGGTCATAGCTATAGCCTCAATCCACTTCATGAAGTACTCAATGGCGACAATTATGAACTTATGCTAGTTTGAGGATGTGGGTGTAATATTGTTTATGAGATCAAGCCCCCATTGTGAA
Organism: Sequoiadendron giganteum; assembly: GCA_007115665.2. Lineage (NCBI taxonomy): Eukaryota > Viridiplantae > Streptophyta > Pinopsida > Cupressales > Cupressaceae > Sequoiadendron > Sequoiadendron giganteum. Next base: position 94,331,929 of record CM021108.1, read on the forward strand.
AAAGGCCATGGAGTCATGATTGGTCAAAGCTCTTGTATTGGATCTTGGCTAAGGTCCTCATGTTGTTGGGATTGTTAAATTTTCTCATCAACTAGTTAGGTTCTTGCTCCATGATTCGCCAATAATAACCCATTCTTAGCAGTTTCTTTTCCAAGGTTATACCACTTGAATGTGACCCGTAGATGCCTTCATCCACCTCTTTTAAAGTGATGTATGTTTTTTCTTAGTTAATAAATCTTAGTAACATCCAATCAAGACTTTTTCTATATAATGTATCACCAATGATAACAAAGCATGAGGATCTATGGATGAATGCTTTGCGTAAGTTGTGGGTAAGGTCAGTTGGAAAGTTTCCATTATGGAGGTAGGTGAAAACATCATGGTACCAAGGTGAATCGGGACCAACAATTTGACATAAATTCTAATTCAAGAATATCAAATGCCAGTATGAGAAACTGTTTGATGATGAATTCACATTTTAGGCTATTCTATGGTATATCTAACAATGATCCAATGGTTTTCATTGCATCCATTGCCCTATTATTGATACTTTGGATTTGTTCAAAGATAATATAAATGAAATATTCCTTTAGTATATTCACCATTTTCTTATATGGTGTTATTTTTTCATCTTTGGTCTGGTAATCATTGTTAACTTGTCTCACTATCAACTGAGAATCCCCCAAAACCTATAGTTCTTGAATTTTTCATTGGATAGCCATCCTTAACCCTATGATGAGGGCTTCATATATGGCTATGTTTTTCATACAAGAAAACACCAATCTATAGTATTTGGGTATACAATCACCTTGTGTGTTGATGAATAGTATACCTACTCCAGATCCATGTTGTGTGTGTGACCCATCAAAGTATAATTGCCATTGGTTTGTTGATTCCACGATAAAAATTGCCTCATCTAGAAACTCGGATAATAAGGAATTATTTGCATATAATGGTGCTTCAACCAATTGATCAATGATGACCTATCCTTTGATTTCCTTTCGATCTATGTACTCAATGTCAAACTCGCTAATGATCATGACCCATTTTTCCATACGACCTATGAGAATAGATTTTGATAGAAAATACTTGAGTAGATCAACCTTAGAGATGAGCTTGATTTCATTATTTAGCATGTAGTGTCTCATATTTTTGTATGTGAAGACTACTACAAATATTTTCTTTCAATTGGTGTGTAGCTAAGCTCAAAACCAACTAAGGTCATACTAATATAGTAAATTGATCTTTCCTTTCCAGTTTCATCCTATTATGCCAAGAGGGCTCCTAGTGCTGCAAAAGTTGATGAGATGTATAGTATTAGGGGTTTTCTTGCAATTGGTGGCATTACAATGGGTGGTTTTTCTAGGTAGTATTTTAGTTGTTGAAATGCTCTTTCATAATTATCATCCCATTTGAAGGCCACACTCTTATGGAGTAGGTGTGTAAATGGGTGACACTTATCTAAAAATTGTGTGTTGAACCTTCTGATGGACTACAACTTCCCTTGAAGGCTTATAATCTATTTTAATATTTTTGTGGTGACATTTCCATGATTTCTTTGACTTTGGAAAGGTCCAACTCAATTCCCCTTTGTGATATAATGTACCCCAAAAGTTTACTAGTAATGACTCCAAAGACGTACTTTTTTGGATTCAGTCTCACCTGATATTTTTTGAGAATATCAAATATTTTAGCTAACACTTCTAGATGTCCTTTTCTTGTTATTCATTTTTCCAAGATATCATCTACATAGTCCTATAGGATTTTGTGGAACATGTCATGAAAGATCAAGGTCATCACCCTTTGATATGTTGTGCCTACATTATTTAAACCAAAAGGTATGAAATTCTAATAGTATTTTCCCCATGTATAGGTAAATATCATTTTGTGCTAATCTTTTTGGGCTACCATGATTTTCTTGTACTATGAGAATCCATCTATGAGAGAAAGAATTTTGTGGCTAGCTGTTAAATCCATGATGATTTTTATATTAGGAATTGAAAATTCATCCTTAGTACTAAATTTATTTAGGTTTTTGAAATCAGTTCATATGTGTATACCCCTAGTGGGTTTTGAGACTGGTACAAGATTGGAAACCAACTCTAGGTAGTCAATGGGTATGATGAAATCCACATCCAAAAACATTTTTATCTTTGATTTGACCAATAATGCAATATAGGGATGCATTTTTCTTATCTTTCGTTTAGCTTGTGTTATATTAGGATGTATTGTGAGGTGATGTACAACCAATGATGTATCTAACCCTAGCATATCTACGTTTGACCATGAAAATAAAATCTTTCATTCTCTCAAAAAAGTTTCTATATTTTTTGTTCTTCATCATCTAATGAAGAGGCATAGCACGTGACTTGAGGTGCTTCATCTAACCCAACACTGGCTAGCTTTGATGCTTCTACAAGGACTTTTGATCATTCTTGCTCTATATTGGGGAGATTGAATCCTTCATCAGTAGGTTCCTCAAAAAGGTTATCATCATTGGATACATCCTTTCTTTTTACTATTTTGTGATCTAAAAATTCCACTTTGTGGTTTTCACTTGGAGATCTTGTTTTGATTTTCAAATTTTCTATTTTTCAACTAAACGTGTCCCCAAAATAGGCTTGTGTGTCTACCTCTATGTCAAAACCTGCTTAATGGTTGCTAAAAGGTATGCGATCTTGAACTCCCATGAACTCTAAGATTGCATCATCACTTTAAAAAAATCCAAATAAAAAAATCCAAAATTGGTGCTTTTTATTTGTCCCAGTTAATAAGTTGGGGATATACAAGTTTAAGTTATTTTCCTTGGGTAGGGGATGAAAAGGATGTGGTGGTGATCATGTATATCAAGGTATGCTCAAATAGGTTAGTGATGCACATGGGGATGTCATCAATGTTCTTGTATTTGGATTTTTTTAACCAAGAAGCATCATCTTCCTCAATAGAGATATCATCATTGAGAGGGACCACATTTCTTCTCGAGGTATAACCAAGATAAAGTTTCTTTACTTGCCTTTTTAGGATTATTGCTTCATGAATTCCTTGTTTTTTTAGACAAAGGCTACTTGTACCTATGTAGCCAATACTTTTCACTAGTAGGAACCCATTTTTTTGGTATCCATGGGAAGTGGAGGTTCTTATTTTTCATCTTGATATATCTACTCAAATATGTTTCCTTCATCTATGAATTCTTTGTTTAAGTCTCCCCGTTTTTCAAATGTGGTATGTTTGAATTTCTTGGATACCTTTTTAGTGTGTTGTGGTTGAACATATGTTTTTGGGCACTAAGAAATAATCTTTTAGGTTTTATTCCCCAAAACCATTGTCTTTGATTTGTGTCTTGATTTCTGAGATTTCCTACTTTGAACCTGATGTTGATGCCAATGTTGATGGATCAACATAAGAGGAAGGTAGTGTAACTCCATAATTTTTAGGAACTTGAAGCACTTTATAGTACTTCTCCTTCATACTCTTGTAGTAGTATAAGCATTTTGTATCTCCATGAATTGTAATTTCCTTGTCATTGTAAGGAAATTTGATGCATTGGTGATAATTTTATGCTATGGCTTGCATGGCATGGATCCATGGGAAACCAAGAAGAATGTTGTAGGGTAAGTCAAGATCCAAGACTCAACATGTTTTTTCTACAATTTCTAGCCCACTTGGATGCGTAGTTTGATTATTCCCTCATAATTTCATTCATTTTCATCATATGCCTAGATTATGACTCCTTTTGTTCTTTCTATCACATCCTTAGAATAGCCCAAATGTTTTACTAACTCGAGGGTACAAATGTTTAAGAATGCACCTCCATCAATCAAACTCTTTTGACCTTGTTTTTATGAATGCATATTTCTAGATGAAGTGCATGATTATGGAATGTTTGAGATGGAAGGTCATATTGTGTGAATAACAATCAATGGGTGGATGAAATGTGTTCTACCATGCCTTGAAACTGTACGGTATCAATATTTGTAGGTGCTGATGATGATAAAAGGGCTTTGTATAAGACCTCTTTATGTACAGGTGAAATCCTCAAGAGTTCTAAAATAGAGATTTGAGTGAGAGTCTTCTTGGGTTAGTTGAGTAAGCTATAATCTATAGGATTATCTTTTGTTGGCCCTTTTTTTTGTAAAGGGGATCCTTGAATAGTGACCTTCCCTCTTCATGCAGTGACTCCACACTTAGGATTTATGCCCTTTATGATGATAACTAAAATGTGATGATCCTAGAAATGTGTGTTACCTATGATATTATCATAGGCATGATTGACTTGATTATAGAATTTTCCTTTTTGGGCATCATTTCCTTTCCCATGGTTAGGCATTATATTCTTGTATATAGCTAAATCCTTGATTTTAGAGTTTGTAGAGTGTTGATCCACATCTACCTCACCATGATCTATTAGGTCTTGGATGACCTTTTTTATTTTCATACGGTTTGATGTTTTATGCCCCTTTATATGATGATAATCATAATAATCATCATATTTATACTATGAGGGTTTGATTTGTGCTTCCCTGTATTATCTATCATTTGTATCAACCTTTTCAATAATATTTCAATGGGTTCCCCTAAGGGAGTATATTTTTGTCTTGGGGGATAGTTGTTTTGTCTAGCTGGTTGCCCTTGTTGGGTGTTAGCATTTTGGAAATTTTGTTGATTTCCCTATTGTGTGTTTGGTTTGGAAGGTGTGTTTATAACAACCTTCACATCTACTATACCATCATTAGTATTTGTGTCACAAAAAAGTGTAGCCTTGACATTTTTCACTCATTTGGGACTTTCTTGTGGGTTTTTGGCCTAGTTTTTTCTTGGATTTAGTGTTGTAATGTGGTCAACACATTCATATTAGGTTTTGAACTCTTTCAAAAAAATAAGAATTCTATGATGTCTTGCAAAGGTGTTGTCAAGTGTTGTAACACATCTTCCCACTTTTCTAATACCCTTTCATCATCATTCAGCTAAACCTCTTTTCACCCCCTTTCCAATCATTAGTCCAAAGTGTTGTAAGGTGTTCTAACCAACCCTCACCCTTTCCTAGGCTTTTCATCAATAAATCAACCCTTTCTTATGATATAATGGCCCCTTAATGCACTTATAGGCCCAACTTGAGTGTGTTTCGAAAGAAAATCCCAACAAACAACAATAATCACCTTTTAATTCTTGACAACCACTCAAAATTACCCAAGTGGATTAATTCACCACCTTGGGTGACTTTATCCCATGGAATAAAAATCAAATTTAATTCAAAATTCTTGTCGAATATTATCTCCTAAACCCTAAGTTCGGCCTGTGATGTGTTATTTTTGAAAAATTAGGGCATAATGAGTATAAATAAAGGGTTTTCCCCTCATTTTTTATCTCCTAACTCAAAAATTCATTCTTTACTCTTCATCCATCACTCTTCTCAAGCATGTTGAGGTTTTTGAGTGTTCTAAGTCATCAAGACATCTCTCCAAAGAATTCAAGGGTTGAATCTTCAACTATTGCTGCAAAAAATCAAGATCATTCATCATGGCAAGGTATTAAATCCATTGTTTCATGATTCATTATCTTATTTTATCACTTTGGTTTAATTACTCAAAAGGGGTTTGAACAAGGCAAACCCACCTGCCCTAACAATCAACATTTATCTTTCTCTCTTTGTGTGTTTGTAGATTTAGGTACATTGAAGGCTTGGAAATCATTGAAGAATGGATTCAAATCTTTTTGAGGACATCTCCTTGTTGGATAAGGAAAAAAATACACTAAAATTCATTTACAATACCGAAGATCAAAGTTTCAGAATCAAACACTTGGAGAAGCAGAAAGTGTAGACCAAGGGCTTTCGTTTCCACTTTCGCACTTGCAGAAAACCCAAAGTGGACTAAGTCACCATTAGTAGTGACTTAGTCCCACTGTGCATTATTTTCAGAGTTATTTGTAGATTTGGATACCCATTTGGTCAAAACAAGCTTCAATGCAGTTTTCCAGGTCTAGAACTAAGTCGTTGGGCTTGGTGGAAGTATCCTAGTAGGCCAAACTTTAAGATTTAGCAGCATTTCCAATCTCTTTTCCATTTTTCAACTCACTCCCAGGTGCACCTCTTTCATTTGCAACTTTTTTTGGTTAAATTTTACATTTGTAGGTCATTTTGTACATGTTTGCATACAACAATGTGTTTTCCAGCACCTCACATTTCTTAGGGTGAGCATCAATAAATCATTTCTTTTCTAGTTTGTTGTATTTAGACATCACATTTCACGTCATTCCACACACATAAACACATAATATTGATTGAACCCTCCATGTTTTGGGTGTGGAAGATCTCTCTCCTTTTAGGTGGAAAACCCTAGAAGTGCAAAGAGAGCTATCTTTCCCCTAAAATTTGTGGTCCAGTAGTGTTCTTGTTTTTGTCCCATATATGGGGGTTTTCATTGGAAATAGATGATGTGTGATTGTATTTGTAGATTTTTATGGATCCTTTAACAATGAGGGATTTTTTGATGTTAAGACCTTTAGAAATAAAATATTCAAAACTTGATACACATTACATTCTTAGTTGGAAGGCTAGATCCATGTTTAAGTTTCTTACAAGGATTTCAACTTGTTTTTTCTCAGGTATAGGCCACTTTCATTTACTCACTTTTTGTCTCCATCATTGCAAGAAAGGAGCAAAATCCTCTCCCCTATTTTTTTTAAAGGTGTAGAATTATTGAACGGTAATATCTACATCAACATTTTAGGAGAAGTGTTCTACAAATTGATCTATTATTTCTTGGAATGTTCTAATCCCTGAAGGTAGATGAGAAAACCATTCTATTGTTTTTCCACCTAGACTTCATGGAAAAATTCTCACGAGGTATGTGTTGTTGTGAGATACTTCCATGCAAGCTACATAAAATTCTCTTATGTGTTCCTTTGGATTTCCATACCCTTTATGTTTGTCAAATTTTATTATTTCAAAGTTTAGGGGGAATGGTACCATCATGTTAATTCTATCAAATGGGTAGGGACATAGATCCTCAGTGGTGCTTGGACTGGTAGGTGGTGGGGTGAAAGCATTATATTGATCATATTGGTTTCAATTTACAACATTTTGTTGAGGGTTTGGTTGCAAGTTTTTTTGTTGGTGTGAAAAGATTTGTTGTTTTTCTTGTAATTGTGTTTGTGCTTACAATTGTTGTAATTTTTTTTGTGTTTGTTGATATGTGATGTCAATGACATGTGTTTTTGTTATGAAACCATGTTTTGTTGGAGATTTTGTGAGATGAATTGATGTTGTTGATTTTTTGATATTGTATGACATTTTGTTGAGTAGATGGTTGGTATTGATGTTGTAGATGTTGTTGATGATATTGTTTTTTATTTTTTTTATTTGGCTGATTTTGATGATGTTGGGTTTGTGGATGTTGGGATTGTTGATTTTGACATTGGGGTTGTTTATTTTGTTGTTGGGGTTGTTGTTGATTTTGTTGATGTTGAGTATTGAGACCATCAAGCTCAAGCTTTGTGAAGGTGGATTCACCCTATAATTTGTCATGTTTGAAATTTGAGCATTGAATGTTGGAGGAATGTTTAAATTTTGGTGAAACATTGTTGTTATGAAACCCTAGATTTGTGTTGGTGTTCCCTAGACTTTGAGCATTGAATTTTGGTGGACCATTTTTGTTTTGTAACCCTAGATTTGTGTTAGTGTTCCCTATACTTTGAGCATTGTTCAAGGGATTAACATATTGATTTGATAGATTTGTTTGATCTATCCCTTGTAAAGTAAATTTTGGCTGACTTGACACATTAAATAAAGAAGTCTTTGGAATTTTTGTGTAATACATTGTGCCAAAGATTCACTAGGGTGATTTCTTGATTCTATGTGTGCAAAGGATTGTTCTCTTAAGGCCATTTTCCTAAGGATTGTTCTTTGAGTGTGTTGACATCAAAGTTTGAGGGAAGTTTTGCACCACTTTGTGCAAGTTTCAACATGTAAAAATTTGGGTCAATATTTATCATGGTTTCTATGATATGACCAAGAGTTGGATCTTGTGATATTTTGAGAATTTCATCGGGGGTGAATTACCTAGATTTATTAGTGGTGTCTTCTAAATAAACCATTTCAATTTTTGACTTTTGAGGTTGTGTTTTGGGTTGTAATTAAACTTTATTATTGATAGTGGGCATTCCATATGGTTGATCTTAACTATTTGTAGTAATAGGAATATTTGATCCACTTGGATGAGACTCCATGTTATTTTTGTATTATGACCTATTTGTGACCATACAAGTTGTGACGACCCTAGGAGATATTGATTGTAATGTTTTACTAAAATGAGTTTTTTCAAATGTTTTCTCAAATTGGGATAAAAGTGACACTTGAATTAATTTTGGACCAATTTTTTTGAATGGATTTTATTTGGATAAAATGATGTGGAACCTTCAATGTAGACAAGGTTTGAACTAGATCCTTTTTTCTAGGATTGTTTTGATGTTGATGATAATTAGATTGCAAAATTCAAGAGTAGACTCATGACTCAAAAGTATGCTAACTCACCATGATTTGATAATAATTATACTTAATACTTGTAAAAGAGATTATATTTCCAAGTAATATGGAAAACTTAGAAGTGATGTGAAGATATAGGTCCAAATGAAAAATGTCTAATATCAAGTTGTTGTTTTGAAAGTTGACCCAAATAAGGACTAATGATGTTTTGATGATTCTAATATGAATTTAAAAGTCACAATTTCATTGTTTTTTGAATAATATAGATAGTCTCTAGTTTGTTTTTCAGGAAAGTTAAGTTTGTTAAAATTCCATTGATCACAAATCAAAAAAATTCAAAATTTGGAGATTGAATTTTTCAAAAATACAAAAAAACGTCATTTTCCAAAAAAAACCATGTCACTATTCACTATAAAAGTGCAGATATGTCTACAAAGTTATGTTGATTCCCACAAAAGTGCCACATTGTGGAAAAGAAAAGTGTTGAATTATAGTTGCCTAAGTTTACTCTATAAAAAAAGAACAGTGATGTAGATAGAAGCATTGAGATGCAAAAAAGGTATTGTTTTGGTACAAATAGAAGAATTGAGATGTATATAAGAGTGCAACACTACCAAAAAAATGCATTACGACTTGTTCAAAGGTTAAAATTTGGTAATTTTTTCAGCATGTTTGATGTTTTTTGTGTTTGATTGTTTTTGCAAATGATAAAAACATAGTAAATAATGTATTCAACTGACTCAATTGGTATTACATATTTTTTCATGTGTTATTCTTCCACAAAATCACACTAATGAGTTTTACAAGATGTCCACAAGAATACAAGCCATAAATTATAACCTATTTTTACTAGTTAGATTGGGATTATCTTCAAAAAGTAGGTTGATTGATTAAATGCGACATAATGAATGAGAAAATAGAGTATGTCAAGGTCATGTACCACCTTAACACCTATTAATTTGGAAGTAAAAGTTCCTTGTGAAGGTTTTTTTTTCCTCAACGAAGATTAGTACATAGCGAGTAACTTCATGCATTGATCCTATTGTATTGCACTACTAAGAGAAGACAGTCTACAAATGGTTCATAGGCTTCTAAATACAAGTTTCATAGTGGGTAGAACTTCATGAACACCACCACCTACATAAGCATGATATTGAAATATAATCTCCTTGTGTTCGAAATCACCCAAGACCACATAGGAATGCCTAGTAGTTACATACGTGGATACAAATAAACTTTCATTTATTTCCCCTTTGATATAGCCCGCGAGAAAAAAACATGCTTGAGGTCAAACCCTAGGGTGTACTCCTAGGTAAGCCTCCTAACAATAAGAAGTATTGATGTCACTATTTCTCATCGCCCAATATCACACTAGGCGCAAGGGGAGTGGATACATAGACAAATCATTCAATATTATGACAAGAACAAGTGAAAACTAGTGATATTTCTTGTCATCCTAGATCACATGAAGCATGAGGGGAGAGGATACATATTTTACAACTTTCCAAACATGTAAAACATGAAAAAAAATTAATTTTAAATGCACCAAGGATTGAAATGTATGGTTCAATTTTAGAGCACCAATTAAAATATGCAAGTTGTCTTGTTCAATTTTAAGCACCAATAGAAAATGAAGATTTTATTATTCAATTTCAAACACCACATTGAAGTGTAAAGATTATGGTGTTCAATTTTAGAGAACTAAATTAAATTTTAATTCATTTTAATGTACCAAGTTTGAAAGATGATTCCTAAATTAGCTCTTCAAAACAAACGTTAATAAAAGTTTTTTCCAAATGTCACATGCTATAATAGTTAGCTCTATTAAAAATAATTAGAAAATAGAAAATGATTAAGATTAATTCAAATCCAAAGTTCAAATGAAATTGAAAAACTAAATTAGATAAAAGCATGGGACTATTATGAAAAAATCATGGCACTTTTAGAGGAAAAAGGTGTGGCCCTTTGACAAGAGCGCAAGAGTATTCGTAGATACAACAACACTAAGATTCAAACAAAAGCGTGGATCTTTTCACAAAAGTGAAAAAATTTAACAAAGGAATGGGTGAGTCAAAATAAAAGTGTTGTGTTATTCCCACAATCTACAAAGTTGAAAAAATTCACAAAAAACTAATTAGATAGGGATGTGGGTCCCATTGGATGTGTCAAAATGTCGCATGATAAGTTTAGTTGATCAAGTAACATTCAAATGGAAATAATTAGGATCATAAAACAATAATAAATTATAATATTATGATCAATCAAATACATACTCAATGAAATTCAATATAATAATACTAGAAAGACTCAATTCAAAAGAATTAAATACAATTCAAAGCAATTTAACCTAAACTATCATGAAAACCTCCCAATCTCATTGTGTATTTCAAGGAAACTTGTGGTGTAGTGATATGGAGTTCTCAAATTTTCCTGATCCATTGTGCATAATATTTATTCAAGTGATTGATTTCCAAATTCTCTCAAATTTTTCAAAGGTGGGTACTCAATTCAAGAGAGTAAGTGTGATATGAAGATTTTGAATGAAATTCATATTGAAAGGTGAATTATTTATAGATTTTAGGAATTATTATGAATGGTGAGGATTAAAAATTATGATCATGTTGCAAGAAAATGGAAATAATGAAGGTGTTGTCATTGATGTCAACTGGTCAATTGGTTATCAACTAGGTTCTATTGGTTGTATATGTTGAGGATATTGAGAAAATTGTATTGAAGAAAGATTGCAGGTGTTCAATGGTTTCTCTGGGTTTTTCTCCAAGATTTTATCCTATGTTTGTGTGGTTTAGATATGTTGATCATGGTTGTTAGAAGATGCTATATCAAGATTTTTGGTTGTTGATTCATTGTACAGTCCAAGTTATGTTCACCAGTTCTGAATTATGGTTTTCTATGTTTCTGGTTGAGGTCCGGGAGAAATGTTGTTGGTCTAGATTTCTCTTTTGTAAAGTCTTATAACTTCAGGTTCTAGAGTTGAGTTATTTCGATTATATTGAAGATAATTTTGATATCTGGAAGATTCGTGCTTAATGGTTCTATGTTTTTTACACTATTTTGGTTGACCTTGTGTTGAAAACTACCTTCAGAGTTGATGAAGTGTGTTGGATCTATTTGGGTCCTTATGAAGCATGTGTTTGGGTTGCGCTCATTATAATTCCACCTGAGTATGTTTTGGTACTGACCTAATTTGAATTTGAATTTGGATGTCCAACTTTGGATATGTTTCAAATTTGAAGATGATATAAATATAGGATGAGTTAGTGGTGAAATGGGGCAAGTGCAAAGAAATAGAGCAGATAGATGTGATATTGATGCAAATCAATGAGTGTGTGTTATGCGAGTGTGAGAGATCAATGCAAAGCCTAAATGATGAGTTTCTAGATGCAATGAGTAGAAGGTGTACTCTATCATTCATGCATGTCTGCAAGTGGTTGAGAAAATTGTGGTGGATTTCTCCATTGCATTGAGATTTTCTTCTCTCTATAACGTATCTCTTCTATCTTCTTTGTATCTTTGTGGTAGTGAGTTGTTCAGGTTGTTAGCCCTGTTGGACAATGATTCTTGATCTAGATAGTGAGTCCTTGTTTTGGAAGTGAGCCTTGTTTCTTAAGTAGTTAGCCTCTTGTAATCAGTTTTGATATTCTCTATAGTGTGATTTAATCCTCATCGTGGTTTTCCCTTATTGATTTTTCCACATAAATTTGGTGTTATTGTGCTTATATGATGGATTTAAGTTTCTACATTCGTGTTTAATGGTTAATCATTTAAGTAGTGTTAAGAATTAGTTTCAATGAATGAATTAAAGGTTAAATACATGAAAACTGATTCACCCCCGCCTCTCAATTGTCTTATTCAATAATTGGTATTAGAGCTTGGTTCCTTGGTGAAGAGCTTAACCACTTGAGGAAGGTCTGGGATGGATGGAAAAATGGTTTATGATTTTCTGAGGTTTGATGGAATTAATTATGCTATCTAAAAAATATTGATGAAAGAATATTTGGAGTATTGTGGATATTATGTGGAGAAAGCTTACAAAAATCCTTACACTCCTCTTGCTAATGGTCTGAGTATGGATGATGAGATCAAAGCACATGAAGTGAACAATAAGGTGAAGTACATCTTGAAGAAAATTTTGGTATATTCTGAGTTGATTAAGGTTTAGAATTAGAAGACTGCTAAGGAAGTTTGGGATTCTTTGGAAAGGCTGCATGAAGGTGATGAAAGAGTCAAAGAGGCAAAATTTCAAAATTTAGAGACACAGTTTGAGCTTCTACATATGTCTGAAGATGAGAATGTTAAAGCTTATATACAAAGATTGGATGAGATAGTAGCTAGAATTTGAGGACTTGGTGCTACTGTAGATGAAACCCAAATTGTAAAGAATATTCTTAGAACTCTCCCTAATGCTTATAGTGAGAAGGTGTATGTTATTGAATAGAGTATAGAGTATAAGACCTATACTAAAGATCTGTTGTTGGGATTTTTGACATCTTGTGAAATGAGGAAGCCAAATTTGAGGAATGGATGCAAATCAAAAACTACTTTTAAGGCTACAAAAGCTAAAGATTCAGATGAAGAAATTTTTGATGAAATAGAAGCTAACTTTGTAAGAAGGATGAGGAAAGGCTCCAACAAGTATGAAGGTAAGTTACCCTTTAAATTTTTAGTTGTGGAGAAATAGTTCATTATGTTGTAAAGTGTTCAGAAAGAAGAAGATCAAAAGAGCATATTATGTGAATGGGAATGCTAGTATATTTGATGAGGATTCTGATTATGAAGATCCTGAAGACAATGAATGCTTGTTCTTGGCTATAAAGGATGAACCTAGTTTTGCTAATTATGCAAAATAGGTGAAGGAAAGCCCTCTAGAGAAGAAGAAAAATGAAGGTACTATTATTTTTTCCCTACATTCTAAACAAGAAAATAACTATTGGGTAGTTGACAGTGGTTGTTCACATCACATGGAAGTTGATAAAAGTAAGTTTTTTAAGCCTAGAAAATATGATGGAGGCTTGGTTATGTTTGGAGATGATACTAGTGCTAAATTTTTTGGGATAGGTTCACAAGCATCATACTGATGAGTCTACTATGTTAGGGGTTTAAGGAATTATCTTTTGAGTGTTGGATAAATGTGCATTAAGGGATATGATCTTGTGTTCAAGGATGGGAGATGTGAAATCCAGAAAGGATCCAAAACAATGATTGTTGTAGGAAAGAAATTTGAAGGAAATATCTATCAACTTAAGGGTGTTGATGGATGATGCTTTATGACTCAGATTATTGACAGTTGGTTATGAAATTGAAGAATGTGTCACATGAATTTTGATAACTTGGAAAGGATTAGTTCAGTTTGGGCCGTGAGATATTTACCAAGGATTACAAAGCCTATTAATGCTATTTGTAGGAACTGTCAATTTGGAAAGCAAGCAAGAAGTCATTACAGATCAAAGGAATAGTCTACTACTGGACTACTAGATTTAAATCCTTTAGATCTCTATGGTCCTACAAGAGTGATAATTCTACTAGGTGAAAGGTACTTTATTCTTTTAATTGATGATTATTCTATATATATATATATATGTGTGTGTGTGTGTGTGTGTGTGTGTTACATTTCTTAGAGAGAAATCATATGTATTAGATAGATTTAAGACATTCAAAGCTATGGTTGAAAATGAAGTGAATTTGAGGATAAAATTCTTAAGGTTTGATAGAGGTGTAGAATTCACCTCCCATGAGTTTAATATGTTTTTTGAAGTACATGGAATAAAGAGATAGTTATTTGCTCAAATAAATCCTCAACAAAATGGAGTTGTTGAAAGAAAAAATAGAATAGCTCAAAAGGTTGCTAGATCAATGATTATTGATGTTGGTTTACTAGAAGTGTACTGGAAAGAAGCTATGCATATTGTTATTTATGTATTCAATAAATTTCAAGAGAGAATAGTACAAAGACCCCCTATGAGCTATGGCATGGAAGAATTCCTATTGTTAAGTACTTCAAGGTATTCAGAAGCAAATGCTATATTAGAAGAGATGAAGAAACTTTAGGAAATTTTGATGCAAGAAATGATGAAGGAATTTTTCTTCGATATTCTACTAAAAGAAAAGCATACAAATGTTTCAATAAAATACTGAGAAATATTGTAGAGAGTGCAAACATCAAGGTTGATGAAACAATGAAGAATTCAATTAACATTGATGGATATGTATCTGATGGACCTGATTGTGTAAGAATAGAAGAGATTGAAGAATAGGGAAAGGATAACCAAGAGAAGTAAGATGAACATAATGAAAAAAAAGAAGAATCTCTGGTGGTGTCATCTAAGACACTTAGATATGTACAAAAGAATCATTTAGAAAGTTAGATTATTGGAGATAAGACTAAAGGATTATTGACTAGAAGCAAAGTTGCTACTGAAGTGAATCTATGTTTATTTTTTGAGATTCAACTGAAGATTGTAAACGAAGCATGTAAAGATGAACATTGGAAGGAAGCCATGAAAGAAGAAGCTATGCAGATTGAGAAGAATCAAACTTTGGAATTGGTCTCAAGACTGATAGATAAAAAAATCATTGAATCGAAGTGGGTATTCAAAAATAAGTTGAATGAGAATGGAGAAGTGGTTAGAAACAAATCAAGGCTTTTGTGTAAATTTTACTCACATGTAGAAGGCATAGATTTTCAGTAAAATTTTGCTTGATTAGCAAGAATGGAAGCTATAAGGATGTTCTTAGCATTTTCTACTTAGAAAGACTTCAAATTCTATCAGATGGATGTCAAGTCAATGTTTTTGAATGGTGAACTAGAAGAAGAGGTCTACATGGAGCAACTGGACGGATTTTAGTTGTTAGATCAATTGGATATAGTGTGCATATTGAAGAAAGCCTTATATGGATTGAAGCAAGCTCCTAGAGCTTGGTATGCAAGGTTAGATAGGCATTTGATTCAGTAAGGTTTCAAAAAAGGTACAAAAGATAATAATCTGTATTTTAAAATTGAAAATGACAGAATCTTGATTGTAGTTATATATGTTGATGAAATTATTTTTGGAGGAAACAAAAATATTTTCAAGATGTTTACAGAAGAGATGTAGAAATAATTTTAAATTTCTATGTTTGGAGAGCTTAATTTCTTTCTTGGGCTATAGATTAATCAGACAGAGAATTGAATTTTCATCTCATAGTCTAAGTATGTGAAAGAGATGTTGAAGAAGTTTGGGATGGATGGTTCCAAACTGGTATGTACTCCTATGGTGATTGGTTGTAAACTAGGTAAAGATGATGATTCACCTAAGGCTAATGAAAGCAAATATATATCTATGATTGGTGGAATATTGTATTTGACTACTACTAGACCAAATATTATTTATGTTGTCTATCTTGTGGATAGATTTCAAGAAGATCCTAAGGAGACACATGTTGCTACTATTAAAATCATTTTTAGATATTTGAATGGCACTCTAGATTATGGGTTATGGTATCCTAGATATACTGACTTTACATTAAGTGCCTATACAAATGTAGATTGGGTTGGATGTGTAGATGACATAAAGAGTACAAGTGGTGGTGAATTTTTTCTTGGTTGCAGATTGGTGGCATGTTTGAGTAAAAAGAAAGATTCAGTCTCCTTGTCCATTGCCAATTTTGAGTATATTGTTGTTGCATCTTGTTGTACATAAGTTCTATGGATGAAACAAACATTGAAAGATATCACAGTGGTGTATGATGATCATATTTCTATCTTTTGTGATAATACAAGTATAATTAACATTTCAAAGAGTTCAGTGAAGCACTCGAGGATAAAGCATATATCTATCAGGTATCATTTCTTAAGAGAGGTCATGGAGAATGAAGTAAAACTTGAATATATTCTAATGAAGGATCAGATTGCTGATATATTCATGAATGCTCTTCCTAAAGATAATTTTGAGCATCTCCAGAATAAGTTAGGGCTCATTTCCCCTCCTTTCTTGAGCTAGATGCATATGGAGATGCATCAATTTGGTGGATCTATGGATCTATCTTTCTTATAGACTAATTTTTTTGTGGCTACCTCTTAGGGGGAGCAGGTAGTGTCAGGTGTTGTCATTGTGAGAATTTTTATTTCAATAGGGAAATCAATAAAATATTTCTTGCCTTTGCCATTGATGTCAAATGGGGAGAGGAATCATGTAAAAAAGAGGAAAGAAAATTTGAAAAAGAAAAGAGGAAGAATATAAAAGATTATCTACTAAGGGGGAGAAATAGAAAGAAAAATCTTGAGAAGTGTATTCAGAGCTAGTATGGTGTATTTGATGGATTTTCACATGATGTGTTGTCATCAATGAAAAAGGGGGAGATTTTTGTAACAATGGAAATAATGAAGGTGTTGTAATTGATGTCAACTGGTCAATTGGTTATCAATTGGCTGTTGTTGGTTGTATATGTCAAGAATATTGGGAAAATTGTATTGAAGAAAGATTGCAGGTGTTTAGTGGTTGCTTTGAGTTTTCCTCCAAGATTTGATCCTATATTTGTGTAGTTTATATATTTTGATCATGGTTATTAAAAGATGACATATCCAAATTTTGGCTGTTGATTCATTGTACAGTGCAAGTTATGTTCACTAATTGTGAATTGTGGTTTTCTGTGTTTTTGGTTAAGGTCCACGAGAAATGTTGTTGGTCTATATTTCTCTTTGGTAAATTCTTATGAGTTGTGGTTCTAGAGTTGAGTTGTTTTGATTGTATTGAAGATAATTTTGGTATCTGGAAGATTCATGCTTAATGGTTTTATGTGTTTTACATTGGTTTGGTCAACCTTGTGTTGAACACTAACTTCGGTGTTAATCAAGCATGTGTTTGGGTCACCCTCATTCTAATTCCACCCTAGGATGTTCTGGTGTTGACTTAATTTGAATTTGAATTTGGATGGCTGACTTTGGATATGTTTCAAAGTTGAAGATGGTATAAATACATGATGAGTTAGTGGTGAAATGGGGCAAGCACAAAGAGGGATAAGTGAAAATAAATAGATCAGATAGATGCGATATTGATTTCAATTATTGAGTGTGCATGATTGAAGTGTGGTAGAAGGTGTACTCTATCACTCATGCATTTTTGCAAGCGATTGAGAAAATTGTGGTGGATTTATCCATTGCATCGAGACTATCTTCTCTGTATATTGTATATCTTCTATATTCTTTGTATCTCTATGGTAGTGAGCCCTCTAGGTTGTTAGCCTTGTTGGACAATCAGTCCTAATCTAGATAGTGATTCCTTGTTTTGGTAGTGAGCCTTGTTTCCCAGGCAATGAGCCTCTTGTAATCTATTTTGATATTCTCTATAGTGTGAGTTAATCCTCACCGTGGTTTTTCCTTTATTGATTTTTTCACATAAATTTTGTGTTATTGTGTTTGTATGATGGATTTAAGTTTATGAACTAGTATTTAATGGTTATTAATTTAAGCAATGTTAATAATTAGTTACAATGAATGAATTAAAGGTTAAATTTGTGACAACTAATTCACCTACCCTCTCAATTGTCTCGTTCAATAGATCAAAGGATGAAATTGAATTGAGGATGAATTCATGGATCAAGGATGGATCATGTGGTTGATAATCCATGAGGATGGATCAAAGATTAGATCAAGGGTCACTAATCCATGAGAGACTCAACAATATCCCTTAATTTTAGGAATTATGTTGGAGGGAAGAATTCAAATTTGAAAAAAGAATAGTCCATGTGGAATATTCTTTATGCAATTTGGAGAGTTGGAGGAAAATGAGCTAATAAAAAATTCCTAAAAATAATTTAATTATTCAAGTTAGAATAATTAAGAACTTTAATTAAATAATTGTTAATTATTTAATCAAGTGGGATTATTAGCATTTCAATTAAATAATTTGACATTATTTAATCAAATGGGGGGGAAATGATGAATTATGATGAATTAATATGGGAATAAAGTGAATTTAACTAAATAATTGGAAATTATTTAAATAAATAGAGGAATTAGGTGAATTATGCAAGAAATAGTGTTAATAAGTGAAATCAGGTGTGTGATATACTCAGGACATTTTTAAGTGTCTGTAGATATCAAACTATATGGAGGTTTTTGATGATGTTGTCTATGTTGTTAGCCAAGTGGTAATATGTGGTTGGTTGCATATGTTGAAATCAAGATGTTTAAGTATAATGTGTGAAGTTGAATTTCATGAGTTGCTTTCTACTACTCATGAATGTGTATATCATTATGTGGATGTTGTATTCAATATCTGATTACTATAATTTATATAGAGGAATCTCTTTAAGTTAGTAGCTCAGGGAAGTTCTCAAAAAAATTCATTGGAGAATGCTCTGCATTCCTCTGCATCTCAAAGTTATGGTCTTGTAGTTTGAGTAATAGAAAAAATGAAGTATGAAGCATTTCTTTTCCATTTTTCAAATCAATTATATTACCATAGAAGTTTCCTAAGTAAGAAAAGTGGTGACAATACTATTGTACTCATGGAAATTTTTGAGAAATACTCCACATTTCTCCATAGTTTGTGTTAAAGTATTGCGATTTAGAGGAAGTGCTTATAATGTTAATCTGTTGTCTCTTCTCATGTTTCAATTTTTGTGATGTATCAAAATTTGTGCTATCAAAGATATATCTCAAGTTTTTTTTGTATGGGTTTACAATAGATATTGGTTTTGTATATATTTGCTTGTTCCAGTAAAATTTTTATTGTTGTTACAAAAGAAGGGCCTGGAAATAATATTGAATATCATGTGTTGCTTGTAATATGATCCACGTGATGCTAACTTACTTTTTTGGTACTACTTGTGGTTTGAAAATTAATATTTTAATGGGTGAGTGTTTTTTGGGCCAACTTAGTGTTCTATGTTTCTTGTGCCAAATTCTTGTGGTGTATGCCAATATAGGGATGTGTGTAGATTTTAAATAGGTCTTGCTTATCTCTTTCCTTGGATCACATTTTATTTCCCTTTCCCATGGATGTGTTGAAGCTAACTCAAATATGGCCATTACACATTTCATGTTCACGTATTTCAGAATGGATGACAAAGAGAAACCTTTTGATGCTTACAAATGGTATAAATGTAAGATCAAGTTTGTAATTGAGATGTACAAGAGTTCAATGTGTTATTAATGCAATTTTCTAACATAAGTGTGCTATGTTATCCTTGAATTCAACATGCTCAATTCATGGGATAACCCCTATCAAATTTGTTTGTTTCATAGCCCACATCCTCTAAGCATGAAAATTGAGGTAGATCATGGTTTCCCTCATGCATGACCCGATCCCTTGAAAATTCATTTTGAGCAATCAAGTTTTTTCTTTTTGGAAAATTGGAAAAGTCTATAATTTAAGAGTTAGTATTTTTTTAGGTTATGCATTGGCGCTAAAAATATGTGCTCTTGCATATTTTTGGTAACTTTTGAAGGATGTATTCACATTGAATTTCAACACGACTACATTCCAACCTTCACACGAGTGTCATTAATGAGTCTTTAATGTGTATTTTAAATAGGTTCTAAATCTTTATTTTTCTTCATTTTGTCTTTGTCTTTGATCTTTCGAGTATCCTCTCTCCTCTTTTCATTCACCTCAAAGAATTGGATGGATTTCATTCAAATCTAGTAGAATTTTCATCATTTGATCATTTTTTTATAGGTTGGTTTTTTTATTTCTTGTACTCCCTTTCTTGTATATTGGTGCATATTTAGTTTGAGGTTTATGAGGGTTTCGTTTAGGGTTTTTAATGATCTACATTTTTAGATTCTTGATTTATTTTTGTGTTTAAGGTTTTTGTTTTGTTTAGCTTTTGATTTATTCGTTTCACCCATTTTTGTGTTCTACCCCATACAACAATTAGTTTATTGTTAAAGGGTTTAAAATTTTAAATCATGGCTATGGAAAACCCTTGATCAAGTATGTCGTTCGAAGGTTTTTCCCCGAATGGCATCGTGTCACATTTTTCCTAGTTTTGGTGTTTAAAATTGTGTATTTGGTTATGAACTCATGTATACCATACTTGATTGCATAAAATGGGCACACATTACTTGTATGATCATGGAAAATTTTATCGCAAGAACATGTTACAATCTACCCATTTACATATGTTATGTAAATTGGGACTTATTTCCCGCATTCCACATTTTTCTTACCATGTAGGATGTAGGTTGAGGTTTATTCCCTGAATTACACCTTTATGTTAATGTCATGAACCTTGCGTTCTCTCATGGGAAATTTCCCACAATTACACATTATGATCTTACTCTGTGTAGGTTAGGGTTTAAACCTCAACCAACACAAAATTATATCCTGCATATGCATCGTGGTGTTTAAACTCCACATTGCATACCCAACACCCACAATTCCACCCAAGATGCATGTCAGGATTTAAACCTCAACTGAAATCCTTCCTTTAAGCACTACCCTAAGTGAAAGTTGGGTTTTAAACCCAACCTACATCTATTTTTCATCAAACATATATGTAAGGTCGAAGTTTTTATCCAGGTTCCTTACATAAAATTTTATTACCCACATGTAGGGGTGCAAAAATTTTGTACCCTTACATCAAAACTACAATACCTCATGTGAGGGCATAATTTCTTAGTTCCCCTACATCCTAGTTTTCAAACACATGAATAAGCTTAGTTTTTTCTTGTCAATGCATGAAATCTTGATTTTTCTTTAACACTGGGAAAACATGAAATCTCTTCTTGCAACTTATCTACCAATATCTGATCCTTCGCTAAGCAAGAAAATATGAAGTATAAGTACCAAAGTATTTTTCCAATGACCTATGTTGATTAAAATATTGATGAGATCAAAGATACCAGGATTGGTCATGTTGATATGTCTAAGTTTTTGGAAAGGACAAAAAAACACCACTATATGTGGACATGATATATATTGTGGAAAGCAATATATAATTGGTGGTCGTGTTTTCAGTATCAACACATAATACTATGTTCATACTTGTAGTAGTAGCTCATTAAAATAAAGAAACCATAAGTTTGAAGGATGAAAATGGGAACATAGTCATAAGATTGGATGAATAGTTCTTTGATAAGATCTTCCAATGTCCAAGCATTGGTACATATGCTGACCTCACCATTGAGCATGCATAGGCTCATTATGACAACAATCTAGAAAAGTGTAATAAGGTAATCAATACAAGGTGGCTCAAGAATCCAAGGCCAAATATCTCAAGATGGCCTAAGGGCATTCCTCGTAGTGATTTCATCAAGGAGGTAAATGACTTGATCACCCTTCTCAGCAAGATTAAGGGAATGCCCACTTCTTCCACTTTTCAGGAGTGGATATACCTTTATATTCATGTCATAAGGAAAAGACAAAAATAAATATTCTGAGGAAAGTAGATAATTGATTACATCCATGATTAGCTCACAAATGTTTCCACCTCATTGAATTTTCATATGAATTCATACTTAGTCTATGACGCTACTTCTATGTGGAGCTTTCTAGGGTTGTCATCAGAGGGTGACAAAAGGCATGTTCAATTTTATCAATATTATTCTCAATTAACTCTGAAGAAAATTATCCAACATTTTAGGAGGGTCAATGATGCCTTCTTTGCTCCATACCTATGCATGTTTGATAAATAAATTGAGAAGAGAAGAGTATCATATGAGGCATGGGCTCTATTTAATAAGTTTGGTTGTATGTTCTTCCAATTCCCCACCTTCACATGGGTATGTGCAGGATCATGATGGGCCAAAAAGTGGCGATATGTAAGCCATATGATGGCCCATGTGGCTGACGACCTTTTTTTTACCCAAAATTGATGAAACGAAAAGGGTTTTTAGAGGAGATTCTCAGCTTTCCACCAATATAAATTATTCTTTACTTTGAATTTCATAAATAATTATTATTCATTTTCTATTAGAATTATGCATAAAGTCATGATTGATAGGCTGATTGAAAAACATTTATAACTTTCAAAAGGTATCATATTTTTTGAATCCAAAACATGTGTCACATTCTATGATTTGTATACTATAGAATTAAAAAAACAAAAATTGAATTTCATGAATTTTTGACCAAGCTAAGGTGGTTAGACAGACAAGCTTTTTTTTTTTTTTTAAGTTGTAATAAAAAATTCATAATTAATTATTTACTTGGAAACAAATTATTAAAAAATATGCATCACATCGGGACATGAGTCCTCTACTTATATCTAAAAGCTTATAAAAAAATATTATCATTTTATTGTGGTTAGGGTGGTCAGACATACACCTACCTCTTATTTTTACCTTGAAATTTAAATACTACTGCATTGAAATTTCAAATTTGCACCAAATAGATTTAAAAAAATAAATAAAGGTCTAATATTTTAGAAACTACATTCAATTTTCTACAGATTCTATTTTTACATTTTTTTGAAATAATATAGAAAACTTATTCAAAATGTTACGTCAAGTTGTCTAACTCTGATTTTTTGTCTTTTTATTGCCACTTAAGGGCCTATTTTTTCCATGATGATCCTGCACATACCCACATATATCCTAGTTGGGTATTTTGTTAGATACCCATATATGCTTCCAAGTTATTCAAGCTATAATATTATACTCATGGAGCTCTATAGGTAAATCATGGTAGTTCATGGAAGATAGGCTAAATCATAGAAGCCTACTTTCAAGTTCCCTCTTACAATTAGTAGGCACTCCATTACCACATCTCCCAAAGCCAAGGCTATGGAAACAAAGATGCAATGGGTCATAATGAAGAAATATAGATGGAGGCTTGACTTTGATTATAGAGCAATGAAGGACAAGCACAAGAAGAGATATAAACTATTGGAAACAAGCTACAATGAGAGGGGGGGTGAATCAGTGTTGTTCAAAAATTAACTTTATTAACCTTTAACTTCAAAGCATTAGCAACATTCAACCATAGTGTATAAACATGAAAATAAAAAAAACACCATAACACCAAGATTTTTACATGGAAACCTTATTAGGGGAAAAACCAAGGTCAATGGCCAATCCACAATTATGATCTAAGTAATACTCAGATGAAGATTACAAAAGGGGGAATGCACTTGCATTTAGGTGCACTGCCTAGAGCTCATTGCTCAAAGGGAAGGCTCACTGCCTTACAAAGAAAATCATATTAAAACCATCTAAGAGTTTGAACTGAGAAAAAAAAAATCTACAAATGCCTGATTACAATTCTGGTTAAGCACAATATTTGATCTGCTTTCCTATAGACTGATTCTACAATTATTTTATGTTCTGCTCACACACAGCATAGATCTTCTATGTGCAAGTGAAACTATGCATTATCACTCTTCTACTCTACTATTCTTTGCAATTCACATCACCATGCACTTCATACATCTTTTAGAATGATACAAATGATCTTCTATATATATCCGCAACATAGAATTCAATTACACTTTTTCGGCTTCAATAGAACACAAAATAATTACAACTGTCAAATCAAATCATGAGAAAAATGAATTTTGTATCCTTAAAATTCAGACACAACTTGGCTAGGACCCAAATAAAGATGTAAAAACACAACAATACTTATCCAATTCACTTTTCATACATGATCCATGGAATAATTTATTCATGAATTCAGCTCCAATATAGATAAAACAGAGAATTAGTGAAGTGGACCTTCTAACTTCCACACGATTCGATATGAGCCACTGCGCTTCAGTATAATAGAGATGATATACTATTAAAATTTTCTTGAGATGCATGACACAAAATAATAACATGAAATCTTCATACAGATTGATGAACACTGAGTTACCGGATACTCTATTCTTCATTGTTAATCTTCAATCTATCTATCAATGTGATCAAATGGTGATATGCGTACCTGTTCGATGATTAGGGTTTCCATCAATGACAATACCAAGTGATACTAGTAGTGCCTCTTACAAACAATCTCCCCCTTTGGCATTGATGGCAACACTTAGTGAAAAATGGTTGTGTCAGATCAGTACCAAGATAGACTGCACTACTATCCCAAAATTTCAAAATATAATTATCCTCCTAAGATGATTAAGCATTTTTCACTCCACTCTTCTCCCCCTTTGACATCAATGGAAAAGGTAGGGATCGCATACCAAAAATGGATCAA
This sequence comes from Sequoiadendron giganteum, assembly GCA_007115665.2. Classification (NCBI taxonomy): domain Eukaryota; kingdom Viridiplantae; phylum Streptophyta; class Pinopsida; order Cupressales; family Cupressaceae; genus Sequoiadendron; species Sequoiadendron giganteum. Next base: position 94,356,541 of record CM021108.1, read on the forward strand.
TCAATCAAAAATATTATGCAAAAATTCTTCTTTAACTTACATAAGCTGAAAAATGTCTGCAAAATCTTTCCTCATCTGGATCAGGTTTGCATCCCCAACTCTTTTGAGACTCTCCAGGATTTTGAGATGGCCATAGATCAAATAAGATTGTGTCTTTGCAGATTCCAATTTGGCCAGATCACCAACTGCCATAGATTCTTCTCCTTCCTTTAGAGCACTTGTCAATATGTCAATTTTTGGACAAATTATACTTCCAAGTTCACATTTCCTTGCAAAAAAAAAATCATTCTCATGCTTTAAGCTTTTTATCTTGTCAAGAAAAGACATCACTTTGCTTTGTGTCTTTCCAATACCACCAGTTAGAGGATCCAATTCTTTAGAAATGGTGCTTAACTGGTTTTCCAGATCTTTTACCTTTTTCTCATTAACTTTAGTAAACTGTGAAAAAGACAAACATGCTTTGTAAATATTTCCACTTTCTAACAGATCATTTTGCACATTCTTCACACATGTAGCCAAAAGTATTTTATCTTTAAAATTTATCGTTTTCAATCCATCAAACCTTTTAACATCAAACTCATTCTACACTTTCACCATAGCTGATTTTTTTAGTGACTCAAAATTAGTGCTAACTAAGTTGATAAGCCTTTTCAATTCACTGGAAGAGGAACCAGTCAGATCTTTTACATAAGATGGCATTATATTTTCCAATACTCCAGATGCAATATTTAGCAGTTCACTATCTTCATTGTGTGACTTCATTATTTCTTCTCTAGCTTGTGCTTGAGAAAATGAAGCTACTTTCATCTTCTAGATTGTACTTAAAGTAGATAGGTCAATAGGACCTTCAATCAATTCTAGATCCAATTCTTATTTTTGTTCAACTAGAAATTTCTTCACTACCTCAGCAGTGTCTCTTACTTCAACTGGGATTGCTTTTACATCATCTTTCTTCTCTCCGTATATTACTTCCACATTTTCAGGTTCCAATTCAATTTCATTGATTCCCATTTCCTCAACTGATACATTTTCAAGAGTTTTAACTTTCATAGGAATTTTTGTGTTGTCCATTACAAGAGGAATTTGAGTATCCTTAATCATATCATCATTTTTCTTTTCATTTTTAGGATCAGATACAATTTTTTCAACATTTATTTCTTCTGCTTCTCTTTCCAAACCATAGGGAACATCCTCAACACATGTTTCCTCAGTAACAACATCAATTCTATCATTTAGCAAAATATTTCTAAAGATTTTCTCAGTTTCTTTTACAACTTCATCTGTTTGACCAATCATGAGCTTGTTTACCCTTGATTTTATCTTGAATTCTCTATTGGCTCTTTTCAAGAATTCCTTCATTTCATCCATTATCATTACTGGACACAATTCTGCTAGGATCCTTTCTCTCATTTGTTCTTCTTCAGTTCTAGCATTAACTCTCCTCATCTCTAGTATATCATATAGACTTTTAGGAAAATTTGACATTATTTCAATCAACACTTTATTAAAAATGTTCATAGGTTTTATTGTTGCCTCTTCAGGAATTATTTTATTAGATTCACCAAAAGATTCATACCATTTTCAAAGTGGTTTTATATTTCCATCTTTAACCAAATCTTTTTCAATTGCTTCTACTGACATACCTAGTTTGTCAATCTTTGCTTTTTTATTTGCCTGGTCATCTCCACTAGAAGGTTTTCCTTTTGTGATTGTTGTTTCCTTGGTGCCTTGATGTCTGATTTATTTGACTCTTTCATCATATTTTGTCTCTTCATCCTTAGAGACTGCTACATCGACCCTTTTTCTCTTATCTTTCTTCCTCTTTCCATCTCTACTAGATCCCTTAGATTCAGTTTTCATAGGGGTTGATTATGTTGAAGGGGTTGAATGGGATGCAAAGCATCTAGTTGATCTAGCTTAGGCATATGGTTTTGCCGGACTAGCTGATTGAGATTTAGCTTCTTTCCTTGTTGCTTCAGCCTCTTGCCTTTTATATCTAGCTTCTTTTAATAATTCTTCAGATACCCCCAGACTTTCTACAAGAACTTCTACTTCTTTTTTGACTCTTTTTGTTACCACGGGTTTTCTAAGTTCATTATGCACTCGTATGTCCTTCTTTGCATAGGTACCAAACCTTTCTTCTATTGGATCCACAAGCTTGCTTAGTAGGTTTTCAGTGTACATATCCAAGAACTTTTCCTTCAACTTCATATCCCATAGGCATGATCTAGATTGTTCTAGGATCAACAACTTCCATCATACACTAATCAATATCTACCATGAATTAGATTATATCTATGTACTTCTCTACAATGGAGGTAGGAATCCTTTCTTTGGCTTACATCATAGCCTAAAAACTTTTAAAGTATCCCCACATAGTTGCATTCCTTGATTTGGTGTCTGTAAGATTGTATAACATATCTCTAATCTGAGCAACTATCGACTTGTCCTTTTCCCAATGAACCTTTCCAATTCCTGGAACTTCACCCATGAAATATAAGAATAGGCATAAAAGTAAGTTTCCATATTTGAAATATTTTTTCTTATCTTTCTTAGTCTTTGCAAGATTTTCCACTAGTTGACTCCTCAGTAGTTCATAGAGATCATATTCTATATTTTCTTTCACCATCTGGTAGGTGGCATAAATTGTTGTACAAGACACAAAATTATCTCAGTTGGAGTGATAAATCTTGTACCCAATAACCATGGAAGAAAATTTCACTTATATATCAACAATGTCATCAATTTTCATTGCCCTTCTATCATATTGAGAATCAATTGCATTAGTAATCATTTCATTATTTATCGACTTCAAGACAGGAAAACCACCAGAGGAAAAAAAACCTATAACAACACTTATGGCTTCTCTTTTTATCTTGAATGTTATGTTTAACCACATGAATTTTTCTTGCACTCTACTCGAGATATACTAGACCCACTCATTTTCTCCAAAGATGAGAAATTTTACAATCTAAGTGAATGTTTTCTCTTTTAAGGTTTTGTATTCTAGTTTCACATAGAAATATTCTCTAGTTATGTGCTTGTTATATAAATCTAGTATTTGTGAACTTCCTAGTTCTTCAATATTTGCATGAATGTAAACCCTAATATCTTTTGTGTGTAATACTCCATGCGGAACTAATGAAAATTCTCCTAACGAATCAGTCTCAAGAGATTTACAAGGATGAAATTTGAATCTAGGGTGTGGTATGTCCTTAACTTCAACTACCAAAGGATTATTCATTTCCACCAAATCATAATTTCATAAAGTTCTATGAAAAAATGCATTTTTCGTCTGATCACAATTTGTTTGTTGAATCCCTTCCACACTTTATTTTTTCCTCAAATCACCAAGGTTCGCATTAGAGATCTACAATATTCTTTTCTCCAAATGAAAAGTGACAAATGAAGAGTAGAAATGAATTTTTATCACTTGAATACCTAACCCTTTTTGTGGCAATAAATGCTTCAACCCTAATTCATCAAGCTACCCTATTTCTATGCACTATGGCAGATAAATCTTTCATGGACCTCCTATACGGCATACCACTACCTCTGATGAGTTTATTTGCATTTTTAGAGGATCTATGCACCTCATGTACATATCCACATCTGTTGTTCCTTATTGGTTAGGGGTTTAAATGATTTTCTTGATAGCTCTCCCTAGGCCAAAGACCTAAAACTAATTCTCGAAGGAATTACTAGAAGCAAGTTCTAGTGCTTCTTCAACCAAGGGATCTTTCTTCACCCATTTCTTTTACATTTGTTGCTTGACCACATCTGTAGTGATTTTTCCTTTTCCCTTGATATCCTTCTGCATATTTTTCTTTTGGTTTACCAAACCTTTCCTATTGCAACAGTGTGTTGCAATATGACCAAATTTGTTGTAGTTATACCACACAATATTTTTCTATCTATACCAATTGTTCCACTAATTTCCTCTTGATCTACATTGGTTAGCAATATGGCCAAGTCTATTGCATGTGTAGCATCTAATATTTCTATGAAATTGATTTATCACATTTTTGCATTCATTTGACTTATGACCAATCTTATGACGATTAAAACATTGACCTGAGAATGATGGACCACTTTGATTCATTCTACTTCTACATTGAATAGCCCTGTGTCCAATCTTATTGCAACTGAAATAGTATCCATTAGATCTTTGGGCATTAGGTTGTCTTACCGGATACCTTACAAATTTGTTCATTTGATTTCCTTGTCTGAATCTCCTTTGCTTGGATCTAAAACTTTCTCCTTCATATCCAAGACCTTGCTTGTCACCATGAGTGCTCTGAATACTAATTAGCTCATCAAGCATGGAAGAGCTAGCTTTGAACTTCTCTTTCTACTCATTTGCAATAGCGAGTTCATTTATGAGATTATCCATCTACTTTTCAAATGCCTCTTCATTATTTTTAGACTATTCTAGTTCATCATTCAATCAACTGCATAATTCAAATTTTTCTTTCAGGGACTGTGCTAGGTTCTCTTCAATTTTATTTTTTCCTTCAATCTCCTTTGTCATCTTCATCATGATAGATTCCATCTCATACTTTAAGACTATATTGTCTCTAGTAATATTTTCACATTCTTTTGTCTTTTCTTTTATGGCTTGACTGGGTTGTTCTTCTTCAATGTTCTTGTTGTCATTTTGCTTGATTTGATCACAGATTTCCTTTCTCTTCTCTCTAGACTTATTGATTTTATCTTTCAGATACTCAATGAATTTTTCAGCATCCATGAGGTTTGCTTGCAATTTCTAGACTTCAACCTTTGACTGGTCAAGATCATCTAGGGCCACCAAAAGTTGTTGTTGAAGATTGCTTGAATCCATTAAAAAACCTTCCAAGATCTCCCCAAGTGGTTAGACTTCTTCCAGAGGAACTATATCTGATACCAATTGTTGGAAAAAAGCTACATTGAGAGGGGGGTGAATCAGTGTTGTGAAAAAATTAACTTTATTAACCTTTAACTTCAAAGCATTAGCAACCTTCAACCATAGTGCATAAACATGCAAATAAACACAACACCATAGCACCAAGATTTTTACGTGGAAACCTTGTTAGGGGAAAAACCACGGTGGATGACCAATCCACAATTATGATCTGAGTATACTCAAATGAAGATTATAAAAATTGGAATGCACTTCCTAGAGCTCATTTCTCAAAGGGAAGGCTCACTACCTTACAAATAAAACCAAATTAAAACCATCTAAGAGTTTGAATTGAGAAAAATAGCATCTACAAATGCCTGATTACAGTTTTGGTTAAGCACAATATTTGATCTTCTATCCTATAGACTAATTTTGCACTTCTATTATGTTTTGCTCCCACACAACATTGATCTTCTATGCACAAGTGAAACTGTGCATTATTGCTCTTTTGCTCTACTCTTCTTCACAATTTGCATCACCATGCACTTCATACATATTTTAGAATGATACAGATGATCTTCTATATATATCTACAATGTAGAATTTGATTAGAATTTATCGGCTTCAATAGAACACAAAATAATTACAACTGTCAGCTCAAATAATGAGAAATATGCAATGTGTATCCTCAATAGTTAGCCACAACTTGGCTAGGACCCAAAAAAAGATGTACAAACACAACAATACTTATCTAATTACTTCTCTTACATCCACGACATAATTTATTCATGAAGTTGGCTCCAATATAGATAAAATAGAGAATTAGAGAACTAGACCTTCTAAATTCCACATGAATTGATACAAGCCACTATGCTTCAATAATAAAAAAGATAATATACTAGAAAAATTTCCCTGAGATGCACAACACAAAATAATAACATGAAATCTTCATACAAATCGATGAACACTGAGTTACTAGATACTGTATTCTTCCTTGTCAATATTCAATCTATCTGCCGATGTGATCGAATGGTCATGTGCATACCTGTTCGACGATTAGGGTTCCCATCAATGACAATACCAAGTGATTCTAGCAGTGTCTCTTTCCAACATAAACATTTATATAGAATGGAGGATATATCGGTATATTGTAAGACAAATGAAGATATAATGAAGCTTGACTATTGTCGGCTTACCTTGGATTGGATTATAAACATGGATCTAGCCAATGTACCAAAAGATATGGAGGATGAAGGTGACATCCTAGATCCTACTTATGAGAGGAATAATGTTGTTGAGACCCCTCTTCCTCCTATCTAGTGGTCCAAAAAGGAAATGATCTCCATTAGGGAAAGCTTCCAAGTGATTCTTTCTAAAACAAATGTTTGGTTACAAGAGAGGGGAATAAAATTGAAGTATTTTAATATTGGATCTAATGAAGAGGAAAGTAAAGGGCATACTAAGAAAAAGGTAGAGACAAGAGCGAAGAATAAGGGTGATGTGCCAAGTACCTATAAGACTCCCAAGATAATTTTCACAATGAAAGGGAGTAAGAGTAAGGAGACAAAAGGGCCATCTACTCTGATGAAATAACAAGGAGAGGAAAATATAGATGAGGAAACTCAAGAGTCTCTGGTCACTTCACCATACGAGTCTGCTCTAGAAGACTCTCCTATTTCTTCTTTTCCCATTACTACTATGTATTGCCTACTCCTACTTCCCCTATTGTTACAAGTGAACAACATTTGCCTACTACCACCACCATCTTAGTTACTCCTACCATTTCAATTCAATTTATTCATTCATCCCCAAATTTTGGGTCCATTTTTGAGATTCCTAGGAATAACTTTGAAAATAAATTTGGATCTTCACCTTCATTGCCTAGTTTTTCATCTCCTATTTTTAATGGGAATACACAATATGCATTTGATAAATTCATGATTGAGTCCTCATAAAATGTATTTAATGTGGAAATTATGTTTGTGTTTTTTACCAACACCCTACCTCTTATAGCTACCACCATTGTTAGTGAAATACGCTCAAAACAAGTTATGGTGGTAGGTATTGAAGCAAGTTCTTCTCCTCTTCCTCCTCGGTTGGCTTCTCAAACACCAAAGAGGAAGAAGCAAGCCATCTCTCCAAACGACTTCAATTTTGGTGAGTTGGTGCTTGTCAAGACCAAGTCAACAAAGAAAGACAAAACTCTTTAGAGGGTGTTGGTTGATAAATAAGGTTACAAGTATGCATAGGTGGCATAGCCTCCTCTTGATAAAGTTGCAGAGGAAGTTGACTTGTTAGAATATTCTATCACCAAGATAGAGCTAGGTAAAAGGATGCATAAAAGTGCAAAGGAAGATGCAAAAGAAGCATTGGCTTCCTTAATTGAGAAGTATTATAAGGATAAGATTGTCAAACATCAGTTGAAGGTTAGAGTGGAGTAAATCACTTTAGTTCTCTAGAAGGTAACACAATCCTTCGAGTCAGTTGAGTTTGTTGCTACAAGTATAGAGGATGGGATGCTATTAATAAGTTGGAGAGGACACATATACAGGGTATACTATGACAAAATGGATCAAAAGGACATTGGACCAAGCTACACAGTTGCTAAAATATTCTATTGAAAGGGTTAGAAATATGGAAAATGTGAAGGTAGAATTGATCCAAACAATTGATACTCTATCTCTGAGTCTGCAAGAGATAGAGAAAAGTTATGAATCTTGGAATAAAATGAAAGATATCAAGATTTTTTTAAGAATAAATTGGGGTGATTCTCAATAGAAATATGTTCGTTGGAACTCAAGAAACAATGAAGCATAAGAAGAACATCATCAATGATTTGATCAAAGATTTACAAGAAGCTCAAGAGGTAGGCAAAGATAGAGGTTCAAATCTCATTACTAAAATTAAGGATCTGCCTTGTCAAGTGTTTGATAATAATTAGAAAATCCTGCCCATTGACATGGTTATGCAAGAATTTACACCATTAATCCAAAAAGAGGATGAAGATGAATCTTTTTGCTTGGCTTCTATTAAAAGAATCGTAGATTTTCAAGTAACTTTGGATAACATGAAAATAATATTGAAAAGGAACAAGAAATTATGCATCAACATTGAGGATTAAATCACACAAGTACTCGTAGTCCCCAGCCATACCATGAGACCAAATGATTTATAGTTTCAAGAAGAATTGAAGAAATATGAAGACTTCATAGAGAAAAATGATGCAGAATGAATGAATGTGCCTATTCTGGACTTAGTTTATTTCTAGATTTTTCCTTTTATGCAATATGTATTTTATAGATGACATATTACATGTCTTTATTAAATATTTAATCACATGTAAAAACAACACAATCCTAAATCAAATCAGACCCTATTGTTGAATAAGTCAAGTTAGTGTTATCTTTCTTATATTAGCTCTTGGATCTCCTCTATATATGAGGGAGCTCCATTGTAAATAATACCTTTTAGCTTATGAAGCGTAGTGCTTCCCAATTGAAGAGAAATTTTGAAACAATGTTTTTGAGTTGTAAATCAGATTTCAATCAATAAAAGAGAAAAATTCAAATCCAATCTTTATCTTGGATCTACTTTGTTGTGTACTAAGGATGCTCTTGTGTATTTCTCATTGCATCATCTTGCACATGATTGAATAAGTGGCATGATATCATATATTTAAAAGGGGATTCAAATCTGATTTTGTAGACTTTGGTTTACAATTTGAAGATTATGTTTATGTGTGCACTTTGGTGATAATTCAATGTTTTTGGGATGCAATTTGTTGTGTAGTGTCCCTCCAGATGACATTATGGTTTCAGTTGATATGGATTGGTAGTTAGTCGTTTTGTTTCTTTTGAGACTATATTACATTATTACACTATATAATGGGTTATTTGTTAGTTGTTACACTTAGTAGATGATATACTTGACGTTATGATTATCTGGTTATTTTCATATGATGACATTATTATGATTATGTGTGCATTGTAGTATATACATTTTTTGAATGTTTATGATGTTATTATGTTGAAATTAATGTTTGATTTAATGTTTCATGTCAATCTGGGTGAAGGAGATAGTGTCGCATTACTCACTCGTGATTACCCTGCTATGTTGTAATTTTTCTTTATGGTGTGTTTTTCGATATATATGTTGTTATGGTTGAAAGTGAGGTTTGGTGTAGCTTGCAGGTACATGCATTGACTCCACCTACTTCGTTAGGTCTAAGTGTGTCAAGGCCCAACATAATTTTTTGATGAGAGATAGTGTCTGGTCCTTTGTCATGAGCCATCCTTCTAGAAAGAACAGGTATCATTTGTTTAGTTTATGTCTGTCCTATCATGTTATTTGTTGTTTTGTTTTATGGTTCTTTGTTCATCATGTTTGATATTATTTTTTTAAAATTAATTATATGGTTTAATTTGTGAGTATCAATTTTAACTATGAATAATTGCATTATTAAAGTAAGGATTATGATTGATTTACTTAAATTTAAAGGTTATTTAAATGTTGGAAAATTTAATGGGTTTAAGATAATTAAAATATAATACTTTTGGAGGCATAATTAATGTAATTATTTTAATTGTGCAACTTAGATGTTCTTGAAAATTGATAAATTTAAACAAGTTGTGTGAATGAAATTTGCAAAAAGAAAAAAATATCTATGTTTTGAACTGATGTTAGGAGAATTGTAACTGACTGATTATTTGCATGTAATCGAAAGTTGAGATGGGGAAAAATGCATATAATTGAAAATGAATAAAAATTTGGGGAACAATTCTCTTGCATGGCATTTTTTTTTGGAAAAGTATTTTCTCTGTATTTTTCTTGCTTTTCATTGGAAACATGAAAAACATGTAGATATGGAGGCAGTTGCTCGAGCTGAAAAGGAAACTGTGCTTGAAACCTTGTGCTTGGCTTCGCTACTTATCGGATTTCATAGAATTACTCCTGGTTTTCTTTTATTGTTCTGTTGATCTTGAATTTAAAATTTGAAAATGATATTTTCTATATTTTGTATGTTGAATTCTGAGTTATCTTGTTCTCAAAACTGCATTACATCAGAAAATAAAAACATTAATTCTTAGTTTGAATACTGAATGAAAGAAACTTTTAGAGAAAAGTATATTTCAATAGAAAATATAAAAGAAGCATGAGGGAGTAATCGAATCTTATTTTAAAGTTCAGATTTTGTATTGTTACAATCCACTAGTGGGGTTTTTCCTATGGAAATTCTCTATGTTGAACTATCTTACGAAATACTCTTCAAAGAATTTCCTTATGCATGGTTATTTCTTAATAATCATGAAGGTTTTTGTTTCACCGATGGATGCTCCGAATTAGTATATTATCTTATTTTCTTAAATGATTAAGCGGTTGTAGATGCGTTCTTTCTTATTTCTTTGATAGCTTTGGCCTTGTCCTCCTTATTCCTCTCTTGGTTGTCAACACATGCTTATGTTATTTTATCCTTTTATATTCCATCTATGTTTTATGCTTTGCTACTTTAACCTTCATGGCTGAGGACGGCTACACATGTGCTCTGGGTGAACTTCTCTATGGTTTTTGATTGCATTAAGTGCTTACTCTTCCTAATCTTCAGAGAAATTGATCTGAGAGTCTTGCTGCATGGCACCTATTCATTTTACTATATATTTTGTAGTCTTTTATTCCCTATTGTAGTCGATTCTCATATGAGATTTATACGATATTCTTATGGTATTCTCTGATGCCTCTATTCTCTATTCTTTACAAGAAAAATGATGTGAACTGTTATAAGATTTTTTATCTCTGTTCTATTCAATGCATGGATCGACCGATCTTGGTTACCTCTCTAATTTCTAGTCTCTTTAGCTGGGCGGTAGTCGTATCTTTTCCTTGTGCATGAATGATTGCCTTAAAAACCATGAACTTGTGCTAGCCGTAGGTTTTCTTATTTTATTTATGTATCTCTATTTTAGTAATTTTGGTGTGTCTTTCGTATTACTCGTATTCCTTTATTCCCATGAGTTCTTGATTTCTTCTAATGATTATCTTTTGGCTATTGAGTCGCATGTCTTGTATGTGTCACCACCATAAGTGACTTAAGTGTGTTTTCTTTTGTATTTTTCTTACCTTGAGCAATGACCTCTTTTTCTAATCTCATCCTTGGCGTTTTATTTATTATGGTCGCTTCATGCGTATGGTTAATGGTGAGCCTAACCTTGCTGGAGCATTTTCTTTGAGTCTTTTCTTTAGCCAAAATATGTAATAATCAAAGAATTAATTTTTTTTATATCTTATTTTGTACTTCGATTGTTTGAAATTGTATGTTGTCAATCGCACGCAACTACATGCCACCTTTGTAAATTCATTGTTTCAAACTAAACCTTTAGTGGTTGAGTATGTAGGTATTACAGGATTAAGTTACAATTGTGTTTGGATAAGAGTGTATGTATTGCATAGATAAGCCTGTTGCATGCTTTCAGATATTATTTGAACCTCTGATAACTATTGTGTTCCTTCCTCATTTTTTTGGTTAGTAATGTACTATGTTTTTATTAAAAGAAGATTAATAAAACATTAGCTTCGGTCAAGTCATTGGCATACATACACTTCTTGACATTTATCCAGCAGGGAACTGATCATCTTTCTGTGATTGGAGATATACATAGTTATATGATTTTTTATTGTGTTGGTTATCAGGATGTTTATGATAGAACATCATTTTAATTGTAGAATGATTTATTTATGCTATAAAGAATGCAAAATGATATATTATAGAGAATAATGGTAATCATTCTATATTAAATTGTTTCTATCTTATTTAAGAATAATTTTAAATGAAGTATAATATAAGTTTCATTTTTAGATAAGGTGGTTTATTAATTTATTTGTTATTTGGAAAATTAAATGAACTAGACCATCTAGTTATGTTACTGAGTTGTCTTATAAAGATTTAAATATATTGAAATTTGTCAATATGCTTATATTGTATGATGCATTGGAAGATAATTAGGATTTAAAAAAAAAAAAAAGAACTTTCTATGTGAGTGGTAGTGTATGAAAGTAAATTTTGGAAATCGTGTGATTCATTATTCCCAAAGACATAGAATAGTAGTTCCATTGAAAAGCATGGTTTGTTGATTATAAATGTCCTTTATATTGATGTAAGTGTAAATGTGGTCCATGTATGTTGTGTTTCCGTGTGATTTTATGTTGGACATTAAAGTCCAACATCTATGGAGGTGTGATTATTCATGTATTTCTTAGCCAAGCATGTTGATGGTTTTATGAAGGTATTTGAAATGTCATGGTAACTTTTTGAGTATTATGGTTTATGTAAAGGATTTTTTACCTGTAGATTGGCTATGTTGTCATTATCAGTCAATGAGTTGTACCTAGGAGGAGTGGCTTTCGTTAGGGGCCGAGACCCGGAAGTGGTTGCATGGGTAACCTTTTGAAAGTGATTAATTCAGTGATAAATAATTTAGCTTTTAGGGGTTGGGTAGTAATAATTTATTAACCTAGATAATGTTTGCCTCACCTTGTACTTTAATGCTTGTTTAGGTTAAAGTAGGCTGAGATGGCCTAGAATGGTTGATCAAACACTTTGTCTTCTCGAGAAGTGATTTGATGCCACATAAGTTTTTCTAGGGGCTAGAAATTGTTATAGGCTGCTAGGGTAACTCTAGTTGAGGGTCGGTAACCTAGGAAGACTATCTAGGGTAACCTATTACGACTATGTGATGCCACTCATATCCTTGTATATATGTTGGGTCTCTTGTGTAGAGTCACCTGTGATTATATTGTTGCCTCTAGGAGTATGTTAGTTTTCATGTGGTTATGTTGTCATGGTGGTGTCATGTATGTCAACCATGTGTTGTTCGCTATCTCTTCTTGATATTTGTTTGCCTTGAGGACCTAATACTATCTCCTAGCATGGGGTGTGGGCTTTTGAGTACCACATGGTTGGGAGGAGCATGCCTTTTCTTCCATTGGTCCCCTTGTAGGTGATGTTTCTCAAGACAAGATTGTTCTTGATAGAGTCTTGGATGCACATCATTCATGGAGTTGTTCGTTGGACATGCTCATGGACCTGGTCGTCAGTTGTACTTGTTCATCTTTTGTACTGTATTCACTCATGATGATGACATGAGGCTTCATTGTATTATGACATTGAATGTATCGAGATTTTTCACAATCTTGTTTGTTGTAATTGAACTTGTAATGAATCTCTTATTGATAATGTAATCTTTATATGGTATATTCACATGTTCTTGTATATAGTACTTGATGTGTTGTAATTCTTGTTTAATTTATTAGCATAGTTGTGGAACCCAAGATCATTCATGTTTATGTTGATGTTCACATGTTGTTATTAAATGATAAAAAAAAAAATTGTTTGATGGTTTGGTTATTTTATCATGTCGTTCCCTAGGTTCCATGACAAGGCATTACAACCATGTATCAAAGCGAAGATTCTAACACTGGGTACTCTTGTTCTTGCGAGCCCACTAGGTTGTCCTAGGTGTTAGAGTTTCTAGTGTGTGTGTTTTCTTGTTTCCTTGTGTCTTTAAATTGAGACTCGACATTGGTCTTGTGTAGGATCATGCCTAGATGGTGCAGTAGTGGTCGTGGACTAGGCCATGGTGGTGCTCATGCATAAAATCACCTGGACACTTCATCATAGAGTTCACACAAAATTGAACATGGAGAATAGCCTAATCCTTAGGGTAATCAAGAGAATAATGAGCAGGTTCTGAATCAGCCTAGTACGGGGGGAGATTTATTGTGTCCTTTACTTGAGCAAGCCTTTGCTCATCTTGGGCCTAGATAGGGAAATGAACAAGAAGTGAATAGAGAGAGGGATAGATCACCACCTTAAAGGATTGTACAGACCACAAAGCAGGATGCCATAACTGCTAGACATATGAGAGATTTGATGAGGGCACTCCATCCTATTTTTTATGGTACTAGTGGTGGTTTTGAGGCAGAGACATGGTTACTAGATTTAGGACGGTGTTTTTCTATGCCCCTATATGGTAGCAACACTAGAGCAAGATGCACTATCATGCATCTTAGAGGTTTCGCCTCTACTTGGTGGAAATTGGAGGAGCAGAAGCTCCATGTGGAGATCGGATCTATATCTTGGGATATGTTTTTGGAGCATTCTAGAGCACGTTTCTTATTTGAGCGTTGGAGGTAGTGTTGTGAAGATGAATTCCATGATCTATGCCAGATGGCTATGTCGATCAAGCAGTTTGAGTATAGATTCTACAAACTCAAATAATATGCAAGGATAACGGATGACGAGGCTATGTTGGTACAACACTTCATTAGGGGCTTAAACAACCATATCAGTGGACCAGTTAGAGTCTTCAAGTCAAAGACGATGGAGGTAGCCATAGAGAAGGCATAGATTATGGAGGAGAATCTGTCAATGGCTCTAGGAGGACATACAGGTGTTATGATCAGTAGTGCTTCTACTACTGGTTTTGGTCCGTGTGGTTGTCTAATTTAGATAGGTGGTTCCTCTCGGAATCAACAGGAACCCACTAAGGGTAGACAACATCAATACCAACAGCATTACCCACAGAATAATAAGGGTTCTTAGATGTAGTCGGGTAATTGTTCATAGTCTAGAAAGAAATGAAACTAGTGGCATAATAAGCGTAATTTCTAGGATCAACCAGCTCAGAGTGCATAGTCGATAGTCAGTAGAGGCAAATTTCAGTAGTTGAATGCACCTTCGGGTGGTAGAGGTTTTGGCAGAGGCACTGGATGTTTCTCATGTGGTCAGTAGGGACATATTATGAGGCAGTATCTGATGAGAGGTACTTCAGGGTTCGGTCAATAATTTGTAGCTTTGGAGCTGATGGTTGGTGATGTAGGTCAATCTCATAGAGTTTTTTCTATGATGCACAACCCTTAAGAGGATCACTATAATACTATGGTTGAGGCTTTAGGTTAGTTACAATATGTTATTTTTTCTATTCTATTTGATTATGGAGCTTCTGATTCATTTATTTCTCTTTCCATTGTTGAGCGATGCGGGCTAGTGGCAATAAAGCAAGGTGTTAGGTGGCAGGTAAAACTAGATTCTAGGGCTAAGTTAGTGGTTGATTCCCTCGTTCATGATTGTGGAATTAGGATTGGATCATTATCTACCTCAGTAGATCTTTGAGTTACACCTCTTGGATCGTATGACATTGTTCTAGGAATAGATTGGCTAGAATCTCATAGTGCAATAATTGACTGGTGATGGAAGATAGTGAGTTGTTTAGATGATTCCGGTGTTGAGATTGATTTTTTGGGTGTGCAGAGACCCATCTCCTTGCGGATTATATTTGCTATGCATTTAAGGAGATGTATGTGATGGGGTTGTCAACTATTTGTAGCTATTGTTAGTGACTTGGAGGTAGGGGAGAGTTGAGAGGTGTCTCTTGAGGATTACCCTATCCTGGGGGAATTTTTTTATGTGTTTCCTAGCGATATTATGAGTATTCCATCGAAATGTGACATTGATTTCAGAATCAATCTAGTTCCTAGAGTTGAGCTTATATCTCAAGCCCCATATAGAATGACTATACAGGAATTGGAAGAGCTTCGGTTGCAATTGGAGGAGCTCTTGGCTAACGGTTTCATTCATCTAAGTGTTTCTCCTTGGAGAGCACCTATCATCTTCGTCAATAAGAAGGAAAAATCCCTTAGGTTATGCATTGACTACCATCAATTGAATAAGGTGATAGTTAAGAGTCGATATCCTTTGCCTAGAATTGATGAAAATCTATTTTATAAGATTGGTCTAAAATTGGGATACCACTAGCTACATATTTCTAAAGCAGATATTCATAAGACCACATTTCGAACTCGTTATGGACACTACAAATTCACAGTGGTACCATTCAGGTTAACAAATGCACCATCCATTTTCATGAGCTTGATGAATAGTGTCTTTTCTACATACCTAGATCACTTTGTTCTTGTGTTTCTCAATGACATTTTGATCCATTCTAGAGATACGAAGGAGCATGAGGAGCACATGAGATAGGTATTACAATGCTTGAGGGAGAATCAACTATTTGTGAATTTTTTGAAGTGTGAGTTCTTTTAAACTGAGGTGAAATATGTCAGTCATGTTATATCTAGAGAGGCTATTGCATTGGATCCTTTGAAGATCCAAGCCATTATGGATTAGCATGTACCTACCTGTGTGCCTGACGTTCATAGTTTTATGGGTCTTGCAGGGTATTACAAATCGTTTGTTGAGGGTTTTTCCAGGATTGCTCATCCTATTAATTTTCTTTAGTGGAAAGGGAAGAAATTCATTTGGTCAGATCGGTGTCAATTGGCCTTTTAGAAACTCAAGGAAAAGTTGACAAGTGGGCCTATTTTAGTTGTTCTTGATCCTAATAAGGAATTTGTTGTTTGTATTGATGTGTCCTTGGAGGTTTTAGGAGCCATATTGATGCAAGAAGGTCGTGTGATTTCCTATGAGTCTCGCAAACTCAAGGATCATGAACTAAACTACCCTACTCATGATCTGGAGTTAGCTGTAGTTGTTCATGATTTGGTTCGTTGGAGACATTTCTTGTTGGGACATCACTTTGAACTTCACAGTGATCACCATAGTCTACAGTACATTTTTACTCAGCCTAATCTTAATGCTAGGTAGAGATGGTGGATGGATTTCTTGTGTGAATATGATTTTGAGGTGAAATTTATTCAGGGGAAAGAGAATGTGATAGTTGATGTTCTTAGTCTATGTAGACATGAGATATCTATCATGACTTTAGGAGTTGGTTTGAAGATTCAGATCTTAGTAGCACTTCCTATAGACATATTGTGTCAAGAGGTGAAGGCAGAGTTGGGATTAGATAGATCCTTGGAGGGTAGGTTTTTAGGTTATATGCTCAAGTATGATGGTTTGTTATAAAATTTGGGTTGTATCTATGTGCCACTTGAACACAATCCACGTACCTTGAATTTTTTAGAGGAAAATTAAGCACCATACTTAGCTCATCCTGGTGTCAAGAAGATGCCTGCAGATCTTTGACAGTTGTACTTTTGGCCTAGGATGAAGGGAGACATTGCTGATTTTGTTGCAAGATGTCTTGAGTGCTAGAGGGTTAAGTCCAAGCACCAACATCCTACAAGATTATTACAGCCTCATCTTGTTCCTAAATCGAAGTGGGACATCATATCAATTAATTTTATTGTTGGGTTTCCTATGTCATCTCATCAACATGATGCCATCATGGTTATTGTGGAAAAATTGACAAAGGTAGCACATTTCTCTCTGGTTCATTCATTGTATAATGCCTCATCCATGGCAAAGATCTTTATGGAGGACATTGTTCATTTGCATAGAATCCTACACAAAATCATATTAGATAGAGATCCTATTTTCACATCACCTTTATGGACATCTCTATAGCATATTTTAGGTACATAGTTGAATTTCAATTCAGCTTATCACCCCGAGACTGACAAAAAAACTAAGAGGGTTAATTAGGTTCTTGAGGATATGCTCAGGATGTATGTCATGGATCAGCAGTCATGATAGAAAGAATATCTCTTCTTGGTGGTGTTCTCTTATAATAATGGGTATCATAGTTCCATAGGTATGCCTCCTTTTTAGGCATTGTATGGACACCCATGCTAGACTCTGTTTAGTTGGGATAGACATGAGGATAGAGTGATTCTTGTACATGACATGCTACGAGATATGGAGCAACAAGTTGATCGTATCAGAGAGCATTTGGTTGCATCACATAACAGACATAAGAAGTATGTTGATGCTCATCATGTAGATCACCAATTTTCTATTGTGTGATAGACTATTTCTTCGGATGCGTTTGCAGAAGAGTTTGATCCATTATGAAAAAGGCTCTAAGCTCACACCTCGATTCGTTGGGGCATTCAAGATTCTGGAGAGGATTGATCCTGTAGCATATCGACTTGTCATGCATCCATGATGTATTCCATGTATATTTTATTAGACCTTATGATTCTAATATTTCACATGTACTCGATTGGAATGCTTTATAGGTCAAGGACGGGCAGCTGGCTTTGGATTGCATGGGCATTCTTCAATGTAGGAGGCTCACCCTCAAGGGTTGAGATATTGATCAGGTGAGGGTATAATGGGATCCTAGTGATGAGGCTTCAACTACTTGGCAGGATGCAACATGCATGAGGGAGCTTTATCCCTACTTATTTGCAAGCTTCCAGGAATAAGCCTCATCCTAGGGGGGAGGATGTAGTGTCCCTCTAGATGACATTATTGTTTTAGTTGATATGGATTGGTAGTTAGTTGTTTTGTTGCTTTTCATACTATATTACATTATTGCACTATGTCATGGGTTATTTGTTAGTTGTTACACTTAGTAGATGATATACTTGACGTTATGATCATCTGGTTATTTTCATATGATGACAGTATTATGGTTATGTGTGCATTGTAGTATATGCAGTTTCTGAATGTTTATGATGTTATTATGTTGAAATTAATGTTTGATTTAATATTTCATGTCAGTTCGGGTGAAGGAGATAGTGTAGCATTACCCACTCATGAGTACCCTACTACACTATGATTTTTTTTTACGGTGTGTTTTCTGATATATATGTTGTTATGGTTGATAGTGTGGTTTGATATAGCTTGTAGGTACAAGCATCAACTCCACCAACTTCATCAGTTCTTAGCGTGCCAAGTTCCAATGGAATTTGTTGATGGGAGATAGTGTCTGGTCCCCTGTCATGAGCCATCATTCTGGAAAGAAAGAGTATCGTTTTGTTACCCATTTTTTTTGTTTGCGTTTGTCTTGTCATATTATTTGTTGTTTCGTTATATGGTTCTTTGTTCATCATGTTTGATGTTTTTTTTCTTAAATTAATTATATGGTTTAATTGTGAGTATCGATTTTAACAATGAATAATTGCATTATTAAAGTAAGGATTATGATTGATTTACTTAAATTTAAAGGTTATTTAAATGTTGGAAAATTTAATGGGTTTAAGATTATTAAAATATAATACTTTTGGAAGGATATATTAATGTAATTATTAAAATTGTGCAACTTAGATGTTTTCAAAAATTGATAAATTTAAGCAAGTTGTGTGAATGAAATTTGCAAAAAGAAAAAAATATCTATGTTTTGAACTGATGTTAGGAGAATTGTAACTGGCTGATTATTTGCATGCAATCGAAAGTTGAGATGGGGGAAAATTGCATTTAATTGAAAATGAATAAAAATTTGGAGGACAATTCTCTTGCACGATAGTTTTTTTTGGAAAAGTCTTTTCTCTATATTTTTTTGGGTTTGGATTGGAAACTTGAAAAAAATGTAGATCTGGAGGCAATTGCTTGAGCTGAAAAGGAAATTGTGCTTGGCTTCACTACTTGTCAAATTTCATAGAATTACTCTAGGATTTCCTTTATAGTTTTGTTGATCTTGAATTTAAATTTTGAAAATGATATTTTTTGTATTTTGTATGTTGAATTCTAAGTTATCTTGTTCTCAAACCTATATTACATCAGAAAACAAAAACATTAATTCGCAGTTTGAATAATGAATGAAAGAAACTTTTAGAGAAAATTATATTGCAATGGAAAATATAGAAAAAGCATGAGGGAGTAATCAAATCTTATTTTAAAGTTTAGATTTTGTATTGTTACAATCCGTTAGTGGGGTTTTCCTGTGGAAATTCTCTATGTTGAACTATCTTATGAAATACTCTTTGAAATCTTTCCTTATGCGTGGCTATTTCTTAATAATCATGAAGGTTTTTGTTTCACCAGTCGACGTTCTGAATTAGCATATTATCTTATTCTCCTAAATGATTTGAGCGGTTTTAGATGTGTTCTTTCTGATTTCTTCAGGAGCTTTGGCCTTTTCCTCCTTATTCCTCTCTTGGTTGTCAACACATGCTTATGTTATTTTATCCTTTTATATTTCATCTATGTTTTGTTCTTTTCTACTTTAACCTTCATGGCTGAGAATGGCCTGGAAAGAGGCATTTATTTCTTTCATGACGTGGATTGTTTACACATGTGCTCTGGGCGAACTTCTCTATGGTTTTTGATTGCATTATGTGCTTACTCTTCTTGATCTTCTGAGAAATTGATCTGAGATTCTTGTTGCATGGCACCTATTCATTTTACTATATATTCTCCAGTCTTTTATTCCCTATTGTAGTCAATTCTGATATGAGATTTATACTATATTCTTATGGTATTCTTTGACGCATCTATTCTTTGTTATTTACAAGAAAAATGATGTGAATCGAGATAAGATCTTTTATCTCTGCTTAGTGGAATGCATGGATCGGCCGACCCTAGTTACCTCTCTAATGTCTAGTCTCTGTAGCCTGGATGGGTAGTCATATATTTTCCTTGTGTATGAATGATTTCCTTCAAATCCATGAACCTATTCTAGCCACGGGTTTTGTTATTTTATTTGTGCATCTTTGTTTTAGCAATTGTCTGGTTGATGCATTAATTTTGGTGTCTTTCATATTACTCGCATTCCTTTATTCCCATGAGTTCTTGATTTCTTTTGATGATTATCTTTTGGCTGTTGAGTCGCATGTCTTGTATGTGCCGCCACTCTAAGAGACTTAAGTGCATTTTCTTTTGTATTTTGTTTACCTTAAGCGCTGACCTCTTTTTCTAATGTATTCCTTGGTGTTTTCTTTATTATGGATGGTTAATGGCGAGCCTAACCTTGGTACATTATTTTCTCTGATTCTTTTCTATAGCCGAAATCTGTTATAATCGAAAAATTAATATTTTTTATATCTCATTCTGTAATTCAAAATTTTGGAATTGTATGTTGTTAATCACATGCAACTGCATGCCACCTTTGTAAAGTCATTTTTCAAACTAAACCTTTAGCGGCTGAGTATGTAGGTATTATGGGATTAATTTACACTTATGTTTGGATAAGAGCATATGTATTGCATAGATAAGCCTATTGCATGTTTTCAGATATTATTTGAACCTTTGATAACTATTGTGTTCCTTCTCCCTTTTTCGTGGTTAGTAATGTATTGTGTTTTTATTAAAAGAATATTAATAAATGTTAGCTTCGGTCAAGTCATTGACATACATACACTTCTTGACATTTATCTGGTAGAAAACTGATCATCTTTCGGTGATTGGAGATATACATAGTTATATGATTTTTTATTGTGTTGGTACATCATTTTAATTGTGGAATGATTTATTTGTGTTATAAAGAATTCAAAATGATATATTACACAGAATAATGGTAATCATTCTATATTAAATTGTTTCTATCTTATTTAAGAATGATTTTTAAATGAAGTATAATATAAGTTTCATTTTTAGATACGGTGGTTTATTAATTTATTTGTTATTTGGAAAATTAAATAGACTAGACCATCTAGATATGTTAACTAAGTTGTCTTCTATAGTTTTAAATATATTGAAATTTTTCACTATGGTTATATTGTATGATGCATTGGAAGATAATTAGGATTCAAAAAAAAAAAAAAACTTTCGATGTGAGTGGTAGTGTATGAAAGTGAATTTTGGAGACCATGTGATTCATTATTCCTAGAGGCATAGAATAGTAGTTCCATTGAAAAGAATGGTTTGTTGATTATGGATGTCCTTTATATTGATGTGAGTGTAAACATGGTCCATGCACATTGTGTTGTTGTGTGATTTTATGTCGGACATTAAAGTTCGACATCTATGGAGGTATGATTATTCATGTATGTCTTAGCCAAGCATGTTGATGGTTTTATGAAGGTATATGAAATGTCATGGTAACTTTCTGAGTATTATGGGTTATGTGAAAGGATGTTTTATTTGAAAAATGGCTATGTTGTCATTATCAATCATTGATTTGTACCTAGGAGGAGTGGCTTTCGTTAGGGGTTGGGACTTGGAAGTGGTTGCATGGGTAACCTTTCGAAAGTGATTAATTCAATGATAACTAATTTAATCTTTTAGGGGTTGGGTAGTAATAATTTAGTAACCCAGATAATGTTTGCCTAACCTTGTACTTTAATGCTTCTTTAGGTTAAAGTAGGTTGAGATGGCCTAGAATGGTTGATCGAACAATTTGTCTTCTCAAGAAGTGATTTGATGCCACATAATTTTGTCTAGGGGCCAAAAATTGTTATAGGTTTACAGGGTAACTCTAGTTGAGGATCGGTAACCTAGGAAGATTATCCAGGGTAACCTATTACGACTATGTGATGACACTCCTATCCTTGTACATATGTTGGGTCTCTTGTGTAGAGTCACCTGTGATTATGTTGTTGCCTCTGGGAGTATGTCATTTGTCATGTGGTTTTGTTGTCGTCATCATGTCATGTATGTTGACCATGTGTTTTTTGTTATCTCTTCTTGATGTTCATTTGAGTTGATGACCTGATACTATCTCCTAGCATGGGGGTGGGCTTTTGAGTACCACATGGTTGGGAGGAACATGCCTTTTCTTCCATTGGGTCCCCTTACAGATGATGTTGCTCGAGACAAGATTGTTCTTGACAAGGTCCTGGATGCACATCATTCACGTAGTTGTTCATGGGATGTGCTCGTGGACTTGGTTGTTAGTTGTACTTGTTCATATTTTGTACTATATGCACTCATGATGATGACATGAGGCTTCATTGTATTATGACTTTGGATGTGTCGAGATTTTTCACAATTTCGTCAGTGGTAATTGAACTTGTAATGAATCTCTTATTGATAATGTAATATTTATATGGTATATTCACATGTTCTTGTATATAGTACTTGATGTGTTGACCTTCTTGTTTACTTTATTAGCATAGTTGTGGAACCCGAGAACATTCATCTTTATTTTTATATTCACATATTTTTATTAAACGTTAAAAAAATATAAAAAATTGCTCAATGGTTTGGTTGTTTTATCATGTCGTTCCCTAGGTTCCACAACGGGGTGTTACATGTTGTCAACATTTTTTTGATCTTTTGGTGGCGTATATCAAAGACTTTGGGCTACAATATATACCATTCCTATTCTTTTCAAATCATCATAAAAAGGAACAAAAATTTTTGTGCTTTTGTGGGTTTTCTCACTACAAACACTCACTGGTATCATTTTGGTATTTTTTTTTTCTAGTCGAGGTAGATATTGGTTATTATTGCTCAAAATAGGACTTTCTAGTTAATTACATGTTGTAGTTATCATGAGATATCATTATAATTTTTTAAGAGGAAAGAATATTTTTTGAAACAAGAGAAAAGGATGAATGTAAGTACCCATGGATAATTTTAGTGTGCATAATCTAGGTTAGTTGCTAGTTGTTATTAGTGAGAAATAAGAAGGAAGCCTCCCCTTTCTAAGAGGAGAGATTTAATACCATAATATTGCAGTTGAAATCTCCATTTTGTAATTAGTTAAGTGTACAAAATATTCACCCAACACATTGAAAGAAAAGTAATGTGTGCACATTTGTAGAATTATATCTAATACATGTTGGAGGCATTGAGTCAAAAGTAGAAGAGTTTAAAGTGATGTGAGGAATATAGTGAACCAACCAAATTATGTGAATAATAAGTGTTGGAGGAAGTGAGCCAAAGGAAAAAGTGGAAGTGTAATTTCTAGAGGTAGTGAGCCAAAGGAAAAAATAAGTAAAGAAGTGCTAAAGGGAGCGAGCCGAAGGTAGATAAAGTGTTAGAGTTGTGTTTTGTTATCTAGTTCTTTAAAGAGTTATACTTAGACATTGTAGCATCATTTTTTAAGTGAGCAGGGAGTTGTAAATTTCCTTAGGTTTAAGACCTTAAAATAGTTATAATTTTTGATTCATTTGTGAGGTTAGATTTGGACAATAGCTCCAAGAAGCTTTTCTCTCTATGGTTTTTCCCTTGTTGGGTTTCCATGTAAATTCTAGTATTGTGTTTATGTGCTTCTACTTTTGCATTTGTTATCTGATTTAGATAGTTAAATTTTTTGATTGATAAGTTATTTTAAATTGGTTCTAAGGGATATTTTTACATTTGTTTTTAATAATTGGTATCAGATCCGAGTTCCTTGGTGCATCCAAACAATTGAAGGTAGATCTTGGTTTAGAACACATGGCTTAGAATGAGTCCTCTTCTAAGGCACCATATTTTTATGGATATAATTATGCCTTTTTGAGTATGTGAATGGATGTCTATCTCACATATCTTGGTTATGATGTTTGGAGAGCTATTAAAGATTATTATGTTGAGCCTATCAACCCTATCACTATTCCAAATGTAAAAAAGGAATGTGAGAATAATGTTGAAGAAAATAATCCTATCCTAAGTGAGTCAGCTAGTTCTAAATTTGTAAAGGTGGTATAGTGCAAGACTATAAAGGAAATCTGGAAGAAGCTCAAGAATCTCTATGAAGGGAATGAAAATTTCAAACAAGAAAAACTACAATCTTACCAAACTCTATTTGTGAATTTGAAGATGAAGGAAGAAGATAATATAGAAAACTATTTTCTCTGGGTAGATGAAGTTGTGAATGGAATCAAAAGTCATGGAGAAGACAAAACTGACTTTGTTGTGGTGAAGAAAATTTTTAGAACCCAACCTCAGAGGTTTAACCCAAAAGTGTTTGCAATTGAAGAAGCCAAGGACCTGAAAAAGGTTACCATGGAAGAACTATATGGATCTCTAACAAATTTTGAAATGAGGAATGAATTTTAGATTACACACAAAAACGAATTTGTATTCAAAGTTGTGAAGAAGTAAGAAGCTCTCAAATTACCTAGTGATTCTAATGATGAAGAAGAAAACTTTGTAAGAAAGATAAATAAATGATCAGACAATTACAAAGGTAAATTACCTTTCAAATGCTTTAACCATGGTAAATTTGGTCAGTATGATTCTAAATTTCCATTTAAAGAAAATGAAAGAAAGAGAAAAGAATTCAAGAGAAACAATTTTAAGAGGAATCTTGTCTCTAGAGAAGAGTATAGCTCCTCGAATGAACGAGACCATTGTGCATCAAAGGATGATATATGAATTCGTATTCATGGTCTCTATGATTCCTGGAAGTTAAAGAAAATATTTGGTTGAAGAAGAAGGTGAAGTTGATTTTGAAGTTGAACTTGTCTTTTCTCTAGAAGATCTTGATTGTGCAAGAAAAGAGAAAAAAGGCGAAAGGCCCTGATTGGAGCAAAAATGAGAGAATGAAAAAATCTTGAAAAGGCCTTATCTATAACTCAAGAATTTTTAATTAGACCTAAAGAAAAATATCTTAATGCAAATAGACCCTCTACAAATAGGTTCAATCATGCATTTTTTGGTTACTGTTCCATTTGCAATAAGTATGGACATAAAGCTATAGAGTACATATCTGAAATGAATGAAAGAAACTTCATCAAAAAAAATTCTCTTGCTTCTCTAGTAGATGTCACCATGACATGTCAAATCTGCAACAATATTGGGAATACAAAAAAATCTACAAAAGTGATTTTTCAAAATCGAAAATTCAAAGGTAGTTGATGTTGAGCAAGTGAAGGAAACAAGCAAATAAATTTTAATGGTTGTACAAACAAAATTTCATACTTAGAGAAAATAAAATCTATAGATAATTGATAGTGGATTTTCAATTCATATCAATGGTGACAAAAATAAGTTCATTAAGTTGGTTAAATGCAATGTTGGTTCAATAAATTTTGCAGATAATTCATCAACAAAGATTTGTGGTAAGGGCACTGCGAGTATTGATGGAAAATATAAAATTGGATATTTTTTCAATGTTGAATGTCTCAAGCATAATCATCTTAGTTAAGTCAGATATGTAGCAAAGGATATAGTCTTTTATTTAATTAAAATGGATGTGAAATCAAGAAAGCAAAGTCTAGAAGATTAGTGGCAAAAGGCTCCAGGACTAAAGGAAACTTATACAATATCAAGGGTGTGAAGGGAAGAAGTTGTCTCCTAGGATAGATAAATTAATTCTAGTTATGGCATAAGAGGATGGGACAAATCAACTTTGATAACCTTGTGAATATTAGCTCAATGCATGCAGTGAGATAAATTCCATGGATTGTCAAGCCTACAAGCACCATGTATAGAGAATATCAGATTGAGAATAATACAAAAATAAAATTAAAAAACAAAGATTTTTCTACTACTAGACCTCTAAAACTAGTTCATACTAATTTGTGTGAACCAACTAGAAAAAAGAGTCTTCAAGGTGAAAGGTATTTCATGTTACTTATTGATGATTTCTCTTGAATGACATGGTTTACTTTTTTAAAGGAAAAATCAGAAGCCTTTAGTAGATTTGAGATCTTTAAGTCAATGGTTGAGAATGAAATGAATGTTAGGATCAAGTGTTTAAGATATGATAGAGGTGGTGAGTTCACATTAAGTGAATTTTAAGAATTCTGTGAAGAGCATGGGATAAAAATATATTATTCTGTTGCTCGAAATCCTCAGTAGAATGGAGTTGTAGAAAGAAATAATAGAATTTCTCAAGAGATGGCAAGAAAAATGTTGAATGAAGCTAATTTACCTGATGTGTATTAGAAGGAAGTAGTTCATGCTACTATCTATATCCTTAATAGACGTTAGCTAAGGGTTGATAGCACCAAAACTCCCTATGAGCTTTGGTATGGGAGACCAGATAATGTTAAATATTTTAGAATTTTTGGAAGTAGATGCTTCATTAGGAGAGATGAAGAAGGATTGGTAAATTTTGATTCAAGATCAAATGAAGGAATATTTTATAAGTATTCAACCAAAAGAAAATGCTACAAGTGCTATAATAAAGGATTGAGGAAGGTGGTTGAAAGTGCAAATGTTAGAGTGGATGAATAATTTCATCAAAGCACACACGAGCAAGAATATTGTTGGACTGATGAATCTACATACATAAAGGAAGAAGAAGAAGTTGTTAAAAAATAGTAAGCTGAAGAGAAATTCTTGAAGACTCCTACCAAGTATGTTAAAAGGAATCACTCAAAGATCATATTATTGGAGATAAGAATGAAGGAGTCCTAACAAGAAGAAGGTTTGCTAAATCAAATGAATATGTTAATTTTTCTCTATTTTCAAGAATAGAGGTAAAAAGATTTGATGATGCCAAAAAATATGAAGGATGGATTCAAGCCATGGAAGAAGAGATAAATCAAATTGAAAAGAATCGGACTTGGGAATCAGTTCCAAGGCCTAGACATACAGGAATATAATAGGAACAAAATGGATATTTAAGAACGAATTGAATGAAGATGGAGAAGTTGTGAGAAATAAAGAAATATCAATTTTTAAAGGATATTCACAAGTGGAAGGAATTGATTTTTAAGAAACATTTGCTCCTATGGCAAGAATGGAGGCTACCAAAATGTTTCTTGCATTTATTGTTCATAGGAACTTCAAATTTTATTAGATGGATGTAAAATACGCCTTCTGAAATGGTGAGTTAGAAGTGTATATAAAACAACCTAATGGATTTCAGCTATCAACAAATCCACAAATGGTTTGCAAACTTAAGAAGGATCTTTATGGTCTTAAGAAAGCCCCTAGGGGTTGGTATGCAAGGTTGGATAATGTCATCAAGGATTCAAGAATGGTGTTGTAGGCAGTAGTTTATATATTAAAGTAGAGGACGAAAAGATTATAATTGTAGTATATGTTGATGACATAATCTTTGAAGGAAATGATGAAATGTGCAAAAGGTTTCTTGAAGAAATAGAGAAAGAATTTGAAATTTCCATATTAGATGAGTTGTCTTTCTTCTTAGACTTAAAATTGAATTGCCAGCTAAGGGAATCTTTATCTCCCAATCAAAGTATGTGTGAATGGTGATCCTAGACCTGCACAAACACAAAGAACAAACACATAATTAGTCCAATATGCAAGTTAGAAACAAGATTCCCCATGAAATCCATTTCAAACATGAAAACAAGAAATAATATGAAGAACACAATAAAAAAAGCTATTAAATCCTATTTAAATGAACAAACTCTCAGTCCCATGGGGAATTGGTGCCATTTTGATATGGAAAATGGACCTTTCCCAATTCCTTGCAAGCTTGATGATCAATGGTGAAGATTTGGTGCTCCTTGGTGAAATTTCTCCATAACCTAGCTATGGCAATATGAAAAATGGATGAAAATGGATAAAGATGGATGGAGATTTCTCAAAACTTGAAGATAGTGATGTTGGATGAAGTTTTGGATCAAAATGCCTAAGATTGTGGATCCAAAATCCAAATGAGGGCCTTCTATTTATAGAAGAGAATGATGGAGAAAGACACAAAAGGGGTGAATGTGGGATAAAAGACCAACAAATAGCAAAAGGCCACTTGTCAACATGTGAGTGGACAAAGGTGGAGCATATTTTGATGACTGTGCACATACATGCTATTAGGTGGATATTTGAAATTGATGAAATGAAAAGTTGGAGGGAGAAAGAAATGAAGTTAATGCCACTTGACTCAAGGCAAAGGACATATAAGAGGCTTTTAATGCCTTGTTGGATGTACACACCCTTTTGGAGGGATTTTTGAATTTGAAGAAAATTCCCTCTTTGATGCGATGTTGAGAGAAAATAGGAGATTTAATAAATAAAATAAAATGATTTACTTGTGCAAGTTGCAAAAGCTAGAGGGTTTGAGGGATTAAGATTAAGATTAATTAGGATTTGACTAATTTAAAAGGAGATTAGTTGATGTGATAATTTGATTTATATTTTTGGATTGATTTAAATCAAAGTTGAGAGGAATATGAATTTAGACTTAATTAAATAAAGTTTAATTTATTTAATTAAAGAGAATGGTGTTAGTTTTAAATCAAATAAAGATAAATTTATTTAATTTAAATGAGATGACTTTAGAGATTTAATTAAATAAAATGAATTATTTAATTAAAAGAGGGACTATAGGATTAACTAAACAAAATGACTTATTTAATTAATAGAAGATGATGACTTAATTAGATAAATTTAATTTATTTAATTAAGAGATGAAATATGATGAATTTAATTAAATAAATATTATTTAATTAAATGACTAGCAGAGGAGATGATTCGGGACGAATTGGCGTTAGTAAAATTAGGATCAATTGTATAGGATCAATTTGTATATTTTCTGTGTCTACAGTATGTTAAGGAGATGTTGAAGAAGTTTGGTATGGAAGATTGTAAATGAGTAAGTACTCCAATGGTAACTAGTTTCAATTTTAGTAAGGATGATGTATCACCTAAGGTTGATCACACTGTGTATAGGTCTATGATTGGATGCCTACTGTACCTAACTAATTCAAGATATGATATAATGCAAGTTGTTTGTTTGGTTGCAATATTTCAAGTCGATCCAAAAGATAATCATGTAAAAGTTATCGAGGATTTTGAGATATTTTAAGAGCACTCTAGACTATAGATTGTACTATCAAAAGAGTAATGAATTCTCTTTGAATGCTTATATTGATGCTAATTGGGCTGGTATTTTTGATGAAAGAAGTACTATGACTTGTGGAGCTTTATTTTTGGGAGACAAGTTGATCTGTGGTTTAGCACGAAGCAGGACTCAGTGTTCTTGTCAATAGCATAAGCATAATATATTATTGTAGAATCTTAATATACTCAAGTACTATGGATAAAGTAAACCTTGAAGGAAATTAAGGTGGTGTATGTTGAGCCCATTCCAATATTGTGTGATAATACAAGTTCCATCAATATTTCAAATAATCCAGTGATGCATGCTAGAATAAAGAATATATATAACAATATCACTTCTTGAGAGAGAAAGTTGTTAATTAGGAAGTAAGATTAGAGTATGTGCCCATAAAGGAACAAATTTCACATATCGTCAAAAAGGCACTTTCAAAGGATACCTTTGAGTATCTCAAAAAGAAGTTAGGGGTTGTTGCCCCTCCTTCCAATTTGATGCATAGTTGGTGCATCTATCTAGGGGGGAAACTCAAGACATATTTTTATCCTTGGATTGATGAAGGCTACCTCTTAGGGGGAGTAGGTAGAATAATGTTGAAGCTTATATAGTTATGGGGAGCTTGTATGCTTTGGAAAGCTCGACTAAAGCCTGTTGGCCCTTTGTACTTGATATAAAAGGGTAAAAGATAGAGCAAAGATATAGCAAGAGGGTGATATTGAAAATATCATTCATGTTACTCTTGTTGGTGTTTCCATCAATGCTAAAGGGGGAGATTGTTGCAATGCAGGTGTTGTCATTGATGTCAACTATGGGGAGTTTTCTAGTTGTCATTGATATCAAATTATATGGAGGTTGTTGATGATGTTGTCTCTATTGTTAGCTATGTGGAAATATGTAGTTGGTTGCATATGCTACAATCAAGATGTTTAAGTATAATATATGAAGTTGAATTCCATGAGTTGCATTATTCTACTCATGAATGTGTATATGATTCAATGGATATTTATTCACCATCTGGTTACTGTAATTTATATAGAGGAATCTCTTTTAGTTAGTGACTTGAGGAAGTGCTTACAAAAAGTCTCTAGAGAATGCTTTGCATTTCTTTGCATCTCAAATTTATTGTCATGTGGTTTGAATAGTAGACAAATGAATTATGAATCATGTAAATCCAAGTTTTTAGATTAGTTATGTTTCTGTAGAAGTTTCCTGAGTAAGCATAGAGGTGACTGTATTGTTGCATTCATGGAATGTTCTAATAAATGCTCCACATTTCTCCACAATTTGTGTTGGGGTTTTGTGGTTCAGAGGGAGTGCTTATAATGTTAATTTTTTGTCTCTTCTCATGTTTCAATTTTTATGGTGTACCACAAGTTGTGGTGTCAAATATATATCTCAAGTTTATGTTGTCTAGGTTTGCAATAGATATTGGCTCTCTATATATTTGCTTGTTCCAATATAAAGTTTCTTATTGTTCCAAAAGAAGGGCATGGAAATACTATTTAATACCATGTGATGCTCATAATATGATCCACATGATGCTAACTTTATTTTCTAGTACTACTTGTGGTCTGGAAATCAATATTTCAAGGGTTGAATGTTGGTTGGGACAACTTAGTGTTCTAAGTTTCTTGCACTAAATTCTTATGGTGTGCACCAACATAAGCATATGTGTAGATTTGAAATAGGTCATGCTTATATCCTAGCTTGGATTGCATTTTATTTCCCTTTCTTGTGGATGTGTTGAGGTCGACTCAAATATGGCTATTGTATGTTTTATTTCATGCATTTAAGGATGGCTGACAAGGAGAAACCTTTTGATGCTTGCAAATGGTATAAATGTAAGATCAAGTGTTTGATCGAGATGTACAAGTGTTCAATGTATGATTAATACAATTTCCTAATAGTAGTGCACTAAAAGTAGAGTAATTTGTGTGAATTTTTAGAAATATGTCTAATACATGTTGGAGGTAGTGAGCCAAAAGCAAAAGAGTTTAAAGTGATGTGCAAAAGGAAATGAGCTAACCAAATTATGTGAATAAGTGTTGGAGGTAGTGAGCCAAAGGAAATAAAGGAAGTATAAGTTTTAGAGGTAGTGATCCAAAGATTAAAAAAAGTAAAGAAGTGTTGAAGACAGTGAGCCGAATGTAGAAAAAGTGTTGTGGTTATATTTTGTTATCTAATTCCTCAAAGAGTTGTACTTAGAGGTTGCAACCTTATTTTTTAAGTAGGGAGTTGTAAAATTCCTTAGATTAAAGACCTTAAAACTGTTGTGACTATTGATTCATTTGTGAGGTTGGATTTATACAATAGCTCCAAGTAGATTTTCACCATGGTTTTCCCTTGTTTGGTTTTCATGTAAGTTGTGTTGTTGTCTATTTGTGATTCTACTTATGCATTTGTTATCTGGTTAAGACAAATACATGTTTTGATTGATAAGTTATTTTGAATTGGTTTTGAGGGATATATTTATTCACCCGCCTTAATATATCTATGTTCTAACATATGTCGCAGGTGGTCCCATGGAAGGGTTGCACTTTCACTATTCATGGCAAGCAATTTTTTGAATTTTGTGAGAGAGAAGTTAATAAAATTCCTTAGAGATGTGATTACATAGCTCACAGGATTGACCAACTTCATGCAATAGTAGCAAGTGGTGATGAGTAAGTTGAGGTATGGAAAATTTCCACCCAACTTGTCATTTTAGTCAATTTTTTTAGCTTTTCATTTTCCTCAAGAAATGCAAGTGTCCATCCAATGTGAAGGAATCTAGTTAGCACACTATCATCCTGATAGAATTTCAACATATTTCATTTGTGCTATCATCCATCCTTCACACTATGTTTGGGCATCATTAGGCTTGAATTCTAGCATGTCATGTAGATGCTAGTGTGCTACACAGACGCTAATGGTTGCATAGATGTCTATGTGACACACGTTAGTCTCAAAGGCTAACATAAGAAAACTTTGATGTAGATATAGAACTTTTTTACATGATGTAAAAAGTATTGATGTTGTATTTTATGTTTTTGTAGGAGTGTCTGAAGATTTGTGAGCATGATAACATATTGATGCTATCATTACTATATGTCCACAATAATGAGATCCATCTGAACAATCAAGACTTGTTGTGATGGGTCATCCTTTTGTGGGGTGTGGTGTACACCATGCCGAAGATTAGATATCACACCCCCATATTGATGGTGCTCATGGAGTGTTGGGATGGACACATGTCGATATTCCACTTGCCAATAGGTGAGATGATCATCACCCTAGAGGACATCTATCATATCATGGGATACCTATCTTGGGGGAGTAGGTAGCTTACCAAGAGGGAAAGACAATACATGATGCCTATGCTACATAATAGTACTACCTTGGGAAAGTCATCTTGAAGGAGACATCTGAGCACATATACCTACACTGGCTAGAGCAAGGGTAGGTGGCCATGCCACTCATACGGTGAGTCATGATCATAATCATCTCCCTACATATCACAATGGATGGATGGGGCTCAAACGCTCATGGGGGCCTCATCCATTACATCCATGCCATGGAGGAGAGGCATAATTTTTTCTTGGAGTTGGAGTATGTTGGCGCATCTCTATCATGACTTTGGAACTATGAGTATCATAGCCTTACCATATGCATGCTACTATAGGAGTGATCATTTGAGCATATACTTTATACCAAGTTAGTTGGGTTTCCCCTCAGCCTAACACATGGTATGCCCATGGTGTAGGCATACCCCTTGGTGTGTGATTGGCAGTATGGTGATGTAGCATTTTAGTAGCTACAAATGGATTCTTTAAGGGTGTGCAACATCATATGGTTCCTTATAGGTGGATGAGGGTTTGGTTGACTAATAGGAGATAGCTACGTAGGATGAAACATGATCAACTCCTAAAGGGTCGATCAAACGATATTTTCTTACTATATTACTAGCATTGAGTGGCCTGAAAGTTTGAGTAGGTCCAAACTGCTCCCTCGACAACTCTGATGTACATCTAGTCACATAGGAGTGAAAACTAAGTAGGGGACCAAGTACTTTCAATGATCATGCACATCATAATTATCGATGATGAATTGGATAACAATGATCAACCCCCAATCCTCGCTACCGATGATGTCAGCATTGTCCACAATTTTTTTGCTTGGTGGATGATGGTAGGCCCAACCCTAATATTCCCAACATGTGTCCCAATGGGAAATGATGGTGCATAGGGAAAAAGAGGTGAGGATCTTTGTGATGGTGACAACAATGAGGGTGAGGCAGAGATGGGTATAGCTCTAGAGAGGTTGAGGTAGTGGTGGTAGGTTTCATCACCCCATGTGTAGTCCCCATATCACCCCCTTCGATGAAAGTAGTAGGGATGAGTAATAGCATACCCCTGGTCCATACTAGAAGGTTGGGGACCCAAGTGCAAGTGTGATACATGTTATTTCATTTCATCTTTCTCATATATATATATACATATATATATTTTTTGATATGATATGGTATTGATAATTTCCACTTTCTTTATGATTGCAGTGGACACACAAGAGTGGGCCACCTTCATCAAGTGATTCATATTAGAGGTGGCCTTATTCATCTAGATCTGGGGGATAGTCCTTGATGCATATAGTTCCCATCAGTTGGGAGACATGACCATCCATTTGAGCTTGTATTGCATCTAAGGATGGTGTATGAGGAGACATGAGTAGAGGTCATCTAGAGGATCATGGAGCTAACAACCTTGATTGATCCATCAGATCACCATGTGATAGGGCTCCTCACTACATTTATTGAGTGAGACTAGGTGATAATGTAAGCATAGTTTGTCAAGTAGGAATTTGACACCCTATAAAGCAAGGTTCATGACCTTGATAGGTAGGTAGAGGTAGTGAATATTTTTATTATTGGTCTCCAGGTGCAACAGCTCCAAGAGGAGCTATGATAGGCCTCTGAGTGGGAAGATTTTCTACAAGAGTGCATCATGCAATTGCAGGAGGACACAACTGAGCTACAAGGTGAGGTGCGAGGACTACAATTACAAACTATAAGTTTTTCATGGTCACATTAATCACACTTGATCACATTGATCCAACACCCTCCTCCCTCATTGTCAGCTCTAGAGGGCTCAAGGAGCCATGCACCTAATGGATAGAGACTCGATTTTATATATGCTATATTTTTGTATACTGAATCATTTTTAGATGTATAGCATTTTTTATTGTACAGATTCATATAAAAATATATAGTCACCACATTTTGACACAATGATGTGATATATTTACATGACATTATATATATATATATGTATATGTGAGTTTTACCAACCTCATGATGTTCTTATGTGTACTTTTTTTCATGTACGATCATGTGATAGATTTATGTTTATGGATGTATGTGTATATTAGATGCTATCATGATTTAATAAACACACATTATATATATGCCTAGTTAAATATAATGATGATCTAATTTCCTAACCAAAAGATGTTAATCAAATGCAATACATAGATACAAAACATGATGAAACACATGTATACATACATAATTCATAAAATAAATTCATTATATACACATGTTCACATCATAACACAAAAGATAATGTGTTAATAAAGAAATTTCATAGCCTAATGAACTACAATCCCTAATAGATGACTATCATTCACATGCTACATAGACCCTATGCATAGTATCGATGAAGATGCATTGCATTGATTGGTTCTTTTAGATGTGTTCCATCCATAGATGATAGTCCAAGGGCACTAGAACCATACATGGAGATTATTATGTAAGGACCTAACCAATTAGGGTTAAATTTCGCATTTTGATCAAGTGGCATATTTACATTCCTCTCATTCTCATAGAGAATGAGATTACCTACCTTGAAACTTTAAGAAATAACAACTTGATTGTAATGATTAGAAATACATTTTTGATAAGCTTGGATATGTTTGAGGGCATACAATCGGTGCTCATCAAGAAACTCAAGCTAGTTTAAATGTTTAGCACAATAAGTATCATCATCAATTTACCCTTTAACGGAAACCCATAAAGATGAAATTTCAAACTCTAAAGGAATGATAGACTCAACACCATACACAAGGTTGTATGGGGTTGCATCTATAGTTGTACTAATTTTTATGCTATAGGCCCACAAGGCATACATCAATTGAGCATGACAATATTTACCGTGTTTATTTAGATATTTTTAGAGAATCAGCTCAAGATTTTTATTAGATGCTTCAGCTTGGCCATCAAACTGAGGATAGTATGGTTTAGAAAAATGGTATTGAAGATGAAAATTTTCTAGGAATTGCTTCACTTCCTTTTTTATTAAATGAAGTACCGTTGTCAAAAACAAGGATACGAGGTAATCTAAAATGAGCAATGATATTATCTAGAAGAAAGCTACAAATTCCTTCAATAGTAGTGGATCAAAGTGGAATAGATTTGAACCACTTTGTAAAGTAATCAGTAGTGGTAATGATAAAGATATATCTTTTAGAAGAAGGAGGTGATAGTTTTCCAATAATATCCAATCCCCATTTTACAAATGGCCAAGGATAGGTTTGATTTTGAAGCTCTTATGTAGGATCCTAAATGAGATTATTGTATTGTTGACATTGAGGACACTTATTCACAAAGGTAAAGGAGTCTTGCTCCTTAATTTTCCAAAATTATCCGATGTGAATCAGTTTACATATAAAGTCTAGAAGTTGATAAACCAACCTCACAGACCCCAGTGAACACCTACAAGCAATAACTTGTCACAAAGAGAGAAAGATGTTCCAAAACAACAAAGATTCTCTGCAAGCCTCAAGCGGAAAAATGCATTAAGAGAGTGAATAATTACAATGATATCAATCCTTAAGAAAGGAGATCAAACCCTAAAATGAAACCCTAGTGTGCACACTTAATAATTAATTATTAATGTGCCTAAGTTTAGCTTAAGTAAAACTAAAGTGATAAGTGACTTGATTAATTAAGTGAAATGACTTATCTAACACCCCCCCTTAAGATGAACTTAGGGAGTAGCTAAAACATTAGGAAAACATGGATGAAAGCAAAGATGGGTCCCAACAACAAAGCCTGATCAGGTACCCATGTACAAATGCAATGCAAACTAAACCAAATGGGGTAAAGGAGAAAACCACGTGGGAACAAAACTCCTCCCCAAAATAGAATGCAAAAAAACCTAAGTGATGAAATATGGAGGACTCCATAAGACCCCCCAAGGACACCATCCATCACAAAGATACATGAGAGAACCCCCAAAAAGAGAGGAAGAAAGAGACCACATAGCCCCCCCATAATGAAGTAGCTCCAAAAAGACTGAAGAAGCCACATCTCCTGAAAGAAGTGAGATGGAGGAAGCCTCATGAATTCAATCTCTGAAGGTGAATTAGGTGTAGCCCAAGATGTATCCATAGAAGCAGATTTGACTGCAACCAATGAAGAAGTAAAATTAGGTGAAGACTTAAGAGAAACCTCCAAAGGTGAATGATCAACAAGGTCTTGTTGCATTGAAATAGAAGAAACCACATTTACAGCCATAGAAGTATCACGAACTATAATAAGAGGTGGAGGAGATGGAATGGATGGCTCAAGAACTAGATTTGAAGTGAGAACACTGAGGTTCAAGAAGCCACATGTCTGCTCTGTATGAGGCTTCACACTAGAAGTGTGATGAACAACTATAGGAACAAAAGCACCATCAAAAGAAAAATCTGTAAAGGAATACAACTGAGATGAGTGATCCACCACCCTAGTAGCAATAATCGCTCTACTCTCCAAGTCTCTGATGATAACTAAATCAGTTGTGAACTCCATAGATCTCCCATTGCATCCATGTGTGATCTGATATATGGAAAGAAGGTTGTTCTTGAACTGAGGAACACACAAGACATCCTAAAAAGTGTTGCCCCCAAAACTAATAGACCCCTTCCTTGTAAAACTCATGTATGTATTGTTTCCCATCAAAATAGGAGACATAGTGCAAGGCTCAAAGGAAGTGAACATAGACTGTGAAGATTCCATATGATGAGATGCTCCTAAATCTAGAATACATCTCCTTGATCCAAGACTTGAATAAGCACAAAGAGCATGTCCCTTCATATCTGATGAAGTATGTAAACTAATTGTGACCCTTTCATGTTGCTCTAAAGAAGAAGAATGAGGGGAAGGAGATGATGCAAACATCTTAGAAGGAAAATCAATCTAATGATTCTAAAGAAGATGCTTCAGCTTATCAATGTCCTTCCCTCTTGCAATATGCACATGTAACCTTCTCCTTCTTATATGATTTCCCCTTAGAAGAGGAGGATGAATCTAAGGACTCCTTTTCCTGATCATGAGTTTTGGAATCCTTTTTTTTGTTTCTTTCCCTTTCCACTGGGAGCCTTCTAATCAGTGTGCCCCTGAGATGTAATAAGTGCCTGTGATGTAGAAGGTTTCAAATTTCTCGTGCTAGCTGACTTAGCCTTATCTCGAGTGAGAGATGAAGCAAATTCATCAAGAGTTGGCATAGTAATCCAAGTACCAAGAGCATTCCTAGTGGCATAAAAGGTAGAAACAAAAACTGAATAATCTATTCCAAGCTTAGAAAGAATGGACACTATCAATTGAGAGTCCTGCTTTTGAATAAAACACTATGTCAACTACAATCTAAGATATTTGAGTTTTGTGAAAAACTCCTAGAAGCTGTCAAAATCCCTAGGATTTAAGCTAATAAGCTCATTCTCCAACTGGAATCCTCTCATAATATCCTGCTTCCCAAACAATGACCCTAAAGTAGTCCAAATCTGATGGGGTGTAGTGCAATACTCAACATGAACAAAAAGATTAGGAGAAATAGACAAACATAAAGTACCAAAAGCCTCATCACACCTATTAAACCACTTTCTCTTTTTAGCAACACCTGTAGGTTCAACTTCTATACGCATGGTCACTCTATACAGCCCTTTGTGCATCAAACGAATCTCCATTTGTTTTTTCCAACAAAAATAGTTGAATGGATTAAAGGGTGCAATATTATGTGAATCCATGACAAAAAATAGCAATATATACTCTAAATAAAAAAACAATTCTCTTTGATCTCAAAAAAATAGCCTGAATTGCATGTTTCCCAAGAAAATAACCAAGAAAGAAAAAGTTGAGATCAAATAAGAATATCAGATACTTAGTAAATATTCTATAAAATCAAGTCTAATATCTATGTAGAGGATGAATTCATCTTTCCAACGTTGCAAGAATTGCGAAAAACCAACACCCGCGTCAAAAGTTATGATCCCTGGATTGAAAACAATTTGATATGACTTCACAGGCCTGTAGAATAAAATAGGAGAAAAATATAGAAAAAATACCTACACCACTAGAGTGGCATTGGAATCAGTTTTTCGATGGTATCTCATTTTTGAAAAACAAAGATCCTACACGCAATTTATGCCCGATTTACTGAAACTACTCAAAAAAGGCCAATTAGGCTTGCATGTAGCCTTGGGGGATAAAAAAATAGCCCCTAGTCACATGCACGACCAGGGGGCAATGGCCTGGGGTTGGCAGTAGGGCTCCTGGTCCTCAATATGACTAGGCGTAGGGGCTAAAGGTCGGTGGGGGCTGGGCACAGGGCACTCGGTCCCTAATATGACTGGCGACTGTGCGAATTCAAGCCTACATGGGTTGCAGGGGCACTGAACGACAGTCTTGAGAGGTGGTGCCGCTGGGCTGGGTAGTCCTTTGGTGGCAACTTGGTTAAGCGGTGGTGGTGCTACCCTTTTGAACTAGAGGCATCGACAACGAGTGTAAAAATCCCTTTTTTAATTTATTTTTTAAAATTTCACCTCGATCTACGTGCCTTGGGGTCATATGGCCTTGGGGCATAATGTTTTTTTCCTTTTTTCAAGTTTTCAGAAATCAACCAAATGATAGGTGTTCTTAGGTTTTTTCTCCATTGCAAATGCGATGGTGACCTCTGTTTGGGCCTAAAATGCCCCGAAAAAATGGCTACTCCTAGATCTTGCAAAAAAGATGCCTGGCTTGAAACCCTTGCACTTAAAAATAACTATAAGGAAATATCTTTCAAAAGATGAATAGGTAGCTACAAATATAAAGCTCTGATACCATGTAGAAGTTGATAAACCAACCTCACAAACCCCGGTGAACACCTGCAAGCAATAACCTATCACAAAGAAAGAAAGATGTTCTAGAACAAAAAAGATGCTCTGCAAGCCTCAAGCAGAAAAATGCATTAAGAGAGTGAATAATTAAAATGAGATCAATCCTTAAGAAAGGATATCAAACCCTAAAAGGAAACCCTAGTATGCACACTTAATAATTAATAAATAATTAATTATTAATGTGCCTAAGTTTAGCTTAAGTAAACCTAAAGTGATAAGTGACTTAATTAATTAAGTGAAATGACTTATTACTCTAACACAAAGGATTTACCACCAAAATGTCCACCCCTAGAGCTTAAATGGGCTTCTTGAAGGGAAACAAGTATTTTAGCCTTAGTGAGACACCAAAAAAGAAGACCATTATAAGATTTTTGATAAATAACATCAAGAAATATAATACATCGGTCTGAATTTTTTTGTATCTGAGTGCAAGCGTTTTAGTTGTATCATTGAGAAAAATTCTAATCTTTAGATATTTACAAATGTTAGAATACCATTCCCTTGAGTCTATGTGAGCACACACCATACCATTAAGTTTAGGTTGATACAAGATAGTAAGAGAGCAGAGAATATGAACCAAAAAGTGGTACTCTTCTATGCCATCATTCAAAGATACAAGGGAGTTTGCACTTGCCATTACATTTATGCATCAATTTTCTCTCCTAGGGACATGGTCTATTATGAAAGAAGA
This sequence comes from Sequoiadendron giganteum, assembly GCA_007115665.2. Lineage (NCBI taxonomy): Eukaryota > Viridiplantae > Streptophyta > Pinopsida > Cupressales > Cupressaceae > Sequoiadendron > Sequoiadendron giganteum. Next base: position 94,396,640 of record CM021108.1, read on the forward strand.
AAAACAATCAAGAAAAGATAAATCCAAATCCTTATACTGAGATAGCTTGCTTTTCTTAGCCTGATATGTTCCTATAATTTGATTTACAATAAGTTTTGAAGCACCATGAATGCAAAGATGTTTAATGTGTAGTGTCGTCGCAGTACACAAGCTAACAATAAGGGATTTTTACTCAATGATGTTGTTAGTATAATTAAATTCCAATCAAAAGGATAGAGGAACAAGCTTGCCTTTAAGTGAGATTAAAACTAAACCTACCTCTAAGCTAGTTTGACATCTCAGTCCATCAAAGTACACCTCCCATATAGGTTCATGGGCTAATACATAGAGATTTTCATCTAGGATAAAATCCAAATTAGGGAAGGAGTGGGATGAGGGAGATTCCGCCAACTGATCTACAACATCTTGACCTTTAATTGCTTTTTGAGTTAAAAACTTGATGTCAAACTCAGAGAGCAACATTATCCATTTTTCTAACCTTTCAAAAAGATCGATTCTAGTGAACAAATGTTTAAAAAGACCACATTTCGTAATTACATGGGTTTAAGAAGATAATGTCATAAGTTTTGCATTGTAAAAATGAGAGCAAGACATTATTTATCCATGGAAGAATAATGAGTATCATAATCAACTAGAATATGAATAATATAGTAAACCACTCTTTCTTTACCATCATTATCATGTTGAGCTAATGAAGTTGCTAAGGTATGAGGTGATGTAGAGATACAAAAGAAAAAGGGTTTATCCTACATAGTTGACATCAAGATAAGAGGATTGGCGAAATAAATTTTGATTAACTCAAAATATTTTTCACACTCATCATCCCATCAAAAGTAGACATATTTCTTCAACTAACACATGAATGGAAGGGTACAATGATCCATTTGAGATGCAACTCTATGAATTTCCTGAATCTTCCCTTGCAAACTACATATTTGAGAGATGTTTTTTAGAGGAGGCATGTTAGCGATTGCATCAATTTTATTTGTATCAAATTTGATTCCATGATGAGAGATGATAAATCCTTAAATATTTTGAAATCTATGCCAAAGACACACTTAAGAGGATTGAGTCACGTCCTATTGAGTCAAATTCTTTCAAAGATAAGATGAAGATTCTCGACATGATCTTGAAAATTCATAGACTTAGCCAAGATATCATCAACTTAATCCTCTAAGATTTTATGAATGAAATCATGAAAAATAAGTCGTCACCTGTTGGTAAGTTTTTGCAACATTCTTTAATCTAAATAGCATGACTATGTAATATAAGGCACCCCAAGGGATAGTGAAGGTTGTCTTATATTTATCTTTTGGGTTAATATGAATTTGATTATGGCCAATAGTTGAGTATATAATAATACCAATATTAGGTAATGCAAAATAATCCTTAAGAGAATCCTTGTTGAGATCATGAAAATTAATACAAATGTGAATATGTCCATTAGGTTTGCTAACGATGCCTATATTCGATATCCAAAGAGAATAGTCAATAGGATGAATAAAGAGAAATTTTAAGAGCTTTTGTATCTCAGTCTTGACTAATAAAGCAACCTTGGGATTCATATTTTTTATTTTTTATTTAACAAACTTAGCATTGGGACGTAGAATTCTATTTTAAACCACCACAGACTCATCAATACTAGGCATTTCCTCATATGACCAAGCAAAGATATCAGGATGAGAATGTAATAAATCATAATATTGTTTAGACTCTTCCAAAGAAAGACATTTTCCAATATTAATCACTTTTTTAGAAGACTTAGTACCCCTTTAAGGAGAGCAATATGATCTTCAAGATGAGATATAGGAACATTATCATCCACATTAGATAAGGGGGCCTTATCATCGATACTCATAATGAATTCTCTAAAATATGCTTGTTTATTCAAGTGATTTGAGACTCACTATTTATTGTGATAAGAAGGTAAATTGGAGTAGAGTCCTAAGAATTCTTCTATTGCTTACTTCAAAGAGAAAACATTGAGAAGAAATTCATTATAGTCTACATTTCTTTCAATGTATTTAGGATGAACTAATTCAAGAGGAGGTTTGAGGAAAATCATGTTGACATTCAACCATGGTTCCCTCCTAGAACCCAGCTTGAAATGACCATATCCAAGCCCAAGTTTATACCCACGAGAATAAAACTTAATGGGGGTCTTAATACCTTCTTCATTACACCCACAACCACTACCTCCATAAACATTCTTAGAAAGGAGATTGGATTTGGGTCCATAATGCATTTGCAATCCTTGAGAAGGGGGGGGATCTACATAAAGTGCATCATTCAAACTACATGTATTATACTCCTTTATAGGATCACAACCATCCATCTTGAGAAGAATACAAATACTATCCTCCTTGATAGAAGCATGATTATCTTATTCAGTAGGGGTTCAATAATTCTCTTTAGCAGGACCACATTAATCTTCCTTAGCGGAAGGAAAACTAGCTTTCTTGACAGAGGTTTCTGAGATTGTCAAAATGTCTAGGTGGATAAGATCTCCTTTGTACTCACCGATAAAGGATTCAGTAAATTCCAAGGATCCTCAATCATCACCAAGACATGCATTTGATTAAGAAGAAGAAATAGAAGGGGTAGACTTAGGATTCTCTACTTTGGGTTGATCTTTTTCAGGGAAATATATTGCAAGAGTGGCCTTTGGGATAGGCACTGCTATAGTAGATTTCAACACATTAGAAGATAATGATGGAATACAACTTTTAAGAGTAGAAGCAACTAAATCTCGACCAAAAATTGCCATTTCACAAAGGTGTATAGCATCAGGGTTAGCCTTGATTGTAACTACTTGGTTATTAGCAATAAATTTTATAGAACAATGAAAAGTAGATGTAACTACTCCCAAAGCATGAATCCAAGGTCTTCCCAATAGAATTTTGTATGGTAAATAAATTGGCATAAAATAAACTAAGGTGGGTATAGTAATGGGTACCAATCTTGAAGGAAATATTATTCTTCCCAAGGCTTGATGACCAACATTATTGAATCCATGAATGTATAAAGAAGAAGTGACAAAAGAAGATGAATCTATTTTAATTTTAAACAAAAACTCAATGCTACATGCATTCAGAGCCAAACTAGTATCAAAAATAGCATGCCTAGTACTAATGCTATTAATCTTGATTATTATCATTAGAGGATCCACTTTCTTCTATACTTTGAGAGGTGGAAGTTCCTATGAATAGAACATAATATTCAAAAAATTCACACAAATATGAGCCATCAATGCATTAACATTTGTTAGCCTAGTAGAAGAATACAAGAGAATATTTTGTCAGGTTTCCTAAAGCATACCTTGATAAACTAGAGTAGTCTAAAACAAATCGCATAGTGATATCTTGACAAGAGTAACATGAAGTTTCCCAACAAGATCATAATAACTAGGTGCTTTAGATATAGGTTTAGGTACTTGAGGAAGGATTAGTTGTGAAGGTGGTAAATAAGTAGGTTGATTTAAATTTTGTTTATTCCTTCTAGTATTGTAATTTTTGGATATTTCTATATAAGAGGGAGCCTTATATTGATGAATCTCATGTAAAGGTCTAGCACATCATTAATGATAGGAACACCACAAATAGAATGAATTATTCTAGGATATGGGATATCTGGAGTCACACAAATGATGGTTCTCTTTGGCCTTTAAGGGGAAATGGAGATGAAAAGTACATTTATAGATCCTTTGACTTGCAAAGAAGAGGACTGTTGTGATAAAGAAGTTTGTTCAAAAGATCTGTAGACAGAAGGAGATGCCTCTAAGAAATCATCTAGGGCATCATCCAATATATTAAAATCTTCTTTAGAGAATGCATTATCAAAAGAATCACATTTTTGAAGCAAAAAATTGCCATGATTTATTTCATGCCTAGTTCACCAAAATTTAAAGGACGAGATTTGCTACTCCTAAGTCTATAGGACAAAGAAGAATCTATATGTACTGCCCCACCACGTAGCACTAGAGGATGACACAATTACAACAAAAGTGTAACAATTTTTTTTTTGAAAGTGAAATAACAATAAGTAAAGTGAACTACACTTAATACATACATCCTCTAAGGTACGCGACAATCCTTACATTTGAAACCCATAACATACAAAAGTAAAATAATCCATAGCATATAAATTATACTCATGAAATTAAGAATATAGATCCAAAAACATTAAACTCATTTCATAAGACTACAAAGTACATAAAAGAATCATTCATAGATTGTATTCATTTAATATAGCAGCTCAAAGGCTCATTTCCAAAATGAGGTAGATCATACAACAATATTATAATTATAATGATACAAGGATTCTCCTCAAATATAAATGAGGAGTAATACATAAACATAAACATCCAACTGATCCAATAGAACACAAGATATGGTACAAAGCAATAGGAACATGTGAGCTCTCCAATCTGGAAGATCCCGAAATTACGAAAATGAAGTGGAAACCTAATGGTGTAAGGTGCACGTTCCACCAAACCATGCGGTACTCGAAAACCCACCCCCCGTGCTAGGAGATAGTAAAAGGGCTTCCTAGGTATAACCAACAACCTCAAGAAACAGGAAACCACAAGACTAAACTATACAGGTACAATACATAACATGAAGGTTACATTGCTTCTAGTGTAAAAGAATCAAGTACATCAATTGAACAACACAAACTATTGTCATAGGAAGAGTGTCATCACAAAGTTGCATGGGTTATCCTAGCAGATCTCCCTAGGCCCCAACCCCCATCTTGGGTTATCCTAGTAGCCTCTCATGATCCTCGGCCCCACATGCAAACTGATGCAGAGTCAAATATCTTTCAAAGGGACAAGATAATGACCTTTCCATTCCAAGCCTTCTCGTCTCATCTCAATTCTAAACGAGCCCTTAAGCCAATGAGCGAGGCACAATTAACAAGTTAGGTGTTTAAGGCTACCCTTTCCCCTAATAATTTTATTTAATTTCCACTAAATTTTCTAACTCACATGAATTGTCCTAGCACCACTTTGTGCATCGGCCCCCATTAAGAGCCACTCCCCTACTGCCAACAAAAGGATCTAATCCATTAACCAAGGATAAAAAAAGTGCACAAAAATGGATATCAAATCCCAACCATAATGCAAGAGGCAACACATCCCATTCATAGAAACCAGGTGTTTAAACTTGGATCACAACCAGGTTCACTACCCAATGAAAAAAAAGGGTTGAACAAAATATCACAACAACCCCCACATAAAATAATAACATCTAGAAGGCTTACACATTCACAACTAGCAGATTTCCCAACTTACATGGACAAAAGACATCATAATTAAATAAGCAATCCAGGCAAGAATAAAACTATCATTATGATTTCCTTAATCTAACTTCCATTCCATGAAAAAAAATAATGCATTGCTCAAAAGAATCTAGATTAATAAAATTTCATTTATAGTCAATAAAGAAATTAAATCTAATTATTTAATTCAATTTCCCAATTTACATCTATATAAAAATCAATTGCCCTTTCTTTTAAATCATTTCATTTTAAAAACATAAAATTCATGCATTTACATGCACTTATTATAAAATTCATTTAAATATATATATTTGAATATATGCATAATTATATATGTATTTATATATAATTATATATATACAAATATATAGTATTTAAATATTTAAAAATTAATTACAATTTCTCAAAGAATTTATTAACTATATATACATATACATATTTATATGTATATATATTTATGCAGATATACATATATTATACTTTATATATATTAAAAAATCAAATAATAAAAAATCAAATTACAAAGGGTAGACAAAGAGTTTGGAGCCACCAATATGGGTTGGTTGTGTACACATATTCGAACCCTCATAAGGGGTGCGGCCTATGAAGGCAGCATTGGATGTTGCCTCCATAGCATCGCCTCCCCTATGGGGCGGCTATGGGGGCAGCCCCAACGCCCCCCATATACATTTTAAACTATAAATTTTATTCTTTAAAATTTGTTGTGATTATAAAAATCTGAAATCATCATACACTTTTCAATTTGGGTTTTTTTTCAAAGTAAATTTTTACATGAACTACCATAAAATAAAATATGCATATATTTGTAGATATATATGTATATATATTAATATAAATTTATAAATTTATCAAAATGATTGCTCTAGATGAGCAATATTTTTTTACAAAAAAATTCTACAGGAGGATATTTGCAAATTTACCAGAGGTTTTTAATTTTCCAAGACAAATAAATCTAATTGGAAAAATAAAACAATAATCTTCGACAAAAAAAGATTTTCCAATACAATTAGAGGTTTTCTTCAAATCTTAACAAGAAGATTGAAATCAATTCCTATATAGGTTTTCCAAATTCTCTATATAATCATTCTTGGAATTCTATTGTTTTAAAAAAAATCATCTTTTCAAAAGAATATAATAATTTAATTTGAGGCTCTAAATCTTTCATGACAATCTTTCTAATTTTCAAAACATATTAAAGCTTTAAAACAAATAAAATTTTCTTCATTGTATAGGCAATCTTTTCCAATTTGAATTAAATAAAAACAATAAAATACCTGTTTCAAATGCTTGAAGAATTGATGTTTGAAGTAGAGGCTCACCTTTAGATTCCAAAATTATCAAAGCCTCTTCCAAAATAATCCTCTTTTCTAGAAAGTTGAAAATAAAACCAGAGCAAATATCTCAAGAACTTCTTCCAATTTTCAACAACCCCAAAATACCATTTTCATTCTCATGAAATAGCCTTTTTCTCCTCTTTTAGGTAACACAATGATTCTCTCCGTGAATTATTTCCCAACACCATTTTTTTAATTTTCTAACTCATGTCACAATCATAAAATATCTTTCCAAATCAAACCACAAGATATTTCCTCTTAGATATTTTTTAATTAATAATCTAAAATCAAATATTAATTTTAATTATCCATTCATTTAAATTCAAAACTTTATGTAATTAATTTAAATAATTAATTAAATAAAACTTTTATAATTTAACAATTTTAATATTAAATTTAATCTAATTAATTTTAATCACTTTATAAAATAAATTTAATCTAAATAATTAAATTAATTTACAAAATAAATTAAATCTAATTAAGGAAAATAAATTTAAATCTTCTAATAACATTAATCACAATTAAATAAATAATCAATTTAAAACATTATAAACATTAATTAACATCAATTTCCCATAGAGCATACCTTACAAAATAATTAAACAACAAGGAAAATAGGGACAACATAACAAAAAGGTTTGACCAAAATAAGGACTAATGACACACTGTGACTAGGGTTATGGTTTGACAAGGAAATCCTAGTACTACCTCCTAATCAACTATTTTGTTGGGCAATGGACATGCTCAAACTTGTGAATCCAGGTGGAGTCAATGTCCTGTACCTACAATCCTGCAATCAAAACATATGTTGTACATGTATATGGATCATGAACAATCACATTGTGAAGAGAAAATCACAGAATCATAGGGTGCTAGCAAGTGAGTGATGCAATCCCGTCCCCTTCACCAATAAAATTTCAGATAAAAAATGATGAAACTAAAACATCAAATAACCACAAATGAACATAAATAAATATCAACTCACATAATTAACTATGTTAACAAGAGACCATTTCATAATCAATAATCATCAATATAGTGTACCATCATCGCTATAATGTTAGCAATCAAATAACAACATTATAGTATCATAGTCTATCAAAATAAAAGCACTATCTAAAAGCATAAGAAAATCGGAGGGGTGCTACATCCTCCCCCTAAGATCAGGCTTACTCCTGGAAGCCTGGAAACAAATAGGGATAGAGCTCTCTCACCCTAGTCGTATCCTCCCAGGTAGCCGATGTATCATCTCTCGGATCCCACTGGACCCTAACCTACTCAATATCTTGACCCCTAAGGGCTAGTCTCTTGAGTTGTGTGATAGCCATGGGCTCCAAATACAGCTACCCATCCTCTACCTATAAGGCATTCCAATCAAGGATGTGAGATATATCAGGGTGGTAAGGCCTAAGTATTCAAACATGGAATACGTCATGTATGCACGAGAGATTGGGCGACAAAGAAAGATGATAAACTAATATTCCAATCTACTCAAGAATCTCGAATGGCCTAACAAAGTGAGGTGCGAGCTTAGAGCCCTTTCCATATCAAATTGGAATATTTTGTAGATGCACTAACAAAAAGACTTGGTCACCTACAAACTGATAGTCCACCTAATGCACATCTACATAATTTTTCTGCCTATCCTATGTAGCAACCAAATGCTCCTTGATCTAGATCACCTGCTGCTCCATGACTTGAAGCATCTTAGAGCCTACTAGAACTCTGTCCTCTAACCAGTCCCAACTCAAAGAAGTCCAACACGGTCATCCATACAATGCCTGGAAAGGAGGCACACCAATCAAACTCTGATAGTTGTTATTATATGCAAACTCCACTAAATGGAGATAGTCCTCCCATCGTGTCTACTAGTCCATCACATACATGTGTAACATATCCTCAAGGATCTGGTTAACCCTCTCATTCTATCCATCTATCTCAGGGTGATATGTTGAACTAAAGTTCAACTGTGTTCCCATGGCTTGCTGCATTCATGTCCAAGGAGCTGAGGTGAACACAAGATCCCTATCAAAAATGCTCTAATGAGGAATACCATGCAACCTAACAATATCTCCCATAAACATTCTATCAATAGATGAAGCATTATAGGATGAATGAATCGATGAGAAGTGTGCTACCTTTGTCAACCTATCCATTGTCACCATAATAGCATCATGTTGTTGTGAAGAGTTGGGTAACCCAGCAATAAAATCCAACAAGGTTATATCCCATTTCCAATCTAGCACCAAATATGGTTACAAAAGTATTGTCAAATGCTAGTGTTTAGCCTTCACCCACTGACACTCCAAACACCTTGAGACAAAGTCAGCAATGTCTCACTTCATACTTGCCCAAAAGTATAGTTGTCACAAATTAGCATGCATCTTCTTCACTCCAAGATGAGTTGAATAGGGTACCTGGTGTGCCTCTGTCATAACAAGGTATGAATATTTCTAGATGGAACTTAAATGTGTCCCATGTGTCTCAACAAACCATTTGACTTTAAATACTAACCTGAGAATCTATCCTCAAGAGTCTTGCCTGTCTCTATCTCTGATCTCACCTCTTGGTACCAGTTGTTTGCAAGAACTATAGAAAGGATCTGAATCCTCAAATCCACACCAAAATTTTCCATTGACAACTTATGTGTCCATTTTCTAAGAGAATCAACAACTATATTCTCCTTCCCCTAGATGAACTTCACCTTAAATTCATACGCACAAAGGAACTCCATCCATTGCCTCTGCCTAGCATTAAGATTGGGCTACATGAAGATGTATTGTAGGCTCTCATGGTCACTATGTAACTCAAATCTGTGCCCCAAAAGGAAGTGTCTCCATCTCATCAAAGTATGTACTACTGTTGCTAACTCAATATTGTGTGTGGATTAATTCAAATCATGATCCTTGAGATTGCGAGACACATACATAATAACTTAACCATTTTGCATCAAGACTACTCCTAATCCCTCCAAAGATGCATCTGTACAGATAATAAAATCTCTAGTAGGATCAAGTATTGCAAGAATCAGTGCACTAGTCAACCTATCCTTCAGAGTCTGAAATGTTGCCTCACACTACTCTCACCGAACGAATATCTTCCCTTTCCTCTAAAGAGAATTTATAGGATTTCCTATCCTCGAGAAAGCCTCAATAAAGCATTTGTAAAACCTGCTAATCCCATAAAACTATGTATCTTTTCCACATTTGTGGGCATAGTCCAATCAATGATCACTTGGATCTTCACAAGATCCACTACAATACCCTCTCCTGATATCACATGTCTAAGGTACTTAAACTTGGTTTGAAAGAACTCATATTTGGATAGGTTATCATAAAACTAATTATCTCTCAAATACTACAAAACCTACCTCAGATGCTCCTCATGCTCCTCTACTATCCTAGAATAGATCAATATGTCATCAAGGAATAGCAGTACAAATCTATCAAGACATGTGCGAAATATTTTATTCATCAAGCTCATGAATACAGATGGTACATTCGTCAACCCGAATGGTACAACAGTAAACTCATAGTGACTGTAACGAGTGTGAAATGTCATCTTATAAATGCCAGAATCAAATATACATACTTGATGGTACTCTTACTTAAGATCAATTGTTGAAAAAACCGTAGCACCCTTGATCTAATCAAAAAAATCATCGATCCTAGGTAAGGGATATCGGTTCCTTATTGTCACATTATTTAGCTAACGGTATTCTATAAATAATTAGAGAGATCCATCCTTCATCTTCAAAAAATTTACTAGTGCTCCCCAAGGTGAAACACTAAGGAAGATGAAACCCTTCTCTAGAAACTCCTCTAGCTGCAAGTGCAGCTCCTTAATCTCTTGTGTGGTCATATGGTATGAATCTCATGAAATAGGCTCGCATCTAGGAATAAGGTCAATCTTGAAATAGATGTCACGCTAAGGTGGCATCCCTAGAATCTCACTAGGAAAATATACATCTGCATATTGTTGAAGTATTTGGTAGCTATCAAGTGAAACATTCTTCTCACTATCTCCCAACTCTAATTCATCTACTATCATTGCAAACAACTGATAGCCCTAACGTACACATCTCCTCAGTTGCATAGCTGAGATCATCCTTAATGATATGGGTCTCTAAACTCCCACTATCTTGACCTCCCTACCAGATACATCAATGCATCGAATCGATTTGCATCGATAGTCAATAACGACTCTGTGAGACTCTAGCCAATCCATCCCTAAGATGATTTCATACGACTCCAATGGTATAATGCAAAGGTCTACTATAGTGTGAATGGATCCAATCTCTAATCTACAATCATGTACTAGGGAATGCACTATAACTTTAGCACTAGAGGCCAATTCAACCTGCCACCTAATGTCTGACTTAATTTCCCTTAGTCTACAACGTGCTATGATAAATGATGAAATAAACAAATTTGATGCTCCTAAATCAAATAAAATGGTAGCCTTATTACCTTGTAACATACCTAAAGTCTCTACCACTATTCTCTGATGATCAACATGATGGTTGTCAACTCTAGCAAATACCCGTTGACCTCTATCCGCATCTCCAATAGTCAAATCAGATACCATTGGCCTGTAAGTATGATTTTATGTGCCCCTATTGGGACACTTTCATGGTATGTGACCCTATTGGCAACACGAAAAACATCCTGTAACCCTACCAAAATCTCTACCTCCAAGAGGTGTGGTCGACTTTTGAACGCTACCCCTATTATAGGTAGACTATGTACTCTATGTCGGTTGATCATAATTGGAGCATTTCACCCGCATCCAATTTTTGTCACCCCCTAACTAATATCTGTCACCATGTCTAGGCTAGAAATTATTTTGTTTCCCCTATAAATTTTGATGCTAACCACTCTGTGTAGGAACTTGTCGTGTCCTAGTTGGTCCAACTCCTTAAGCCTGGCCACTATGTGAACTAGGTCCTATAGATGAAGCACTACCTACTTGTACTCCAATATGCCCACTGAATGCCATTAGAAAATTCTCCTCCACCAGTATGGCCTTCTCTACTGTTGTCTCCATGGTCTTCGGTTTGAAAACCCAAACACCACCATTGATCTAGGAATTTAATCCCCAAATAAAGTGATGAACTAGCATGCCCTCATTGTTACCAATACCAACATATTGTTTGAGCTCATAGAATCTACACTCATAAAGTTCTACTCACATGGCTTCTACTCCTCTAATCTCCACCAGGTAGATACAAATTATCACAAGTGCATGATAGTACATTTTTCCTTGGTGTTGCTACCATAAGGGTGCATAGAAAAAAACCAGTTCAAGTCTATCAACCATGTCTCGGCCTCTAGTCTGCTACTAGAACAATCAAAAGTGGGTGGACGAGCTCTAAGTAGGTCTCTCATATGAGCAGTTGTGACTACCTTCGACTGTGTTGGAACCTCTCTCTGTCTAGGGGATCTCTCTCCCTCACCAATATCTATTTGATCTCTATCCTACCTTAGTCCAAGGTGAGCAAGAATCTCCTCTAAAAATTGACAGAACCAAGTGCCCTCGATCCATGGTGGATCCTGATTTTGGTCACCGTCTCCTAGAGAATTTTGGGAATCCTTTTGTTCCTCACGATCGGATTCATGCAGAACACGGGGAGGTGAGCTCTACTAACTACCTTTGTGGCTACCTCCTTGGCCTCGACCATGACCCCTACCACAACCTCTCTTAGGTGGCATGATCCTACACAGACATACCAAGGTATAAGACAAGATAATGCAAACACAAATCCTACACAACTAATAGCTTAATGGGTTCAACATTATCCCAGAGCACCCAGTGTTCAAACTTGGGTTCTAATAGCATACGTAATGCCCCACCACTTAACCCTAGAGAATGATGCAATTACAATGAAAGCGTAACAACTTTATTTTTTGAAGTGCAATAACAATAAGTAAAGTGAACTACACTTAATGCATACATCCTCTAAGGTGCACGACAACACTTACATTTGAAATCCATAACATACAAAAGTAAACTAATCCATAGAATATAAATTATAATAATGAAATAAAGAACATAGATCCAATAACATTAAACTCATTTCATAAGATTACAAAGTACATAAAAGAATCATTCATAGATTGTATTCATTCAATATAGCAGTTACAAGGCTCATTTCCAAAATGAGGTAGATCATACAATAGTATTACAATTACAATGATACAAGGATTCTCCTCGAACACAAATGAGGAGTAGTACATAAACATAAACATCCAACTGATCCAATAGAACACAAGAGATGGTACAAAGCAACAAGAATATGTGATTTCTCCAATATGGAAGATCCTACCATCATGAACATGAAATGGAAACCCAACGGTGTAAGGTGCATGTTCCACCCAACCATGTGGTACCCAAAGGCCCACCCCCTATGCTAGGAGATAGTAAAAGGGCTTCCTAGGTATAACCAACAACCTCAAGACGCATGCAACCACAAGACTAAACTATACAAGTACAATAAATAACGTGAAGGTTACATTGCTTCCAATGTAAAAGAATCAAGTACATCAACTGAATAATACAAACTATTGTCATAGGAGTGTCATCACAAATTTGCATGGGTTATCCTGGTAGATATTCCTAGGCCACGACCCCCATCTTGGGTTATCCTGGCAACCTCTCACGATCCCCAAGGCCACATGAAAATTGATGTGGAGTCAAATATATTTCAAAGGGACAAGATAATGATCTTTCCATTCTAGACCTTCTCATCTCATCTCAAGTCTAAACAAGCCCTTGATCCAATGAGTAAGGCACAATTAACAGGTTATTTATTTAAGGCTACCCTTTCCCGTAATACTTTTATTTAATTTCCACTGAATTATCTAACTCTCACATCAGTTATCCTAGCACCACTTTGTGCACTAGCCCCCATTGAGAGCCACTCCCCTACTGTCATCACAGGTATCTAATCCGTAAACTAAGGATAAAAAAAGTGCATAAAAATGGATATTAAATCCAGACCTTAATGCAAGAGGCAACACATTTTGTTCGTAGAAACTGGGTGTTTAAACATGGATCACAACCAGGTGCACTACCCAAGAAATTAAAAGGGCTAAACAAAATATCACAACCCCCACATAATATAACAACATCTAGAAGGCTTACACATTCACAACTAACAGATTTCCCAACTTACATGGACAAAAGACATCATAATTAAATAAGCAATTCAGACAAGCAATAAAACAATCATTATGATTTCCTTAATCTAATTTCCATTCCAAGAAAAAACAATAATACATTGCTCAAAATAATCTAGCTTAATACATTTTCATTTATAGTCAATAAAGAAATTAAATCTAATTATTTAATTCAATTTCCCTTTCTTTTAAATCATTTCATTTTAAAAACATATAATTCATGCATTTACATGCACCTGTTATAAAATTCATTTAAATATATATATTTGAATATATACATAATTATATATGTATTTATATATAATTATATATATATATAAATATATATTATTTAAATATTTAAAAATTAATTACAATTTCCCAAAGCATTTATTAAATATATATATACATATACATATATATATAAATATATAAAAATATATATATTTATGTATATATACATATATAATATTTTATATATATTAAAAAATCGAATTACAAATGGCAGATGAAGAGTTTGGAGATGCCAATATGGGTTGGTTGTGTACACACAATCGAACCCTCATAAGGGGTGCGATCTGTAAAGGTAGCGTTGGGCACTGCCTCCCATATGAGGCGGTTGTGGGGCCAGCCCTAATGCCCCCCCCCCCATATACATTTTAAACTACAAATTTTATTCTTTAAAATTTACTCTGATTATTCAAATCCAAAACCGTCGTACACTTTTCTATTGTTTTAAAACAATTCATCTTTTCAAAAGAATATAATAATTTAATTAGAGGCTCTAAAGCTTTCATGTCAATCTTTCCAATTTTCAAAACATATTAAAGCTTTAACACAAATAAAATTTTCTTCATTGTACATGTAATATTTTCCTATTTGAACTAAATAAAAATAATAAAGAACATGTTTTAGATGCTTGAAGAATTCAAGTTTGAAGTAGAGCCTCACCTTTAGATTCCAAAATTATCAAAGCCTCTTCAAAAATAATCCTTTTTTCCAGAAAGGTTAAAATAAAACTAGAGCCAATATCTCGAGAACTTCTTCCAATTTTTAACAACCCTAGAATACCATTTTCGTTCTCGTGAAATAGCCTTTTTCTCCTCTTTTAGCTAACGCAATGATTCTCTTCGTGAATTATTTCCCAACACCAGTTTTTTAATTTTCTAACTCATGTCACAATCCCAAAATATCTTTCTAAATCAAACCACAAGATATTTCCTCTTAGATATTTGTTTAATTAATAATTTAAAATCAAACATTAAATTTAATTATCCATTCATTTAAATTCACAACTTTATGTAATTAATTTAAATAATTAATTAAATAAAACTTTTATAATCTAACAATTTTAATATCAAATTTAATCTAATTAATTTTAATTACTTTATAAAATAAATTTAATCTAAATAATTAAATTACTTTACAAAATAAAATCTAATTAATTAAATAAAATTTAAGGCTTCTAACAACATTAATCGTGATTAAATAAATAATCAATTTAAAACATTATAAACATTAATTAACATCAATTTCCCATAGAGCATACCTTGCAAAATAATTAAATGACAAGGCAAACGAGGACAACAAAAAAACAAAGCTTGACCAAAAGAAGGACTAACAACACACTATGAGTAGGGTTGTGGTTTGACAAGGAAATCCTTTTACTACCTCCCAATCAACTATTTTGTTGGGAAATGGACACACTCAAACCCGTGAATCCAGGTGGAGTCGATGTCCTATACCTACAATTCTACAATCAAAACATATGTTGTACATGTATATAGATCATGAACAATCACACCGTCAAGAGAAAATCACGAAATCACAAGGCGCTCGCAAGCAACTGATGCAATCTTGTCCCCTTCACCAATACAATGTCACATCAAAACTAACAAACTAAAACATCAAATAACTACAAATGAACATATATCAATATCAACTCACATAATCAACTATGCTACTAATCTGATTAGGATCTAGGCTAATTGCATAATTGAATGCTTAATTTAAAAATTTAATAGGAATTCAAACATGTGTAAATTATGCATTAAAAATTAAGGTGAAAACCAGAATGTGAGAGAGAAGAAGAGAGAAAGTGCAAACAATATGATAACAGAGTTCACCACAATCATGACTACATCTTCGGGTCCACTCCAATAGAGTGAGACAAATCTGATTAATCTCCAAAAATTAGTTACAATTGCTTCAAGACTATCTCCCTTAAGCATAGCAACATAATGTTCCTCTGGTGTGCAGAAATGTCTTCAAAATCTCTTAAGCATTCTCTCTCATATCACCTATCACCTGTTACTCACTAACTCCTAAGAGCTTACCCCCCTCTTTTATACATAAAAATATGCCTAAAAAAGGCTTAACCAAAATAAAAAATGCATAATCCCCCTTATGCCTTGTTTACAAGTTGTTCCTAACCCCTTTTGTCATTTTACAAAAGTCCCAGTGGGTTAGGTTTTACCCATAGCCTTAATTAATCAATATTTGGGCTTAAAAATACAATAAATTTTTTTTTTGCCATTTACTTCTTTAGGCGGATCGGTGGGCTGACGGTGATTATGTATTTTGATAGGTGGGAAGTCAGCGGTTCCAACCCTGTTGGCCTTTCCTTTTGTTTTGTATGCATCAGATTTATACAACAAAACAGTCTGCCAACCATACATGATTAAGTGACGTTGCACGGGTGCAATGGTGGAGCCTTGGCTTCCCACATGGCAGGTCGGGGGTTCAAACCCCACAACAATTTTTTGTCAAACCTTCGATGGAGGATGAAAGATAGGGTGCTACGTGACACGTCGAGGAGGTGCCACATGGCACAATATGATTGGTTGTTCTCTGATGACGTGGAGCCCTTAAAATGATGATGTGTTCCACCATGTGGCACCCAACGATGTGCCACATGACCTTTTTTTCTTTTGCTTGATGATGACACATGTCAACTGGTGATTGGTCGAGAACATTGACTATACCATGCCGATGTCAACAAAGTCAACCCAACTTTAACTGCTCATATCTCATGCAAATGGACTCCATTTACCGTAAAACAAATGTCATCAGAAAGCTTTCAACGAGCTCTTCACAATGATGCTGAATTTGATCATTTTGGAGATGATGATTTTTTTTGGCTTCCTGGATGACCCCTGGTACCAGTTTGACCATGCCTTTGATTGGCCATAACATGAGCATATAGACTCCTTTTTGCTTTGTTCAAGTTGCATTGGAACCAAGACTCTGAGATCTTTCTAATGGTGTTGAATTCTGGAGTATTGGAGATATTTCAATTTTCAGGGAAAATATCCCCCGGATCAGGCCTCCCCACTGAAGAACTTTTGGACCTCCAAAAGTGGCATTTATTCATACATCACATGAGGACTAGCCTCCCCACTTGTCCTATATCATCTAGACATTTGTATACCTAGCTCACAATCACAATGAATACTACAACAACATTGTTGAACAAAAACATCATTTTATCACTTCCATAAGCATCTACATCAACTGTCATAGCCACTAACCAACAAACATTGACTAGAATCAACCTGAAGAATAATGTAGAGATGAAAGAGGATAAATCAACAACATATTGATATTTCACAACAGAAACATTTTTACCCTAGGGACCATCAATGCTTTCAATCACCATTCCCTCATGTTGTATTGTGGGTGCACCCTACGACATCTAACCCTGGTTAGCTACTCCAAGTTCATGTCTAGAACCACCTGTACTGACATACATAAGAGTTAAATATTTACTTGCATTAATTACCCTCTTTAATTGCCATGTGTTTGTAAAAGAATGATCAATCTTAATCTGGTGAGAATGTACAATATATTGAATGTCATCTTTAAACAAATGATAATGATTCTTTTCCCTATAGAAAATAGCTTTTCGATCATATAGATAAGGGCTACCCAGAACTATCCCACATATATCTAGTGGAACCAAATCAAACTGTAATTCATCCACAAACTTACTATTGATTGTGAATCTCAAGGTGCATTGTCTTGTTACTTGAAATTTATCATTCTCACAAATCCAACCTAGTGGATAAGGTTTCTTATGCAGTGTAGTTTTCAATCCTAAGTTTCTAACATCTTCAGAAATTAAGTTAACTTGAGAACCACTATCTATGAGTGTATCAATTTTATTATTCTTAGCAATAACCCTTAAATGAAACAACTCGTTTCTTTTCTTATCTTCAGAGATATCATTAACTTTAGAATTAGAAGCACAACTATCAAAGGAAACACTAGAAATAGGAGCTTTACCTTTCAAACCCATAGCTGTTATCTTAGCTTCATCATCAGAATCAGAACCAAGATCCATAACAACATTTGCGGCTTTCTCCTTACCTTTATGTTTCTGATTCTATTTCTGAGCCCACTTAGGCCTCAATTCTAGATGCAACTGCCAATAGTGATCTTCATCATGACCCTTCATGTCACAATGAGAGCAAGAAAACTTGTCATCCTTCTTGACTATAGTTGTCTTCTTTCCTTTCCCTATCTCTGCAACTTTAAATGATTTCTTTACAAAGTTATCATTATCAAACTTATCAATAAAAGAACCCTTTCCTCTTGACTCTAAATGTATACCTTGGACACAAACTTCATCCAAATTACTAAGGTTCAAGACCAAAATAGAATGTCTGAGATATGAGTAAAGACCTCCTATGTACTTTAACAAAGTATCCTAGGTGTACAAAGGTAAATTTAATGCAATAGCACTTTTACGAAACTCATGGGTGTAATCTTGAATAGACTATCCTTTCCCTTGCCTAAAAGTTTTCCAGTTCATCATTAATTGTTGCATATGGCCTAGGGGATAAAACTTCTTTTTAAGAGCACTAACAAATTCTGACCAAGACAAATTGACTCTACCATGTTGTGAAATTTCTGCTCTAGTCCTAATCTCCCACCAGGTGAGAGCTGAACCTCCCAACCGAAGAGTGGCTAACTGGATCCTAGAAGCATCATCAAATAGGTTTTGGACTCTACAATAGACTTCTACTTATTGAATCCACTCATCTAGTTTTTCAACATCTAATTCACCACAATACTTAGGTAGTTCAAATTTAACATCCAATTTAATTTGAGGCTTATTTACACCCTTAAAAGGATTAGCAGAAAGAGAATTTGTAGAAGAATAAGGAGAAGAAGGAGGAGTAGACAGAGGAAATTTTGGGGCTTCTTCACCACCTTCTGGTTGCTTCTTCTTGCCTTTACAGTCTCCATGATCTTCTTGCTTCAATGCATTATCTGCTTCAAGTTTCATGTGTTCTTCCCTTTCTTTGAGAAGCATCTCCAACATAGCTCTCATCTACCAGAAGGCTCTTTGAAACTCTTTCTCACTGAGTTCTTTGGGTACCTCCATTCCAAATGTAGACATTTTCAGAAAATTTCTTCATTTCTCGATCTTAGGATTATATTCCTCAAGCTTTCCTCCACCCTTTTGAATCCTGGATCTTGTTAGCATTCACAACAAATCTGCAATACTAGTCACCAAATTCTTTGATACCAAACTTGATCTAATTAGGATCTAGACTAATTGCATAATTGAATGCTTAATTTAACAATTTAATGGGAATTCAAACATATGTAAATTATGCATTAAAAATTAAGGTGAAAACTAGAATGTGAGACAGAAGAAGAGAGAAAGTGAAAACAATCTGATAATGGAGTTCACCACAATCATGACTACATCTCCGGGTCTGCTCCAATAGAGTGAGACCGATCCGATTAATCTCCAAAAATCAGTTACAATTGCTTCAACACTATCTCCCTTAATCACATCAGCATAACATTCCCCTGGTGTGTGGAAATGTCTTCAAAATCTCCTAAGCATTCTCTCTCATATAACCTGTCACCTATTACTCACTAACTCCTAAGAGCCTACCCCCCTCTTTTATACCTAAAAATATGCCTAAAAAATGCTTAACCAAAATAACAAATGCATAACCCCCCTTATTCCATATTTACAAGTCATTCCTAACCCCTTTTGTCATTTTACAAAATCCCAGGGGGTTAGGTTTTACCCATAGCCTTAATTAATCAATATTCGGGCTTAACAACACAATAAAACAAAACTCCACCACTTATATCTTTAGGTGGGTCGGTGGCTTGGCGGTGATTATATATTTTGATAGGTGGGAGGTTGGCGGTTCCAACCTTGTCGGCCTTCCCTTTTGTTTTGTATGTCCCTGATTCATACAACAAAACAAACCAACAACCATATATGTTTCAGCAACGTTGCACAGGTGCAATGGTAGAGCCTTGGCTCCCCACATGGCAAGTCAAGGGTTCAAACCCCATTACATTTTTTTGTCAAAAAACCAATGGAGGATGAAAGATAGGGTGCCATGTGGTGTGTCAAGGACGTGCCACATGGCACAATATGATTGGTTGTTCTCTAATGACATGGAGTCAACGTGTCTAGTGATGTGGAGCCCTTAAAATGATGACATTTTCTGCCATGTGGCACCCAGCGATGTGCCACATGGCCATTTTTTCTTTCGCTTGATGATGACATGTGTCAACTGGTGATTGGCCGAGAACACTAACTGTACCATGCTAATGTCAACAAAGTCAACCCAACTTTGACTGCTCATATCTCGTGCAAACGGACTCCGTTTTCCATGAAACAAACGTCATCAGAAATCTTTTGACAAGCTCTTCGTGATGACATTGAATTCAACCATTTTTGAGATGATGAATTTTTTTTGCTTCCTAGATGACCCTTGGTAAGAGTTTGACCCTACCTTTGATTGGCCATAACTTGAGCATATGTTCTCGTTTTCGCTCCATTCAAGTTGCGTTGGAACCAAGACTCTAAGATCTTTCTAATGTTGTTAAATTCTAGAGTATTGGATATATTTCAATTTTGAATGAAAATATCCCCCGGATCAGCTAACCAAAGAGCATGTCATAATCAATAATCATCAATATAGTGTACCATCACATCTCAATATAAAGACCATCATTGCTATAATGTCAGTGATCAAACAAAAACATCATAGTATCATAGTCTATCAAAATAAAAGCATTGTTTAAAAACATAAGCAAATCAAAGGGGTGCTAATCTATAGGGAGCAAATAGCCCTTGATTACGTCAAAGTACAAGATCAAGCGAAAAAATATTAAATGGAGAATATTGTAATAACTTGATTAAATAAAATACAAGGCTAGAATGATAAAACTATAAATCAACAAAAATTGATAGAAAGTTATGAAATACTTATTACACAAAAAAAAATCTTAGAAATTACATATTTTGTCCCCAAAAGGAGAGATTCACAACCAATAGATGGCACAATAATATTGGTTGTTCTCTGATGATGTGGAGTCGACGTGTCCGATGATGTGGAGCCCTTAAAATGATGATGTGTCTCGCCATGTGGCACCCAACGATGTGCCACATGACCTTTTTTTTTTCACTTGATGATGACACGTGTCAACTAGTGATTGGTTGAGAATTTTGACTATACCAAGGTAAGTGCACCAATCTGTGACACAATTTTGGCTCTTAAGATGCCACTTTTTATCTAAAATTAGGAAAATCTGATTTGCACGAGAAAATGAAGATAGTTACGCTCAAAATTTCAAGATGCAGCAAGAACAAAAGTTGAAGTGCTCTGAGTCTAGTTTCTAAGCTACTATTGTTTTTTGAAATTAACGAAGATTAAGGGTCTCAAAAAGGGGGGGCCCAAAATAGGTCTTGTTTTTATCAAAACAAATAGCATAGCACCTGAGGGATCCCCCCTTTTTGGTTAACTTTTTTTTAGAATTTCAAAAATCCCAATGGTGAGAAATTAGCTAACACCATGTAGTGTATCCTCCTTCGTTCGGATAATTTTTTTAATGAATATATAATATTTTATGAATTTTCAAAGTGGACACATCCTGAAAAGCTGAAATTTGAGTGTGCTCCCCTCCAAATTTTTTTTAAACTAATCAAAAATTGATTTTTTTTTTTTCATCATGTGTAGAATGGAGTCTAGTTTCAAAAATCGTAATTTGTTTCACGTTTCGATGAACGTGTAAAAATCTATCCTAAACCTAGCACATGTTGGTTTTTGACCAAAAATGAAGGCATTTACAATAGAAGCCATGGATCAAAACCTTAACTAAATCAAAATGAAAAAAGAATTATATATTTAGATAGTTGAGATAGAGGTTAATGCTATCACGATTTTTTTTTATAACTTGCATTGAAAGACGTGCAAATGAGATGGGGAGAACGGTCAAAAATATGGGAAAATTTAGCAAATCCTATTAATTAACACGTCTAAAGCAGGCCTTTTGGTGAGCACCAAATGGCCTACTTTGCACATAACTAGATTTTTGCTTTCTTTGTCAGGGAAATATACATGAAATAAACATTTAAGTATAAGTTGACATTTACATATGGACATTTAATTTCTTATACTTTAAGTTATATTTCATGTATATATAGGCAAGATGTTTGAGAGTGGTTTCAGATCTCTAAGAGTTATAATGCAAATTCTAGTTTTTGGAAGATCTTAAAAATTTTAGACTTAGTCAAATTTCAGTAGTTAGCATGTCAAATTTCAGTAATCAGGAGGTCAAATTTTAGTACTCAAGAGGTCGAATTTCATCTATCTCACTCATTTTCATCTCTTATTCTCTAGACCTCTCTCTCTCACTATCTCTATCCCTTTATCTAACAATATCTTCCTTGAGCTCAAGAACTATGTATCTACATCTCCATCTCTCTCTCCTTCCCTCTCCAATATCTATCTCCCTCCCTCCTTCCCTCTCTACATTTTTCTATCTCTCATCCCTCTCCTTTAATCTCTATATATCTCTCTCTACTCTCTAAACCTACCTATCCCTCCCTTCCTCCCTCTCCTCTCTTTCTCTCTCTCCTTGCTTCCCTCGCTCTCTCCTCCCTTCTCTACTCTCTTTCTTGTCATTCTGTCTCTCCTTCCCTCTCTAGATCTCTCTATCTCACTTCTCTCTCCTTCCCTCCCTCCCTCTCTAATTTTTTCTATCTCCCTCTCTCTCTCCTTCCCTTTCTACTTCTCTTTATCTCACCTCTCTTTCTCCCCCTCTCTCTCTCCCTCTCTCTTCCTTTCACCCACCTTTGCTCTCTACTTCTCTCTATCTAACCTATCCCTCTATACATCTCTCTCTCCCCCCTCTTTCCATCTCAATCTCTCCACCTTCCTCCTTATCTCTCTAATTTTAAGCTCCATCACACATCTCTATCACCTATCTCACTTCTCTCTTTCCCCTTCCCTCTCTACTCTCTTTCTCTCTATCTCACCCCTCTCTCCCTACCTATTCCTCCCTCCTCTCTCTTATCTCTCTCACCTCTTTCTCTCCATCCCTACCTCTTCCTCCCTCTCTCCTTCCCTCTATACTTATCTTTATCTCCTCCCTCTATCTACCTAGACCTCTCTCTATTTTTGTCTCACCTCTCTCTCCATCCCTACCTCTCCCTATATCTCTCCTTTCATATTTACTTCTCTCTACCTAGTTGTCCCTCTATACCTATTTCTCTCTCCCTCCTTGCCTCCTCTCTCTCAATATCTTCACCTTCTTTCCCTCTCTAATTCTCTCTCTATCACCTCTCTCTATCTCTCTCCGTCCTCTCTACTCTCTCTATCTCTCCCTCCCTCCCCCTCTTTCTATCTCCTCTCTCCCTCCCCCTCTTTCTATCTCTCTTTTCCCTCTCTCTACCTATATCTCTCTCCTTCTATCTATCTCAACTATCCATCTTTACCTATCCCTCCCTCCTCTCTCTCTTCCACCAAAATTCACTCTACATCTCTTTGTCTAGCCTACCCCTATATACCTCATTTTCTCTCCCTCTCTCTTTCCCTCTCTCAATCTATCTACCTTTCTCATTACGCCTCTACTTCTCTCTATCACCTCTCTCTCTCTCCCCTTCCCTCTTTACTTTCTTTCTCTCTATCTCACCCCTCTCTCCTTAAATATCCTTCCATCCGTCCTCTCTCTCTCTATCTCACCTATCTCTTCTTGCCTACCTCTTCTTCCCTCTCTCCTCCATTCTCTAATTCCCTTTATCTCCCCTCCCTCTCCTTACCTACCTCTCTCTCTCTCTATTTCACTCTCTCACCTCTCTCTAAATCCTTATCTCTCCCTCGATCCCTGCCTCTCCATCCGTCTCTCCTTCCCTCTCCACTTCTCTATATATCCCTTTACTCTCTCTACCTACCTCTCTCTCTCCATCCCTACCTCTCCCTACAACTCTCCTTACCTCTCTACTTCTCTCTACCTACCTATCCCTCTATACCTCATTCTCTCTCTCTCCCTCTCTCCATCCTTCCCTCTCTCAATAGATATATCCACCTTGCTTCTTCTCTCTCTAACTTCTCCCTCCCTTCCCCTCTCTCCTTACCTCTCTACTCTATCTCTATCTCAACTCTCTCTACCTACATATATATCATTCCCTCATCTCTCTCTCTCTCCTACCCTCTCTCCCTCTCTCAAGTCTCTCTATCTCTCTCCCGTCTACCCTTAACCCTTAAAACCCTCTACCCTCTATCTCTCTCCCACTCCCACTCCCTCTCTCTCTTTCTCTCTCTCTCTCTATATCTCACATCTCTCCCTCCTACCCGCTCTCCCTATCTCAATTCTCTCTCTCTCACTCACTCACTCACTCACTCCTATATCTCTCCACTCTACCCTTAGCCCTCTACCCTATATCTCTCTCCTGCTCGATCCCTCTCTCTCTCAAGACTCTCCCTCATATCCCCTCTCCCTCTCTCAAGTCTCTCTCTCTCTCACTCACTCCATCTATCTATCTCCCCTCTACCCTTAACCCTTAAAATCTAAACCCTTAAATCCTCTACCCTTTATCTCTCTCTCCCTCCCTCCCTATCTATCTCTCAATTATCTCCCTCCTACCCCCTCTCCCTCTCTTAGGTCTCTCACTCACTCCTATCTCTCTCCGCTCTACCCTCTACCCTTAACCCTATATCCTCTATCTCTCTCTAACTCCCTCCCTCTCTCTCTCTCACTAAATCCCTCTATCTCTCCCCCGTATACCCTAGACCCTTAACCCTTAAGCCTTAACCCTAAACCCTTAAACCCTCTACCCTCTCTCTCTCAAGTCTCTCCCTCCTACCCCATCTCCCTCTCTC